>JAMWYP010000221.1:0-600000 GCA_025563575.1 Acacia pycnantha | reverse complement strand
TATGGCCATTGTGCTTGCCGTCAAAAAGTGGCATCATTACTTAGCCAGCCAGCCATTCCTCATCAAAACAGATCAAAAGGCCCTTAAATATTTGCTACAACAGAAGATAATCGCCCCTGATCAGAAGAAGTGGGTTTCCAAACTAATGGGGTACCAATTTGAGATTCACTACAAACCAGGAAAGGAAAATCGGGCTGCCGATGCACTCTCGAGGCAGGAAGCAGGCGTAGAGTTGCGCGCTGTCTCTTTGTGGCATTATGAAGGAACCTCTGATTTAGAGGATGAACTCCTGAACGATGACTGTTTGAAGGCCATCATGCAGAAATTACTCCAAGGGAAGGAGGGGCCGAAAGGGTACTCCATGCAGAAAGGGGTGTTGTTCTTTGAAGGCCGACTGGTATTACCACGCCTATCACCAAAAACCAGGGAGCTCATAAAGGAGTTCCATGATTCTCCAATGGGGGGACATTCGGGGTACTTGCGAACATATAAAAGACTATCTACGGTGGTTTATTGGTCAGGAATGAAGAAGGATGTGCAGGATTATGTGGCTCAATGTGAGGTGTGTCAAAAGAATAAATACCAAGCACTGAGTCCTGCTGGTTTGCTGCAGCCACTGCCAATACCCCAAGCTGTTTGGGAAGATATAAGCATGGATTTCATAGGAGGATTGCCAAGGAGCAATAGGTTCGACACAGTGCTGGTAGTGGTGGATCGACTCACAAAGTATGCACATTTTGTGGCGCTCTCGCACCCCTACGATGCTAAGGAGGTGGCTGAGGTGTTTGCTAGGGAGGTAATTAAGCTTCATGGATTTCCTAGTTCCATCGTTTCTGATCGAGACCGGGTATTCACTAGTCAATTCTGGAAAGAACTTTTTGCTATGGCTGGAACTACTCTTAAATTTAGTTCGTCCTATCACCCGGAGACTGATGGTCAAACTGAGGTGGTCAACCGGAGCCTGGAGACTTATTTAAGATGCTTTGCGGGGAGCACTCCAAAGAAATGGTCCAGAATGTTGCCATGGGCTGAATACTGGTTTAACACCTCTTACCATAGTGCAACGGGAATGACGCCTTTCAAGGCTTTGTATGGCCGAGACCCGCCTAATCTCCTTAAGTGGACTGGTCAGACCTCGCGAGTCCAAGCCGTGGAACAGCAGCTGCAGGAGCGAAATGAGGTCTTGAAGGAGCTGAAGTCACAGCTGGAGCGAGCACAATCTAGAATGAAAGCTCAAGCTGATAAACATAGAAGGGAAATAGAGTTTATTGTTGGGGAATCTGTATATCTCAAATTGAAACCTTACAGGTTCAAGTCCCTTGCTCGGAAACCCAATGAGAAGCTGTCCCCTAGATATTATGGGCCCTATGAGATCTTGGAAAAACTGGGAAAAGTAGCCTACAAGCTTCAGTTGCCTCCCACAACCAAGATTCACAATGTTTTCCATGTGTCCCAACTCAAAAAAGCTCTCAAGGATTCTGTCATAACCCAACCCCTGCCCAAAGGCCTCACCGAGGAGATGGAGTTAAAGGTAGAACCAGAACTGGTCCAAGACACACGCAGAACCAGGGAGGGGGAACTACAGTTGCTGATTAAATGGAAAGATCTCCCTGAGCATGAGAATACTTGGGAGAATTTCGCGGAAATTAGGGCCCAATTTCCAGATTTTCACCTTGAGGACAAGGTGCATCTTGCAGCGGAGGGAAATGATGGGCCTAACAAGTATTGGGGCAAAACCTATCAAAGAAGGGCTGGAGGTGATACAGGGCCCAAATCTGCTAAAGGTACATTGAGGGGAGAGGGGACCACTGAGGAATGAAATCGCTGCCTGACGTTGTCAGGTAGTGGGGAGGCGTAGTGAGGATGTTTTATATAGAGGGAAGAGAGGACTGAGGGAGGCAAACATTCAGTGAGTGAGGAGAGGGGGCTGGGTCTCTCGAATACCTGGCCAGGGAGTGTTTGTTTTAATCGTTCTTGTTGCTACTTTCTTTGTGTTATCAGTTTCGGCTTGTAGGAAGCTTTAGGATTGTATTCTCTAATTTTCCATATATATCAGAGGATTCAATTGCTATTTCCTTATCAAATACAGTATAGAACAGTGGGTTCTATCAGATTCCATCCTCAACCCTTTTAACTTCCACATTCTTTCTTCATTCATTATCAGCGATGATACCAACATCAATCCTTCCATTGACCTTTCCTGTGTACCAGAGCTTAAAACCATTAATTTCCCAAGACCTTTCTCTTGACCATTTAGTTTCCTGGAGGCACAAGATATCAATCTTTTGATCATTCATTACACCCACCACCTCCCAAGATTTGTCATTCAGGGTCTCAATGTTCCAGGTGTCAAATCTGATCTTGCTCTCATAAACTAGCTTCTTTAGCTGCCTCCGTTCAGAAGAGTGCGGTAGCCCTTGCTCATTTAACACTACATTCGGGCGACGATACAACGGCTCTCGCTCACTTCTCACTGTACTCGAGCCATACAAGATACAACGCGTACCTAGCATTAGCACAATTTCTTCGTTACCTAGCATTAGCACAATTTCTTCGTTGATCCATGTTCATAAAAGATTTGACAAGGTTTTAAATTAGATGTCGGGCCTAACACAACCCTCCTCCTCTATCCGAGCTTGGGACAAGGTTTTAAAACAAATGCTGGACAAAAAAGTGTACAGCTTGATTTCTTGACATGATTAATAATGCAAAAAGATACTCCATCTAGTCCTTAATATAAGACACATTAAACTACTTTACAAGGATTATGAAAAGTAATTGAAAGTAGTTTGTGTAATTAAAATGGTAAAAATCATCACTAGTTTCTAAGATTACCCTCCAATTAAAATCAGCCTATCTTAAGTACCTTTAATTTCTTTCTTATGTAATCCCTCTCTAAAATACAATTGATAAGGACATTTATGAAAAATAAGAATTTAATGTTACTAAGTATTGACTTTGCAAAGTGTCTTAAATTCAAGACCATAGAAATCTTTTAGAATATGCCATATGTTAAAGACTGCAGAGAGTTACTAAATAATATTACTTGTAAGTTGTAAGCACAAATGCACCCTTTCAATCAAGCTAATCTGTAAATATGATAGATAAGAGAGATTAGTTAGGGGTGAGTTGGGGGTAATTGGGAGAGATTATCATTAGTAGCCAAGATGAAGATAATCAAATAAGAGAATAATTGTGTTTTATTCAGATGAGAGGGTAATCACATTTATACACGAGAGAATCAGATCTTTTAATGAGATCTAGATTTACAATTTGAAAATAATATCCAAACAAGTATCTTCTATAATCTTTAGATTTAATTGATCCCTGCAATTATGTGATTCCTAATAATATATGGGATTCTACACTTCCCTCAAGTTGGACTATAGATATCCTTCATGTTCAACTTGCCAATGAGATATTTGAATTTGTCTATGGGTAGTCCTTTAGTAAGGATGTCACAGTCTGCTCTTTAGATGGTATGTATGGCAGGCCTACAATACCTTCATCAACCTTCTCTCTTATGAAGTATTTGTCTATCTCGACATGCTTGGTTCTGTCATGCTGAACCGGATTGTGAGCAATGTTAATTGCAACCATGTTATCACAATAGACCTTAATTGGCATATTTATACATTTTCTCAAGTCTCCAAGAACACATTTTACCCATATGTCTTCACAAATGCCCAATGCTACAGCTCTATATTCAGCCTCAGCACTGCTTCTAGCGACTACACTTTGCTATTTTGCTTCTCCATGTGACCAAGTTACCCCAAAAGTACACAGTGTCCAAAAGTGGATTTCCAGTCATCTTGATCACCTGCCCAATCAACATCTGTAAACAATTATATATTCCTTTTATCAGTCTTCTTGAACAATAACCCACATCCAAGAGATCCCTTCAGATAACGTAGGATCCAATAGATTTCATTCAGATGTTTTGGTTTAGGATCATGGGAGTGTTAGCTGACCACACTTACTGCAAATGCAATGACCAGTCTAATATGAGACAGGTATATCAATTTGCCTACCATTCGTTGGTAATTTCCTATGTCCATAGCTTTGCCAAGGTCTGCTTCTTCATCGATTTTATCAACCCGTATTGGTGTGTCACTAGGTCTGTAGCCCATCATTCATGTTTCCTTTAGAAGGTCCGGTAAATACTTTCTTTGGGAGATAGAAATTCCTCCCTTTGACCGAGCAACTTCCATTCCAAGAAAATACTTCATGTCTCCAAGGCCTTTGATTTCGAATTCTCGTGCAAGGGCTTTCTTAATTTGATTTATCTCTACCTCATCATCTCCAGTAAGGACTATGTCATCAACGAATACAGCTAGAACAACCATCTTACCCTTATGATGCTTCAAGAACAAGGTATGATCGCTCTACCCTTGAGCATATCCATGTCTTTTGAGGACCCAAGTGAATCTGTCAAACTAGGCACATGGAGATTGCTTCAATCCATATAATGACCTCTTCAACTTGCAGATTTGATTAGCCTTTTTCCCTATGAACCTTGAAGGTAACTTCATATAAACCTCTTCCTTGAGTTCTCTGTTGAGGAAGGCCTTCTTCACATCGAGTTAGTGCAGACCCCAATCTAGATTAACTGCAATGGACAAAAGAATCCTAGTTGTATTTAACTTGGCTACTGGTGCAAATGTTTCGATGTAATCTTCCCCATATACCTGCGTGAAGCCTTTCGCAACCAGTCTTGCTTTGTATTTCTGAAGAGTTCCATCTGCTTTATACTTAGAAATGAATACTCATTTGCATCCTACGGGTTTCTTCTCTTGTGGTAGATCCACTACCTCCCATGTCTTATTACGCTTGAGAGCTTCTATCTCCTCTAAGATGGCTTGCCTCCATTCAGGTATGGCCATGGCCATACAATCGTGTCTCGTCCCCTGATACTATCAAGATGAGAGACAAATGCCCTATATTTAGATGATAGGGCTTTATAAGAAACAAACCACTCAATAGGGTATCAAGTGGATGATCTGGGCTTCTTTCTTACTGCAATTGGAAGATCAAGATCAAAACTCTGTTACCACTATTTCCTCTCAAATTGCCTCTGGTTTGACTCTTGGTGAATGCTGACAACATGTGGCTCATTACCTCTTTCGTGACGTCTTTTATAGGTATTACCCCACTTGTTTATGTCTCCCCCTAGGGCAGGATTATTAGAAGTATCAGGAGTATCAAGGGCATGACTAGGTGTATAAATTGTGCAGGTCAAGTCTTCTAGTTGATCTTTTGTCTGGAATTCGTCTCTCTCCCCTTGAATTGCAGACAGGGGATAGTAGGGGGTGTTTTCATGGAAGGTGACGTCACAGGTAATGAAGAGGCGTTTGGAGATAAGGTCATAACACTTGTATCCTTTTTGTGAGTTATTGTAGCCTAGGAAGATACATCGAAGGGCTTTGGATCAAGTTTGTTGTGTGAAGGAAATGGACGTAGGATGTGCATCCAAACACCCCGAGTAGCAGAGTGTTCTCAAGATATGAGTTATAGTATTTGTGTAGGAGCTGAAGTAGTGTTTTGTAGGATAGTGGTCGGCTCAGCATTCGGTTAATGAGAAAGGAGGCGGTAAGGACAGCATCATCCCAATGATATTTGGGAACATTAATATTAAACATAATGGCTCTAGCAGTTTTGAGAATATTGTGATTCTTTCGTACGACAATGCCATTTTGTTGGTGTGTATTTAGACAAGTGCTTTTGTAAACAATGTCATTTTCGGTCAGGAAGGTAGACAAGGCCTGATTGAAGTATTCAATCCCGTTATCAGTGCATAGGATCTGGATTTGGGTTTGGAACTGGGTTCAGATCATGCTATGGAAGTTAAGGAGAGGTTTGATACACTTTTATTTTATCTTTCAACGGGTAAACTCAACTAACACGTGTATGGTCATCGATAAATGTGATCAACCATTTGGATTTTGATCTATTAGGTGTGCAGGATGGTTCCCATAAGTCATTGTGAATCGTGGAAAAAGGGATTAGAAGCCTGGTATGGGATTTTACGGAACGCGTTACGATGATGTTTGCCTTTATCACAAGAATCACAATTGAAATCAAAGGCATTTTCATTAGAAACAAGAGATGGAAACATCTGAGATATATAATTGATATTTGTATGACCTAAACATTTGTGTCATAACTCCAAGTCACTAGTCCTAGAAAGAGACACTTTATTGCTAGACTTAATCCTACGAGTATCACTCTCATCAAGGTAATAGAGACCATTAAGTTGCTTCGCACTCCCAATCGTCATCCTTATCAACAGATCCTGAAAAAGACAGTAAGTAGCAAAAAAGTTAGCATGACATCGCTCCTCATTTGCTAATTGACTCACTGATAGTAAATTGTATTTTAGTTTTGGAACATGCAATACAGAGTGCAAAGTGTAGCAAAGATTTTAACAGAGCCAACTCTAGTCACAACACATTCAGAGTCATCAGCAATCCGCACAGTCCCTTGGAAACGGGAGTATAGGATGAGAAAAGAGTCCTATTGTCAGTCATGTGATCGGAGGCTCCAGAGTCAACAATCCAACAATTACCTGTACACAAACCCTTAATTGCAGCCAATGCTTGCAAGAAATTACCTCTTCTCACTACTATGGCAGTAGGTTGTTTAATAGTCTGAAGCGCTGCAAGCATTTCCATGATCTTACTCAATTGGTCACTCTAGGAGGTCTCACCACCTTTGGAAGCTTCAGCCACATTGTCTCTTCCTTTCTCCTTCTTGGGCTTCCTATCAGCAGGTTTACCATAGAGGTCCCACAAGTATCTTTTGTGTGCCCCTATTTCTTGCAATGATTGGTCGACCTTTGGAACCTATTGATTCAGTGGATCAAACGGCAAGAGTTGAGGCCTTAAGAGGTGTCAGAAGTATTCTGAAGCATTGATTTGTGCCTATCCTCTTCATTGCGCAAAATGGTGTAGACTTCACGAACAGAATCTGAGCCCGAACATCATCATAAATCACCTCAAGACCAGCCAACAGCTCATATACTCGCTCCTCTTCTTTTTCTTTACGATCCTCAGAAGCATCAACTTTGCAATGATTAACTTTATCCTTCAGAGTATCAAACTCTTGCCAAAGAGCAGACTTTGCAAGGTAGTATTCATCAAGAGACCTGTGATTTTGTTTTAGATCCCATACTTTTTTCTTAATATCAAATACGCAGGACCTATTCCCCACGGGGCTGTATGTTTCTCGAAGAGCTTCCCAAATTTCCCTTGCTGAAGGAACAAGGACGGACCTTGGTAGATACAATGGGGGGCCATGGCCCCCCCAAAATTTTTTTTTATATTCCAAATACTTCATGCATATAGGATTTTTTTATGCATTTGGCCAAAAATTTATACATTTGGCCCCCCCAAATATTTTTTCTTAAAAATTAGTTAATGATTATACATTTGGCCCCTCCAAATATTTTTTTCAAGGTCCGTCCCTGTGAAGGAAGATACATAAAACTCTTCTTAATTGGGGATGACATTGCATTGATTAGCCAAGAGGACACTAATGAATTCTCATATTTCCATGTTCAAAACACCTTCGTTTCCGATTTTGGGGGCATTTTTGCTTCACCAGTAATATATTCGAGTTTATCCCTTCCATCGAGAGCAAGAATCATGAATTGAGATCATTCACAAAAATTGTCACTGCTAAGTTTCTCAGAAACGAGCAGTGGAGATCTCATTAGCACCAATTCGTGGCACAAGAGAAGAGAATTCATGATCAAAGGAAGTAAGTAGTATTAGTCATATTGACCTATTAATGAGTTTTTACTGACGGGGTAAATTTTCTTTTCCTTACTCAACAAAAAAAAAATTTGAAGTTACCGGATATGATAGACCCAATAGCAAATGAGACCCAATGTAGATGAACTCTGTCGGACTAAACCTCCAAGAGCAAAGGAGGATCGACGGTGCTGTGAGACGACAGCAGACGACCTTTGTCAGACTGAACAACTAAGAACAAAGTTGGATCGTCGGCATTGTGAGAGGAGGGTCGACGAGGGGACTGGATCAAAAGCAGCGATCACAGGGAACAGCTGATGATGAGACTGGGTCGACGCTCGACGGTGTGATGATGACAGATTGGGACGGACTGGGGTGTCAAACAACCACCAACTTGGAGTTTGACGAAGATGGCCTGAAGAATGCTTCGACAAAGACGAACTAAGGAGGCGATCAAAACTCGACACGACGTTGAGCGAAAACGATGAGATTTTCCAGGAAGCTTGACAGTGCTGGAAAAAACTAGGTTTCCGGTGACAGCACCGGAAAATATTAGGTTTTTGGTGACGGCGCTGGAAAAATTAGGTAGCTCTGATTGTTTTCAAGGAAGCTCTGATACCATGAAGGTAGTCAAATGAGAGAATAATTGTGTTTTACTCAGCTGAGAGTGTAATTACATTTATACACAAGATAGAATCAGATCTGTTAATGAGATCCAGATTTGAAAATGATATCCTAACAATTATCTCCTATAATCTTTAGATTTAATTTATTCCCATAATCATGGGATTTCAAATAATATATTCTAATAATATATGGGATTCTACACAAGGGCTATAAATAGGTGGCTTAGGACTAATTGTAAAGAGGCTTATGAGATTCATGAACTGAGATGAGTTCTACTACGTATTTGATATCTCTCTCTCTCTCTCTCTCTGTTTCCTCTCTCCTCTTCCCTTTCCCTAATTATCATTCATCACATGCCATGTGTTTGGTAGCAAATCTCACCACTGAATGCATTATCAGCAAAGCATATGCTAAAAGTATGATAACCGATTTCATACCTTGTTCTCGACAAATAGATTGTGATAATATATTTGTTATGTTCCAGTTTCTTTCTAAGAAGGGAGTCACTACAGCATGGCTTAATTGAATTATGCCTAACAACAGAGATTCACCATTTAATAAGTCTCTCTTTTTGAAAAAATCATATTTCAAATTAAATTGAGAGACATTTTTGTCAAAATGACATTTTCTTGTTAAATTGCTGTCCCAACTTCTACAAACAATCTAACTAGCTATTGCTGAACAGCATAATATAAGGGAAATAATTGGCATGGTCGCAGCATTGAGAAAAATTAAATATAAAATCAATGAAACTATAATTATGATACAAACAGAGAAGAACCAGTAAACCATAAGAAATAGAGAAAATATCAGGCTGGGAAGCTACGTAGCACTTGGATTTTAAAGAAGTAAATAGCTAACTTACCGCTGGAATATCCTTCTTTTGCCCAACACCATTATGGAACATCCTTGCCAGCTGGTAGAATGCCTTCGGCTGGCCATTGTTAGCGGCTAGAATAAAGTAATTATATGCTATATTCACATTTCTTTTTACCCCCATTCCTTTAAGAAACAGGACACCAAGGTTATAGTGCCCACCAACCTCTTCATTCTCAGCGGCCTTTTGAAAATATTCTTTTGCCTATCATTTGCGCAACAAATTGTTAAATAAACCATAGATATAGATATATTACCCAATTTTTTCTTCATAACTATGCATAAGAGTGAAACCATGCCAAGGACAAGAAGTAAAGCTGATACAAGAACATGTGTTATAAACAAATGTCATCCATGTACTATTTCCTAAACCCTGAGTCTTGGACCCTATCAAGGGCTTGCCATATTCAACCCTATATTCTGTTACTAGCTTAAGAAATAACTATATTAATATATTTCAGTTTTCATGGATTTCTCACATTTAAGAAGAAACAAAACTTACCAAAATGAAAGACTTTTCTATCCTAGCAAGCTGGCCACTAAGTAGAAGCGTTGAAGGAGAAATGACGCAGTGTGAATATAGGTGACCTAGACACTAAGTATAAGCATTGAAGGAGAAATGACGTAGTGTAAATATAGGTGAAAACTTAGAATTATGCAGTAAGAGAGAAAAGAATGTGTTTCTTAGTCAGAAAAATAAATTCAGGGAAATCAACCAGCATGAGTTCAGATATGGCAAATTACAGAGACCAAGGCAAACAAAGATATCGTCTACCAATCAAAATGCAGAGTCAGAGAGCAAATATAATCTTACTTTTGAGTAATTCTTCTCCACTCCGTAGCCTTTTGCATACAAATACCCCATACCATTATAAGCAGAATATAGTTGTTGTTTTGATGCAAGTGTAAACCATTCCATAGCTTTAGTGTAATTTCTTACAACACCTGCTCCCCTAGCATAAATCTCTCCAAGAAGTTCCATTGACCTCGGCTCCCCCTTTTCTACGGACTTTAAGAACCATGACAACGCCTTGACATGATCACGCCTTAGTCCTCTCAATCCAAAGTAGTAAAATAGCCCAATCTTGTACATGGCAGCAGCATTCCCTCTCTGTGCTTGATATTCCAGTATCTGAAAGTCATCATCGTCCTCCCCTCTTGATTTTCTCAAAGCTTCTGTGTTCTCCTCGGCTCCTTTATGGAGCCTAACTTGGTCAATCACTGGGGAATCTTTTGAAATTAAGAAACTGCTTACAGCTGCTTCTGCTAATTCAGCGTAAAGCTTAACTGCGTTTTCAGGCATCTGCCCAGGCAAAACAT
The DNA here is from genome assembly GCA_025563575.1 of Acacia pycnantha. Lineage (NCBI taxonomy): Eukaryota > Viridiplantae > Streptophyta > Magnoliopsida > Fabales > Fabaceae > Acacia > Acacia pycnantha. The sequence continues at coordinate 589,426 of JAMWYP010000221.1, read as the reverse complement.
TTCATCAAACAAAGGGAAGGAGGAAAACAAGATAGGTGGAAGAGGTTCCATTAATAGTTATAAATTTAAAAAAAAAAAACGACACTATGTCCTGAAACAATTTACCTGGCTAACATTTTTCCTGTCCTGATGATTTCATATTACCCTAACGAACAGCACTATCTGATTAGAATCATTCCCCACCCCTACCCCAAAAGAAAAAAACAAGAAGAAGAAACTTTCCTTTCCCTCAACAGGGACCCCAAAAGACCAGGACTTCATCATAAAACAAAACGAAGCCTCAATAGTTTCCAATATTTTACTCGAAAGAGCTGAGTAACTCAGAAAATAAGAAGAAGTTGAAAAGGGGAAAGAACAATATGACAAAGGCCGTATAATATTCAGGGATAAATAATTAAATTCAGACCAAGCATAACTCATAGAAGTCCTCAGTGCCAATAACGGGGGAAAACGCATAAAAACACACACGACTCAAGTGGTAGAAATTGCTCACGTCTTGGCGTGTATATGCATAAGCCAAAGCCATCTTGGACTGCATATTACCACCCTCGGCAGCAAAGTGATGATACAGAAACGCCTTTGCTTTGCTCCTCTCCTTCATAATGCCCATCCCATACAGAAACCCTAGCACTGACTGCGCGGCAGGATATCCCGTCTCAACCGCCGCTTCAATCTCCCCAGTAGCATCCTGCATCATCGTCGCCTCTCCTGAGCTAACCGCTGACATCATCTTTCCAATGCCGGAGTAGTAAAGCGCCTCCGACTCTGAACCCGGTTCGGCGGCAGTGGCATCTGAATCTGGCTCGAAGATTGGGCGCCATGACCCCGGGTCGAGCTCCTCGTCGGACTTGTAGGTGTCTGACTCGCCGAAGTTGTCCCACTCGGCGTCGGACTCAGAATCGGAGGGATTTTCGGGTGAGACAAGGCCCTCTTTGATGTGGTCCTGAGGGAGAAGAAGGACGACCTGGCGGGCGATCAGAGAATGAGGAAAGAGAGAAAAGATGAGGAGAGAGAAGAAGAATTTGCAGGCTGGTGATCGTTTAGGCATTGTTTGATTGAGCGAACGATGAGCAGAGACTTCCCTGAATATCAGAGTTGCCGCTATTCCTTCGTCGTCAAAATTTCTGAAAAATCAACGTTGAAGGAAGGTTTGAAAGTCAACTGTGTTCGTCTAACCAATGAGAATAGTTGGTAAAAAGAAAAAGTGAAAAACCTTGGCATCAAGGTAAAAGAAGATAGCAGCTAGTGTTAAATACTCGCAGAAAGACGAGATTTTTCCGCGAACCAGCAATCATCTTTTTTTTTTCTTGATAAAAAAAAGTTTTGGAAGGGTTCGACATCAGTCTCCCACTGCGGCGCAGCAGGCACGGCCTATGAGCACTTACTGGGGACTTACAAGATCGCCTACCAAAGGAGTCCCAGCGACGGCAGAGGGGATCGAACCCACGACCCAAGAGCCTAGTCCTGGATCCCTTACCATCTATGTCAACTCACATTGGCAACCAGCAATCATCTTGATATTCATCAATAACGCGAATTTCATGAGGCCTTGTTTGGGAGTTCCATTTTGGAGGGAAAGAGAATGGAAGGGAGGGTTTTGGTAGTTCATTCCCTTGTTTACAAGTTTTAAAAATAAGAGGGGAGGGAATCAGAGATTTTTACAAATCCCCCAAAACCCTCCTTCTTCTAAAAACTAAAGTTCCCCCAATATGGGGGTTTTAAGAAGAGAAATAGATTAATTACTTTGTTACCCTTATTCACCACGGTTGCCGCCGCCACCACACAAATAATTTTTTGAATATAAAAATTACATAAATAATTTTTTTAGAAAATTTAAATTTAAATTTATTTGTAAATTATATTAATTATTAAAGAAATGGACAAAATGGTAAAAATAACTCATTAATCCTCCATCTTCCTCCCTTACTATTTTTTTAACTCCCAAACAATAATATCCTACATTTCCCTTCCATCCCCTCCCCTTCATTCTCCTTGCATTCCTTTCCTTCCCCTTCCTTCCAAACTCCCAAACAAAGCCTGAGGGGTGTCTCTGTTCTCCTTCATTTCCTCTCTTATTTTTATAGCAAAGTTTAGCACAGGGAATTCGGGCCAACCCGACATGGGTGGCGGGTTAGTCGGGTCGGGCTAACCCGATTAGTGCGGAACCATTCCATGACTTGGTAGAAGACAGAATACCCTTTTTTTCATCGGCCAAAGGCATTCATACCTCAAAAGCATAAAATATCGGGTTGAGTTTCTGCTAATCCGTTTTTTATTATCCCTCATCATCTTTAAATCACATTCATCCAATCAATCACAATATCACTTTAACATCCCTCTCCTCTTCCCAATCAATGGTCCATATGGGCTAAGGAGAAAATGGATTATGAGAAAATCCTCCCCTAAAATATCAGCTTACAACTCAAAAGGAAGTCAAATGCAAAAACAAACTGAGAAAAAAACAAACTAGGAACCAATCAAATAGTCTTGAAAAAGAAACAAGCGTAAACAAAATATTGAAACAGCAGGTTCCTAATCTTCCTCTTTCTAATATTCAACACAACTAAAAACTTAAATTCTGATGTTCCATGTTCTTCAATCATCAATAATGATATTCGAAGTATTACCATAGCGCCATTTTACACTTGACAGAGTTCTCATCTTACAGAGCACTAAGAGCATAATAGTTTACTACATTGAAGGCTTATAATATTAACAAATGAATATAAAACATCACAATGACCACACGATCAGAGAGACAGAGACACAAAAGTGCCTATTAGACTGAGAAAACATACATGAGTGTCTGAGAGTTAGAGAACAGACGCTGGAGGAGACGAGAGTGTTAGATAATCAAAGCCACAATGAAAGGAGAGTCTGAGAGACTCACTCATTCAGAGTCACACCCATGATCTCACGGGAACAGCATTGTCAAACTTGAACGAGAGGGAAAACTGAGAGGGAGGGGAAAATTGCGCTTCAACCTTCACGCAATCACACTTGTCGCTCGACAGTCTCGCATCGAAGTGGACTGGTCACCCATCGAGAGGACGGAAGACAAAGCAAAGAAGAAGACGAACCACCGGTCGCCGGAGCATAAGAAAGGAAGAGGAGATAACGGTCGGACGACGATGAAAGATCGAGAGAAGAGGAGGAGGATTAGGGTTGACTCTGGAGTCTTCTGTCTTCTCTCTTCTCTATGTCGTACATGACTTAGTGAGTGTTTGGCAATTCATAAAAAGTGCTTTTTGAGCATAAATCATGGTTTTGAATTTTTTTTGCCAAACACTTCCAAAAAAGCTAACAAAAAAGCTAAAAGTGATTTTTTAGTCAAAACCATGGTTTTGGAGAAGCTGACATTTTCTGCTTTTGAGAGGGTTGGTGAGTATTTTTCAGACAACTCATCGGTTTTCTCTTTCCTTTAACTCTTCTCTCTTTTTTCTTCAAAAAATCGAAGCTTAAAGCCGTGCTGGTGGATCTGGAGTGTTTTCGGCGTGGTTGTCATCGACTCCAGAGTGTTCTTGGCGTGGTTGTCTTCGGCGGATTCGAAGAAGCTGGTGGTGGTGAACTATTAAAATTTGACAGGAAAAGTTGACAAATGCAGGAGATAAAAAGTTAAAAAATTAATAAAACATTTTAATAGAAGTATACAAAGTTGAACTATTTAGACATAATTTTAATAATTTAAATTTATTCATAAATTTTTTGTGATTTAATAATGTAATAGATTGTTCTAAAATATTAAATTCCAACCATTGAAAATTGAACCAATGGTTGGGAGAAGACATAGAGAGGATTGTAAATGAAAATATCCCTCTTCCAAATATTCTTTCAAATATCTCTCTGAATACTTTTTCCAAAAGAAAAGTAAAAAACCTAAAAAATCTCACAAACATTTCAAAATTCCAGAAAGGTCATCTGAATATGTAAAAAGACAGATGGGGAGAGGGTAGCAATTTGAAATGTTGATATTTTTACAATATAGCCTTTTAGTTTTTTTTAAGAAAAAAAAAATAAACAGAGAGAGAACAAACCACCTTTACTGGAGCTATGGAAACGCGAGCTGTTTTTTGGGCCAATAATTTTTTTTATTTGAGGTGAAGGTGGGATTTGATTCCACCTCACTTCGGTTCTCAAAGGGTTTGGTGGCCATTAATATAATGCATAATCTTATATAACATAAGTAATAATATGGTGTTTTACTCATTGATTACATTTGCAATGTGAATGACAACATTTGAAAGGTACCACTCTGATCTTATTTATAAGTCCCTTTGACCAAAAAATTTGGTCCTATTTATAAGTCATATTTTAAGTAATAAATGAGATTGTGATAATTTTGCCCATATTAATTGTACCAATAAAAATAGAGAGAGAATAAAGAGTTGAAAGATATCCAATGAAAATAGAGAGAGAAGAAAAAGTTGAAAGATACACATTCATAAATGAGGGCAAATTTAAAAATTTACTCCATAATCATTGAGCTAACTAACTCTCATTGGTATGTGTATTTTGGTCAAAACGGATTTATAAATAGGACCAGAATGGTATGTACTATTTTAATAATGACATTTATTACTACATTTAATAAGTCCACATTTGGAAAAATTTAACCGAGTGAGCTATGAGAAATTCATTACACTTGTCAATTTTTACAATAAAGAAGGTAATGTTTCAATCACTAAGTACAATTGTAATGCCAAATATGACAACATTTCTAAAAGTAATTACTCCCTCCGGTCCTAATTATAAGACATATTTAATCAATTTTGTGAAGATTAATGAAAGAAGTTAAATTAGTTAATTTTACTCATTTTCTTAAAATACCCTTATATAAATTTAAAATGACATAAGTAAAAGTGAATCAATAATTCCTATCACATACTTCTCCAACCTAAAATTTTCCCTTCCACACACTATCTAATTGAAATAATAGTCTTATTATATATACATATGTGTGTGTGTGTGTGTACATATACATATATATATATATATGTGTACATATATCTACACATACATATGCATACACACACACAAAGATATGTATGTATATGTGTGTGTGTGTGTTTATATATGTACCTACACACACAGATATACATATATGTATACACACACACATGTGTGTGTCTATATATATTTTTGTGTACACACACTTACTTGTATACACACACACACACATATATATATGTGTGTGTGAGTGTGTGTGTGTCTGTGTCTGTGTATATTTGTGTGTAGACACACACATATATACATATATAGATACACACACATATATATATCTAAAATTTTAACTGATTGGAAGAGTCTACGAACCTACATACATATACTCACAAAAAATCAAACACACTTTAGAGAATAGAATATGGGTATTTTAGGAAGAATTTGACAAAAATTAGAATGTTATCTTATAATTAGGACCAAAACCAACTCTCAAATGTTATCCTATAATTAGGACCGGAGGGAGTACCATTTAATATCTTTGGTTACTATACTTTTAACAAGTTCTACGTTTGGAAAATTTCAAATAATTGGGTAAGGATGTGAGAAATTGACCCCACATTTAATTTTTACAAGTTAGAATGTAATGTTTTAATCACCACCAACACTTATAATGTGAATAACAACATTTGTAAATATATTTAACAAATAGGTTTGGTGGCCACCAAATCTTTTGAAAACAAATTAAGGTGGGATGTAACATCCCAATTTCTATTAATAGTAATTAAGTATTTTTAAGATGTGATTTATAAAGTATTCTGAGATTTAGACGAGATCTAGAATTACAAAATTAAGAGTTTTTGTCAATACTATAAGATAAATGAATTTAAAAATTATAAATATATATATATATATATATATATATATATATATATATATATATATATATATATATATATATATATATATATATATATATATATATATATTTCTTTATGAGGTTATGATTTTAAATAATAGGGTTCTACTTTGAAAATCAATAAGGTACTCAAGATCACTTCTACTCATAAAACTTTCTTCATGAAAACTATTCTAAATAATAGTAATTTTATCTTGAAGTATTTTTTTAGCACCGGTCAGTATCTTTAAATATCTACAGTATCCTGAAATATTTGTTAAAAAAAAAAGAGGGATCAATGTTGTTTTTTGCGCAGTGGATTGGAAGTGAACACTAGTGCCAGTGGACTGAATCTAATTCCTTGATTGAAGAAGGCGAGGAGGTGTAGTTTCAGATGGATTTGTACAATTTCTGAATGTTGGAAACGGGGTTGATTGGTGGCCCACGGGTTGGCCCCAACATAACCCAAAAGAGTGTGACTTATTTTGGGTTAGGGCCAAAAATGGCCCCATCATATGGGGACTAAAAATATGGGGGTCAAACATGGGGCTTAATGGGCTGGCCCATAGGGTCCATCCCATTTTGACAGCTCTAGCTCTCGTGACTCGTGATGGTGGCTTTATATTTTTTTTAAAGAAAAAAATTGATGGGCGATTTTGTAATAACACCAACGTTTTAAAATTCCTATTGAGTCATGAGGGGAAGGATTTGAGATTTTTCATATTGGCAAAACTTCTTGTGATTTCAAAAGTCATATGGTATTTTTAAGGGATTTTTCCAGAAAAAAAAAAAAAGACTTAAATATTTTGGATAAAGGAGCAAAAATACCTACTGTATTATCTTTTTTAAAAGTGCTTCTAGCTAGGGCTGAATACAAAACCCATAACCCATGAACCAGCCCACAACCCAACGTAATTGGGTCATTTTGAGTCTGCCCAAAAAGACTCATTATGGGGCGGGTTAAAACTTATCCATTTAAGACTTAAATGGGCGGGCTATGGGCACACCTATGAGCTGCCCATACCCACTCATTTAATGTTTTTTCTATTAATTATCCATCTCATTCCGCATTCTGATATAAAGTAAAGACGTTCTTTAACTCCCTATCCTGAATGAATTTATGTTATGATGGTACTTATCTAAATTTGTGTGAATTGTGATTATTAAACTTTGAAGATTCAAATTTTAGAATTTAGAATGACGAATGTGGATGGATGTTTAATACTTATGAATTTTTTTTTTTCAAAAAAAAAATAAACATGTCAAATGTAAATGGGTAACCCAAAATCCGGTGAGCCCGCCATTTATGTGCTAGCCCGTTTATACGGGTTTAAATGGGTTGAGGTACCCGTTTAAAGTTTAATGGGCGGGCTATGGGTTTGGCCTCGGGCTGCCCTACCCGCTCATTGCTTTGCCCTACTGCTAGCACCATAATCAGATATTGGGTGCAAAAATAAACACGGAATTTTTTAAATTGAGCAAAAATGCAACCTCTGTTAAACATCTGTTACTTTTTCAAGACATATTTTTGTAAAGGTGTGAAAATACCCATAAACTTTTTCCAAAAAAAAGTGTTGCTGGCACCATAATTGAACCCTAGATGCAAAAGTGCTTATATCATATTAATCATAGATGCCATCTTCTCTTTCTTCTCTATAATTACATCACTTCTAATTAATTTTAATATTTTTTAAAAAAGAATTTCTCTTTCTCTTCTCCTAATCTTCTTCACCTCCTTCAATGAGTTCTCCACTATCGTCGTCAGACATGTCTCCATCATCATGGGTATTCATAATGTGCCACATTGTCTGCACTCTCTTACTTGTTGACTCAACACCACATCTTCACTTAATTTTAATGTTAAATAATTTAATCATTTTTTACCTGTTAGAATATGTGTTGTTTGTATGGTTAGTTTGGGCTTGTACAGCTTGGCCCATTTAGTGTTGTATGTACATACTATTTTCTATAAATAAGAGAAAGACCAGTCAATTCTGGTTGACTGGGTATTCTATTCATTTAGTTTAGGTGTAAGGTTCATCAGTTTACATGGTATCAAAGCCAGGTTCTCCACCTTGAGCCCATGCCCAAATGAATTAGGTTCATTCTTTGCTTAACACGTCGGCATTTAAAGAATACCTTTATGTCTGAGATTCAAGTCTTGCATCACCACCGTTGGATCCAATCTTGATACACGTCGATCTTGGTTTTTCTGATGCAGCAGTTGTTTTCTTTTCAATCTCCGGTTCCACGATTTGCCCGAGACGAGGACCTTCGATCGCACACCCAAGATTGTCGCGCGCACGCCGTTGTGGCTCTGTACGTTGAAGCCTCATCGGACGTCGTCTTGTGTTTCTTGTTGCAGATTGAAGAAGACGAGTGAACAGTTGATCTTGATCTGGTTCGAGATATGTTGATTTGTGGTTGGTCGGTTCTTTCTTGATTTACCGTCGCTCTGCATAACGGCGATCTGTGGTTCTGTCGCCGGACTCCACTTGCAAGATCCAAGCTGAGATTGTCGCCGGATTTCCTTGCTCCTCGTTGCCACTTGCAAGATCCGAGCTGAGATTGTCGCCGGATTACCTTGCTCCTACGTCTCTTTCTGTCTCGTCGGGTTCCATTCTTGCCTTGCCGGTGAGATTTTCCATGTTTTGGCCCCCGTTTGAGAGTTGCCATAATAATCATGCCAATCCAGCTGTGGGAGAAGCAAATGCATCCCAATCCACCTCCTTTCCTCCTCCGTTAACCCACGAGTAATACAACCAGCTTCTTCAACTTCTCCATAAAGATTCGGATGAGGTGGCCGTTGGGGCTGCTAGATATATTGAGGAAAGCATCTCAAGTTTGATTAACGCATTGCCTAATACCTTAACTAAATCTCATTGGATACTAGATTCAGGTGCCACATGTCATGTTGTTGGTAATATTGCCATTTTTGACACTGTTGCACCTTATCTTGGTCCACTTAGAAAGATTAAAATGCCTAATGGAGATAAAATAACTGTTACACATATAGGGACAGTACGATTATTTGATAATATTGTTTTGCATGATGTATATTTTACTGCCCAATGTTGTTTCAATCTGGTCTCCGTTTCTAGGCTCACTAGGCAAATGCAATGCACTATATCATTTCATCCTGACTTCTGCACTTTGCAGGAGAAGTTAACTGGGAAATCCCACGTGATTGGTAAGGTTTCTGATGGATTGTACTTAGTTGAGGAGACTCTACAATATCAAGGCATCATGCACTTGCATTCTACTCATCACACTAAAGACTATTCTGTTTTGTGGCATCATATGATGGGTCATGCCTCTTTAGATGTTCTTAAACATTTAGATTCTCTAAATAAGGATGTTTCTCATTCATCTATGCCAAATTATGACATATGCTCTCAAGCCAAGCAAACTCGTTTACCTTTTCCTTGTAGCACTTCTGTTACTCATTGTATTTTTGAGTTGATATATGTTGATACTTGAGGGCCTTATAGAGTACCCACATATTCTGGTCATAGATATTTTCTTGCTATTGTTGATGACTTCTCTAAATGTACCTGGATCTTTCTGATGCGAAATAAACATGAAAGTGCTTCTTGTCTCAAAACTCATTGCATATGCTCATAATCAATTCTCGGTCAATGTTAAAAAGGTTCGAAGTGATAATGGCCTTGAGTTTGTGAATAATGAGCTTGCTGATTTTTTCATATTAAGGGTATTGTGCATGAAACAACCTGTCCATACACACCTCAACAAAATGGGGTGGTGGAGCGAAAACATAGACACCCCTTGAATGTTGCTTGTAGTCTCATTATATCCTCTCATGTGCCAATCCGTTTTTGGGGAGAAAGAATTAAGACAACTGCTTTTTTGATTAATCGCACTCCCTCCAAATCATTGAATTATAAAACTCCTTGTGAAATGTTGTACAATAAACAACCTGATCTCTCTTATCTTAAAATTTTTGGTTGTTTAGCTTTTATGACACTCCAAAACAGTACTGACAAATTTCAGCCTCCTTTTGATGCTTGCATTTTTTTGGGGATATCCACCTAATCAAAAGGGTTATTTGCTGTATAATTTGCTTAAACTGACTGTGATGGTTAGTCGACATGTTAGATTTGATGAAACTCGCTTTCCTTTTAAAGATAATACACCTACGGTACAACAAAGTTCTTTTCCATCTGATTTAAATCCTTTTCTATATGATACTCTTGATTTGCAAGCTCTTCCACGGTCCGATTCTGTTCATGAGGAACCTGGGGACACACCCTACCATCATGATCATGATCCACCTGGAAATGAGTCATCTATTGATGCAGAACACCTTTTACATAAGGAGCCTCGACCAACAAGAGATAAACGAGCTCTAGCATGGCTGAATGAATACATATGTCTTGGAGAGGTTCAAAATGGTGAGACACTTAAAACTAGTTGTAAGTATCCTATTCATGAATATATCTCATATGCCAATGTTACGAAGGATTACAAGGATTATTTGTTAAGTACTGATAAGCTCATTGAGCCTTCTACTTTTCAAGAGGCATCTAAGGATCCCAAATGGATGAAGGCTATGCATGAGGAAATGGCCGCCTTAGAAAATAATCGGACATGGGACATTGTGCCCCTTCCTAAAGGTAAACAAGCTCTTGGTTGTAAATGAGTCTTTAAAATTAAATATGATTCTTCTAGTAACATTGAGAGATATAAAGCAAGGTTAGTGACTAAGGGATATAGTCAATAAAAAGGAATTGATTATTTTGAAACCTTCTCCCCAGTCGTTAAAATGGTAACAATAAGGACCATCCTCACTCTTGCATCAATGCATGGTTGGCATCTCTTTCAAATGGATGTCAACAATGCATTTTTGCAATGGGACTTAGATGAAGAGGTTTACATGCGCATCCCACAAGGCTTTGATATTTTTGGCGAAAATAAAGTTTGTAAACTTCGCAAATCCTTGTATAGGTTGAAGCAAGCATCTAGGCAATGGAATGTGAAACTTACTAATGCATTGATTCAAGGGGGGTTTAGGCAGAGCAAGTATGACTATTCTTTGTTCATTAAATCAGATGATTATGGAATAACCCTTGTTTTGGCATATGTAGATGATTTGGTTATTACAGGAGACAATATGCAGAGAATAGAGGATGTTAAAGCTTATCTGCACCGTCAATTCAAAATCAAGGATCTAGGGCATTTGAGATATTTTCTTGGGTTGGAGTTGGCTCGTTCAGAGAAGGGAATAGTGCTTAGTCAAAGAAAATACACACTTGATCTCATTAGTGATATGGGGTTCAGGGAAAGGAGCACCTGGTTGAGTCTAGAAGGACATGTGAGACCTGATACAAGCAAGTGTGCTCATACGAAAAGAAACGAAGATGCAAAGTCGATCCCTTGTTTTTGGATCCGGCGGTTTATCGTCGTTTGATTGGTAGGTTATGTTATCTTACTAATACTCGACCTGATATTAGCTATGTTGTGCAGACTTTGAGTCAATTTATGAGTGCTTCGAGGAAGTCACACATGGTGGTTGCGGTTCGTGTTATGAGATATCTCAAGAGTTGTCTGGGACTTGGGATTCTTCTCTCTTTGGCAAATCAGTTTAGTATGGAGTGCTATGTAGATTTAGATTGGGCAGCATGTCATGACACTAAGAGATCGGTTAAAGGATACGCCATTAAGTTGGGAGAGTCATTGGTGTGTTGGAAATCTAAGAAACAACATACAGTCTCCAAGTCATCAGCCGAAGCCGAGTATAGGGCACTTGGAACAGCGATGTCGGAAATAGTTTGGCTTACTAGGTTATTGAGTGATCTTGGTGTAAAGGGTTTGGAACCAGTTAAGGTTCATTGTGATAATAAGGCTGCGATATACATTGCTACGAATCCTGTATTTCATGAACGTACGAAGCACATCGAGATCGATTGTCACTTCGTGCGTGAAAAACTACAACAGTGTATTATTGATTTACTGCATGTAGCTTCGAAAAATCAGTTGGCAGATGTGTTGACAAAGCTACTTGGTAGAGAAGGGCATGAAAATTGTGTTTGCAAGTCGGGCACTACAAATTTGTTTAGTCCCCCACTTGAAGGGGGGTGTTAGAATATGTGTTGTTTGTATAGTTAGTTTGGGCTTGTACAACTTGGCCCATTTAGTGTTGTATGTACATACTATTTTCTATAAATAAGAGAAAGACCAGTCAATTCTGGTTGGCTGGGTATTCTATTCATTTAGTTTGGGTGTAAGGTTCATCAGTTTACATTACCAAACCTCTCCTCTTTCTACTTCCTTTGACAAAGCCCTTTTTTCATTGTCTTTTCATCAATGAAGCCCTCCCTTCTTTAGACTTGAGGCTAGTTGAATGATTGAAAGGCTGTGCAACAATATCAAGCAATGATGAAGGTGCCAATTCTAGGGCTTTTATTCTTCTAGATCTAAGTTTATGAGTGACAATTTCTGCTCGATCATCATTATCTTCCTCCAATGATGATGAATGTGACAAAGAATAGGAGAGTGGTGGTGATGGAGACGAGTTTGATGAAGACGATTAAGAACTCATCATAGGAGGCAAAGAAGATTAGGAGAAGAGAAAGAGAAATTATTTTTTTAAAAAATATTAATGTTAATTAGAAGTGATGTAGTTATAGAGAAGAGAGAGAATGTGACATATAGGATTAACATATTGGGTAAAGGTGCAAAAATGTACATGTGCTTTGCCCTCAGGAGCGCCTAACACCAAGAGTTTTTTTTGGTGCAAAAATGCACATACATGTGGTTATAAAATAGGTGCAAAAGTCACACCCTCTGTTAAAAGAAAAACGTGGACCGTTAAAAAGAAGGATTTTGACTAATATTGATGACATGGACGCTGATTTGGCATATTTAAGTTGCATCTGGGGGGGGAGGAACAAAAAAGCTGAGGAAGGTTCATATCCACATCTTCTTCTTCTTTGTTCCTTTTCGCTTCGCCTTTTTTCCTTTTCTCTCATGGTGGAGGATTTCGCTACGGCCGTTGAAGATGGCCTCAAGCTTGCCAGGCATGTATATTTTGGCAAGGACAGGGCGGTCGTGCTGCCCAAGCCCCCTATTTCCATGGACAATTCGTTTCATGCTTTTCTTCCCTCCGCGCCCATGGTTTATGCTGTCACCTATGATTCGGGAACCGTGGATAACCCTAATATGCCCAACTACCAGCCACACACGTACACGACCGGTGCAACTTGCCAACGCTTATTCCACTTCAGATGAATGAGATTGAACTTCAGGCGGATTATTGTTTGGATACGGCATTTATCATGATTAATGGCATTTGTAGGGTGCACTATGTTAAGGGTAGCTGGAGCTGTGATTGTTGCATCGCAATTCCTATGGGCGACCAGGTGATTTTACTGTACATGCATTGTATTTGGTTATTTTGAAGTCTACCTCTCGTTTCTTATTGTTCATCTTCCTCTTGTTTTTGTTGTGTGTCGTAGAAATTTCTTTATTGTAATTTATGACTGAAAACTTGTTCTTGCTTTCTGAATATGACTTTGGTAAATACATTAAAGGAAGTTGGAATCAAATTGTTTAGGGACTTAGAGGCTAATTAAGGGTTGAAAATGTTATCTCAAATGGTTTTCTTGGAGTGATTGAGGCTTGGTTCCGAGCTCTCCACCTCTCTCCTGATTCTCCAATGCAGCTGAGGAAGGTTCGATCTGAGCTCTATGGTTTGAATCTTGCTCCCTCTTTCGAACTCACAGTCATGACGCACTCTGTTTTTTTTCCTTCTCTTGAAAGCTTTTGACGGTGGTGGCCATGGTGAAGAGGAGGAGCTCAATGGCGACAGTGAAGGTGGAAGTTGTCGCCAATGAGGAAGAAGAGAGGTGAAATGGAAGAACGAAGGTGAAGCTCCCCTTTCGATTCGATTTCGTGGTCATGCTCTAGGGTGTTTAGTTATTTTTTTTAGATGCTAAATATGCCAAGTCAGCGGCCATACCATCATCAACGATAGTCAAAATCTTTCTTTTTAATGGTCAACCTTTTTCTTTTAACGGAGGGCGTGACTTTTGCACCTATTTTATAACTATATGTGCATTTTTGCACCTAAAAAACACTTGGTGTTGGACGCTTTTGAGGGCAAAGTACATGTACATTTTTGCACCTTTACCCTTAATATATTATAGGCACTTTTTTACCTAGGGTCTGATAACGGTGCCAATGACACTTTTTTGAAAAGAATGATGGGTATTTTTGCACATTTACAAAAATGTGTTCCGAAAAAGTAATGGATGTTTAACGGAAGTGACGTTTTTGCTTTATTTTGATGAAGTCATACGCATTTTTGCACGGAGATTTGATTATGGTGCTGGCAACTCTTTTTATAAAAAGATACTCCCTCCTGTCCTAATTATAAGACCATATTAATTTTTTTAGAAAGATTAAAGAAACTAATTAAATTACTTTGTTTATATTTGTATTTGTATTTTTCTCCAAACTAATTAATTTTACTAATAAACTAATATATAATTTAACAATACACAACATATGATATGATTAAGTAACTTATTTAGCTTCCTTAATCTCTTAAAAAAAAAGTCAACCCGGTATTATAATTAAGTACTAACTTATTTAGCTTCTTAGAAACTGACAGTCAGGATTTCTTCACAGAATGGATGGCTTAGATTAACCCATCTGAAACGACGTTGGCTAGATAAGTAGGAACAACGAACGGCCGTTTAATCAGATCAAATGAACCGCCATCTACAATACGCTGGAGGGAGAGTATGCGCTTGAATTAGTTTTGAAAGAATAGTTTTTACAATTTTTTAAAGGATTTTTAGGAGGTAAGAGGTGTTTTTTTTGGGGTAGAAAATGCGTTCTTACCAAACACTCACAAAACCTTTGGCAACTTTGAACTGAGGTGTGGGCGTCGCAGCCGTTCAATCCCTAGGCAGTGCATCGCAGGACAAAGAAAACCATGCAAGGCGGCTACTTCTGGCTTGCCTCCTTCCCATTGTTAGTTGAAGATAATGGCTTCCTGATATAAGTGCAAGCTCTTCTAGGGTTTTCATTTCTTTCAACTTTGGGTTCTGGTGCTCGATTCTACTAGTTCACTACTTGCCGTAAAGCTTATAATCGAGGGCCTACATCTCGTCTCTTCAATTTTGAAACTTTTTGTGGTTTCGCAATGACGCGGGTATACGGAACTGGATTGTTCGACTTTCGTCGTCACAGAGTGGCTGAGTACCCGGTAGCTGAGAAAGTGGAGACCAAGCCCGGGGCCACTCTTCCAAGTACTATTACTCTTTCGGAGATTCAAAGGGATCGACTTACTAAGATTGCTGAGGCTAATTGGTTAACAGCAGGTGACCCTGATCGGCCTAAGAACCCTTTTGATCCGGACTTGGTTAAGAAAATTTATGAGACAGAGTTGCTCGTTAAGGAGGGTCATAAACCCGTTCCCCTACAAAGGGTTATGATTCTGGAGGTTAGTCAGTATTTGGAGAATTATTTGTGGCCAAATTTTGATCCGGAGACTGCCACTTTTGAGCACGTCATGTCCATGATACTTATGGTGAATGAGAAGGTATTTTGCTTCTTTCATAGCTTTTATTCGAGTTAAAGTAGAATGTTAATTCCTCATAATGTGCAATCACACAGCATAGGCTGCTAAATGGAATAAAACACTTACTAGTTACTTGCTAATGTCATAACGACATTGGAACCAAATCATTAAGTAGCTATAGTGGAAAAGGCTGAGAAAAATGTTTGAATATTTATATGGATTGAATGTCAAAATATTAATACAAGCATTTTTTGGACGGAAACCAAATCACATGGGAGAATGTTTCTCTTGATGTTCGGCCAACAGAAGAAGAAAATACAGGGAATAAATTAAAAAAAAAAAAAAAACCTTAACTGCTGGACATCAATGCTTCGTAATCATGAAGTTAATTGTCTGCAACTCTGAATTAATTTGAAATTCTCTAAGGAGAAAAATAGGATCTCCATCGCTAATAAAAATGGTTGCACCGCATGCAGTTCCGAGAGAATGTTGCAGCATGGGTGTGCTTCTATGATCGGAAAGAAATTTTCAAAGGATTTCTTGAGAAGGTTCTGAGGCTGAAGGAGGTTTGTATCCGTATTTCCCTCTGGCATTATCATTTTAAGGTTTAGTCATGCATTATAAGGAGATGCAACTTTCAATTTTTATGTCCTGGTTTGAGTGGTTTGCCAATGTACAGTACTGCTTTCTAGTCACCACAATCTGACAAATCCTCATTAGTGATGACATCCTTTTTAATTTGTCTACTTACACTGCATATCTTGGTGAAATATTTTCTGATTTAGGTGCATTAGTCTCATCAATGATGAATTAGAATGACATCTTTTGTTAAGCTCGTCAATAATGTGTGATTGTTCAAATTTCTCTCCCTATCTTCGTTTATCAATATAAAGTTTAATAATTGGCCTACTAATCACTAAGATCAGCACCTTTGTGGTGTGCTTTATGCTCGACGTATTGAAAAACTAGGTGTAGAGTTTTGTCAATGAATTCACACCCATAAAGAGAGCCTAGAGAGTAGAGACACCAACAACTGTGGAAATAAAGAGTTAACACTTATTAGAGAAGGGAGTTCAAGGATCTGAAGCATATGCAGTTCTATAATCAGTCTTTGGAGTGGACTATTCGCCCAACATACCAAATAAATACTTCTTGGATGCCTCTTCCTATTCCATAATCTGCTACTTTTTCTAATCTTCCTAAAATTAAGATACAGAAATTACAGCTACTAAGTGGCTGTTTGGTATTCTTTTCCCTTGGTTTTGGAATGTATATGTGTTCTTGTAATCATCACCCAAAGGTTTTTATTTAATCTCTTTTGTAGTTTGTGCGATGGTAAAGAATGTTTCTTTAACTTTGATTTTGAAATGTTTTTACTTTGGCACTTGATGGTACCATTTGGTATTTCTACTGGATCTCACATTTCATATTTAACTGTAGGGAAGAGAGCTATGTATAGCAGAGAAGACCAATTACTTAGTTTTCATGATAAACACCTTTCAGGTATGCTGGCTTCGTTCTTCATCCTTTTTGTTAGTCATTTTCAAAACACTTATTTTATTTATTATGTTTTGTTACCAGTAACTTAACAAGCATGTTTGTTAATATTGCTAATGCATCCTTATATAATTGGTGTGCAGTTTTCATTATCTAAGCATGGTTTTTTCACTACTTTCGGACTGTTGTACTTTAACATAATCCTACTTTCACCAATGTTTTTTTTGTTATGAAAACATTTTTGGACAGATGTTCTGTTTTCATCTTTTTGAGCCACAGCTTTATTGTTCTGATAGAATATGATCTGCCTTGGTTCAGAATGAATATTATCAATTTAGTCACTGCACTTTGCATTTACTTTTAAACTGGTTCCTATGCTAATTTTTTGCCCCCCACATACTCCCTACACGTTTTAACATTTTTAGGGTTCAGCATTAGAATTGTAAAACATTTGAAAAATACTCTTTAAGTAGTTCATCATCCATGTGTAATTATGCCATTGATGTGGCTAACTATTATCTTGAGTGGCGGCTTTTTCTTTCAGTCTTTTTTTCCTAAAAAATTTAAAACATTTAAGGTAATATCATAATTCTGTAAATTGGAAACTGAAATCAATAATAAATATTATTTTACTGTTTCTTAGTTTGTAATTTTAATCACGGAGTTTCCTCTTCTCTATTTCAAGTTTTCGTCAGCACTAAGTTTGACAATTAGAATAAGAGTTTCCCTATTTCCAATCCATTTACCAATTTTGCTTAAATCATCCTAGCAAAACAAGCAGGCCCTTAGATCACTGTTGAAAACTGTTGACAAAGCTTCCCTGAATGTTATAGCTTAGCCATTGATTTTGGATTGCAGAGTTTGGAAGATGAGGTTGTCAGCATGACGGTCTTGAGACTAGCAAGTTTGAAATCCTGGTACTGTTTATCTTATGGTCGTTTTCAGGTAAGATGAGACAAAAGTGTATTTTTATGGTGTTGAAATATTTCTTTTTCCAATTATTGTTTTTGGTGAAGAATTGTGAATATAATTGTATACATGCTAATTGCATTCTTCGGGAATTGGTCTTCACTTGTGTAGACAGAGCTTTGTCTGAATCCAAGTCTGATCAAGAAGTGGAAAAGGATGGTAAGGAAGGAACCTCTGAAAGAAGGGAATTCTGATCCCTCTGCTAACCTTGAAGTGACATTCTTGAGAAATCTCATCGAAGAATTTTTGGAGGTTCGTATGTTGTCAAGAATTTGAATCATAGATAGTTTTTCCTTTATGCCAGTACATTGAAAATTAAGTTATAATCTAAGAATTAAGCATAAATTCTTATATTGTCTCTTGTATAGATACTGGATTCCCAGGTTTTCCCCCAAAGACAGTTAGCTGGTGACAATGAAGTCATTGATACTATGAATTTGGAGTCTGTTGATGATGCTTGTGTATTGTATTGTGAGAGGTTTACAGAATTTCTTATTGACCTCTTGAGTCAATTGCCTACAAGGAGGTATGCCACTATGCTTGTCTTCATCCTCTTAAGCATCTTATTGTCTCGTTAATATGATATTCTAGTCACTTATTGTAAATTTATCATTTGGAAGGTGATATGATTTTTATGAATCGACTCCATATTTAAAATCTCTATTATTTTGTCTTCCTTGCAACTATGTTTTTATGGAGGATGGACTCCACCCACGTAAAGATGGGAGGGATCTTTGTTTTTTTGGCAATATTTTTTTAAACATTTCATCTATGCTGTATTTTTTTTTTTTGGTTTTTCCTTAAACATCAATTTGTTCTGCCTCTTGCTTCTGCTCTAGGTACTTAAGACCTCTTGTGGCTGATGTAGCTGTTGTGGCCAAATGCCATTTGAGCGCACTCTATAGGCATGAAAAGGGCAAACTTTTTGCTCAGTTGGTTGACTTGTTACAATTCTACGAAAAATTTGAAATCAATGATCATACAGGAACACAGTTAACAGACCATGAGGTCCTTGAATCTCATTACAGTCATCTCCAATCATTTCAGCTACTCGCATTTAAAAGGATTGAGAAGGTATGCATTGAAAGAAGTAATTTTACTCTAAATTAAGATTTTTTTGTTTAAAAAATCTGTCTGGTGTGATTGAATTCAAATTTCATTTTATTCTTCTTACTGTAATATTATCTCCTTTGTTGTGGTGGTTGCAGTTGCGAGAACTTGCATTGACTAACATTGGTTCAATCCACAAGCGTGCAGACCTATCTAAGAAACTATCTGTTCTTTCTCCTGAGGAGTTAAGGGATATGGTTTGCTGCAAGGTGTGCTCATAATGATTGGAAATTTTTGTTATCTTCATAGTTATGATATTTGATCTTCTGTTATCCCCTACGATATATGTGAAATTTTGGAGGTGGACTGATTGTTACTATATTTGTGTGTCTATCTATTATCATGACTTTATTGAGTTTTTTCTTCCTCATGTGCTTTGTTTTCACATGTCGCTCTTCTGATTTTCTTTGAATGACCCTTTTGCTGGTGAGGGGGTTTTGGCCTTGGTCAACTGCATTAAAATTCGGCTGATTTAGATTCCGGACACATTTCAACATTGTATTTCTGCTACAAACAATTAAGTGATACATGTTATGAAGATAGTCTTTATGCTGGAACATGAAGCATGAACCTTCAATTTTTAGTACATCTTTATGCTAGAACATGAAGCATGAACCTTCAATTTTTAGTACATATTTGTTTTTGCTGGAAACAACCTCTCAGCTTGCGGGGCTAAGGCTGCATACATTTGACCTCCCCAGCCCCACCTGGTGGGAGCCTTGTGCATTAAGCTGCCATTTATTTTTGCATGAAAGCTTCAACTCTATTGGAGTGTTTGATCATAGCATCAGGAAAGGGGAAGTTATCATTGAGCGGTGTATTTAAGATATTAAGGCCTTTTTGTGAGCTTTGCTTGAGTTCTTACTAGTTCACGTGGTGACTGGTTCCATCAATTCATTTTGGATATTTTGTTTAGCTATGTTGTGTATGTGATCCATTTATTATTGGCCAAAAGAAAGATCCATTTATTAAATTCAATACAGCTTATTTATAATCTTGACAGTTGCCTCTTTCTGCAGCTTAAATTGGTCTCCCAAGAAGACCCTTGGTCTGAGAGGGTAGATTTTCTTATTGAAGTTATGGTGTCATTCTTTGAGAAACAACAGTCACAAAAAGATGCCATTAATTCTCTTCCTCTATACCCAAATGAGCTGATTATGTGGGATGAAAGTGTTGTACCAAGCATAAATTACACTGGCGAAGGTTGTTTGGCTCTGCCAAAGCTTAACCTACAGTTCTTAACACTTCATGATTATCTCCTTCGAAATTTTAATCTCTTTAGACTTGAATCAACGTATGAAATACGCGAGGATATACAAGAAGCTGTTCCACATCTTCTTGCACATATTAATAATGAGGGAGAAACTGCTTTCCGTGGTTGGTCAAGAATGGCTGTACCTATCAAAGAGTTCAAGATCACTGAGGTAAAGCAACCAAATATAGGAGAAGTCAAGCCATCTTCTGTGACAGCGGAAGTTACTTTTAGCATTTCCAGTTATAGGGCACAGATAAGATCAGAATGGAATTCCCTCAAAGAACATGATGTTCTGTTTTTACTCTCTATTCGACCATCATTTGAGCCTCTTTCTGCTGAGGAAGAAGTTAAAGCTAGTGTGCCACAGAGGCTTGGCCTTCAGTTTGTTAGAGGATGTGAAATTATTGAGATTCGTGATGAGGAAGGAACTCTTATGAATGATTTTACTGGAAAGATTAAACGTGATGAGTGGAAGCCACCAAAGGGTGAACTCAGAACCATTACTGTGGCATTGGATACAGCACAATACTACATGGATGTCAACAACATTGCAGAGAATGGGGCAGAAGATGTTTATAGTGCATTTAATATATTGGTGAGGAGGAAACCCAAAGAAAATAATTTCAAAGCCATCTTAGACTCAATAAGAGATCTGATGAATGAGTACTGTATTGTTCCTAAGTGGTTGGAAAACATATTTCTTGGTTATGGGGATCCTTCAGCAGCACAATGGACTAATATGCCTGATCTGTTGGAAACAGTAGATTTCAAAGATACCTTTTTAGATGCTGACCAATTGATAGAAAGTTTTTCAGATTATGAGGTTGGTGTGGTTTGTATTTGCTTAAAGTTTATACAAATTTGTCCATGAATGGATGTGATTTAAATTTTCTTTGAATTATATATTGAATCAAGCACACAACTTAGTTCTTCATTGGTACTGTAGGTTTCTTTTGTCAATCCTGATGCCACGGAGAACTTGAATCCAAAGCCTCCTTTTCGGATCAAACTTCCTCGAACTCTAAAAGCAAACAGTGGCGCCCTTCCCGGAAATATAGTGTCTACCACTGATAAAATGAATGACGGCAATGGGCTTGATGCTGGTCATCTGAAAGAAAAATTAGTTGTCGAGACATACACTCCTCCTGATCCAGGCCCTTATCCCCAAGATCAGCCAAAACAGAATTCAGTTAGATTCACGCCCACACAGGTGCTGTCTAGTCATCTTCTCTATTATAGAATATCACTTTTCATGAGCAACATATCTCCCATTATTTATCTTCCCCTGATGTATGATGGTTATTTTGTATAAAAAATTTGTTGAAAAATCTACATTGGGTTTAATACACCTGCAGCTGGCCCTGAAACCTCTCTTAATGTTTGACTATGATGTGTTCATTTCTTTGTCAATTATATAATTTTAAGCAATCCAGCAATGACCATAGCTCACATTTAATAGCCTGTTGTATTAAGTGTAATGTAAGCATTCCTATTGAGCAGGTTGGCGCAATTATCTCTGGCATTCAACCTGGTTTAACAATGGTTGTGGGTCCACCTGGTACTGGAAAGACTGATACAGCTGTGCAAATTCTAAATGTCCTATATCATAATTGTCCTTCACAAAGAACCTTAATAATTACTCATTCAAATCAGGCTTTGAATGACCTGTTTGAGAAGATAATGCAGGTAAGATGTTTTTTCTTCTGTATATGCACATCTTAATTGTGATATTTTTTCCTGCCGTAGATGTGGTAGTTCTAACCTTGTAAAATAAGATTTCAGATTCGCGCAGAGTTTGGGCTACTACTCTACACTAATTGGCATTAGTTTCTAAGGCCTTCTGTTTTTTCTTCTGTTCCTTATTTTCTGAGTTGAGGATGTCTTATGCTTTACTATGTAATTTTTCCTCTTTCTAGTACCATTTTTTCCTTGATTAAAAACCTTAATATGCTATGCATTTTTCTTGCTTAATGCTGTTGAAAATTTTAGACATGTTGAAGAAAACTTATTCAGTTTTAAGGAGATGGTTGTTAGGTTTTTCAATTAAATTATGGCACATGGAGTAATTTTTTTGAAGAATTCAACTGCTGAGTTAGAATAAGTGTCCTCATGTTATGTTTTTATTTGAAAAATGTATAGCAACCACCTAAGAAACTGAGTTCTATGCCAGGAAATACAACGTAATTGTAGATTCTTTTTAGGTGTCATTGTCTTTTTCCTTCCATGTAATAATTTTTGCTTCTTTTTTTCCTCTCATAGAAATATGGACTAATACTAATTTTTTGAAAGGTGTTAAAGTGTGCAAAATCTGGAAGGCTGCGGGTTTTACTTATTGCCTCCTGTTCATAAGTTTATTTATTTATTTGCTTTTTACTGTGGTATTTGATTTAGAGGGATGTGCCGGCACGCTATCTTCTTAGACTTGGTCAAGGAGAACAAGAGCTAGCGACTGATCTTGATTTTAGTAGGCAAGGCCGTGTTAATGCAATGCTTGTCAGACGATTAGAATTGCTGAGTGAAGTGGAGAGGTTGGCAAGATCTCTTCAATTGCCAGAGGATGTAGGTTATACTTGTGAAACTGCAGGTTACTTTTGGTTGATTCATGTATATTCACGCTGGGAGCAATTTCTTGCTGCCTGTGCTCAGAACAAAGATAAACCAAGCTTTGTTCAAGATCGCTTCCCCTTCAAAGAATTCTTTTCTGACACACCTCATCAAGTATTTACTGGTGAATCTTTTGAGAAAGATTTGAGGGCTGCTAAGGGGTGCTTTCAGCATCTGAAGACTGTGTTCCAAGAACTTGAAGAGTGTCGAGCATTTGAACTACTGAAGTCAACAGCTGATAGGGCTAACTACTTAATGACCAAGCAGGCTAAGATTGTTGCTATGACTTGTACTCATGCAGCTCTGAAGAGGAAAGATTTCCTTCAGTTAGGTTTTAAGTATGACAACCTGTTGATGGAAGAAAGTGCCCAAATTTTAGAGATTGAAACTTTTATTCCAATGTTACTCCAGAGACAAGAAGATGGGCATGCACGGCTTAAACGCTGCATCCTGATTGGTGATCATCACCAGTTGCCTCCTGTTGTGAAGAATATGGCTTTCCAAAAGTATAGCCACATGGATCAAAGTCTATTTACAAGATTTGTCCGTTTGGGAATTCCTTACATTGAGCTAAATGCCCAGGGAAGAGCCAGGCCAAGTATAGCTAAACTTTACAATTGGAGATATAGAGATTTGGGAGATCTTCCTTCTGTGAAAGAGGAAGCAATATTCCATAAAGCAAACGCTGGATTTTCCTATGACTATCAGTTAGTGGATGTTCCAGATTACCTGGACAAGGGTGAGACAACGCCTTCTCCTTGGTTCTACCAAAATGAAGGAGAAGCTGAATATGTTGTCAGTGTCTACATATACATGCGTTTATTAGGATATCCAGCAAATAAGATATCAATTTTGACTACTTACAATGGTCAGAAACTTCTCATCCGTGATGTAGTAAGCAGAAGATGTGTTCCATATGACTTCATTGGTCCTCCTAGTAAGGTATGCTATTCAGTCCTTTTATCATTACTTCATATCACACCGTGTGTGTTTGAGTTAGGTTCTTTGACAATGACGGCTTCAACTGTGAGTTCCTTATTTCTGAAGATGACTTAATTTGCCATGACAATCAGATGTCACTTTTCTTAAGGAAATGGAAGATTATTTATAGGGACCATGACAAAAAATCTGTAGCTAGAATCTTGTAATATTAGTAGAGAAAACAAACTATATTAAAGTAGTAGATAATAGGAGAGTCTAAATAACCTATACTCCCTCCGGTCTTTAATATAAGATATATTTGAAGAGTTGATCTTGATCTTAAATACAAGACATAATTTTTATATTTATCAATCTTTTCCTAATTTACCCCTATTGATGCTCCCTTAACAATAATCAAGGAGATGAGAGAATGGGGGATTAAGGAAGATGACTAGGGTGTTTTAAAAATACATGTCATATTAACTAACTTAATTAAATTCCTTAATCTAATCAAATTAGGTAAATGTCTTATATTAAGGACCAGAGTAAGTAATTAGGAGGATATGAATCTGGGATGGTAACAATGATATCGGCGGATGTTGAGTAATGGAACTTCAAATTTCTGGTTTAGTTATTATGAAAATTGTCTACTCTTGTTGCTATTGATGGTAAGGTTTCTTGGATTGTAAAGGAATCTTGTTGCTATTGATTATATATGTTAAAAATTTACCTTATTAATCTTTGGTTTTTCTCATTACTGCCTTCAGATTACTACTGTTGATAAGTTTCAAGGTCAGCAAAATGATTTTATATTGCTGTCGCTTGTGCGTACTCGATTTGTTGGTCACCTGCGGGATGTAAGAAGATTGGTGGTTGCCATGTCTCGTGCTCGACTTGGCTTATATGTGTTTTGCCGTCGTTCTCTCTTTGAACAATGCTATGAGCTGCAGCCGACATTTCAGCTTCTGCTCAAGAGACCTGACAGACTTGCCCTGAATTTGAATGAGATTTCATCATATACTGAACGACATGTTGAAGACACTGGACCTATTCATCTCGTCAGTGGAATTGATGAGATGAGCAGTATTATACAAGAACTATACCAGGTGTGCCTCATCTTATGTTACTATATCGTCTCTTTTGATTTGTAGCTTCTGCTAATTTAACTAAATCAGCTAATATGGAAAATATATTTTTTCCTGCAATTGTTTGAGAATAGGCATAAAATTTTCATAAAGACTACAATGTGAAAGGAAGATGTGAACTGGACTACATTTGATTCCTGCATCTAGTATTAGTTTATCTGTATAGATGAAAATAGTGAAGCTTATGCTATCAATAAAAATAAAAACTAAAAGGAGGAGCTTATGGCAATGAATGAGTTGGAAGCCTTCTTGTGAGAAGTGTTAGAATTTTAGATAACTAAGTTATTATTGTTATTTTAGTCTGTATTTGTTATTTCATCTTCTAGGATGGCCTTCGTTATCTATAAATGCTCATGTGCTTTGCCTCATTCTATATGAAATAACAGAGAATTTCAAATTTTTTGTCGTGGTATTATACCCTTGTTAATGAGAGAAATAATCTCAGTTTTTGAGGATAGAGCTTTTCTCACATGCTTAGCAAAGCTCTGGAGTCTGGACTCCCTCTTTATGTTCAGGGCAGCCTTTTCTATTGAGTGTGCTACATTCCAGCCGTTATGTCGTGCCATTTCTTTTTATTTTTTAATCTGCATTGTCACTTGGGCAATATTTTGTCAGTTGTCTGATTCCTTTTTGACCTAAGCATTTTAGAACTTCACAAAACTTGCCATTTGGCCTTCCAACATTGACCAGACCACCTTGAGACTCCACACGTGCCACTTTAACATTGCTAGTACAGATACCATGCTAATGCATGAGACTGCTTGATGTTTTTCCTCTTGCTGCCTTTCACTCATAAGTGGTATCTGGCTTCCATTTCGTCTATCCTAGCTCTTCACTTCTCTTAGTTGGGACTTGTACACGCTGTTAAATGCTGTGCTCAACTGCTCATTTGAAATTCACCTTTTGCCTGTATCGTTCTCTTTTCTTCCCCTTTAGCCTCCTGCCAAAGACCGAAACTACCTCAATTAAAATACATTGTGGCGGAGGAAACCCAGTGTTTATTGTCTTATTTCAGAACCCAAGTTTGTTGTGGAGGAAATCCATTCACCCTTTTGATGTGGATTCAGAGTTGTAAATAATGTAATTATTCTAGTTATTTAATTTTCCCTAATGTTCCTAGTTGTAATTTTCTCATAGAAGCCTTCCTTATTCATGAATACCCATGCACTTTGGCTCTTTCAATACAATAGGAGAGAATTTCAGCCCTTTTGGGGCTTTCTTGTACGGGTATTCATCCGAACTAGCAACATCTCAAACTTATTTCAACATTTCTCAATATTCTTTTTGAGAGGGACGAGGGGTTTGTCTCAACTACTTTGGGTAATATTCTCAGTCCTCATAGTTAGGGTTATGGGCAGAGGAGAAAGTTCTGTGCTCTGAGGAAATATGTTTCGTGTATTTTGGTTTGTCTCCTTGTCTCCTGCTTAAGATAAGGACTCTAATAACTCTTCAATTCAGAACAAAAATTTCTGAAGCTACCATTTATTTGAAATTTTCTTCTCTTTTTTCAGGCACAGATGCTGAAACATCAGTATGAGCAAAATAATCTGCATTTTAGTCACGCAGCACCTTCCTTGGATACAAACGAAGTGAATCATGAGCACCATAATTCGGATGGCCTTGCAGATGAGAATAAGCCACTCGAAAATAACACAGAAGATGTTCCAATGAGTGATGGCCATGTAACTGAAGATGCACCACCTGAAAGCAAACCGGAGGATGCTGATATGGCCGATGGCGATGCTAGTACGCCAAATGGAGCATCTTCAACACCAGACAGCTAGGTTGGGAATCACATATTGTTGGAGTTGGAATCACAGTAAATCTCTAAAGCCCCCTCAGAAAACAGTTTTGCTCCATTATTTGAAACCAAGTTTTCCAGCACCATCAGAGCCCTCCTTGAATCAACAATACATGGGGATTTCTGGGTGTCGTCTGTGACAAACAGGATTCATCCTACTGATCCATCCACAAACGAATGTGTGCCACCCATTATGTAATACAAATATCATGTTTATATGTTGCATGTACATTATTTTGAGGATGAGTTTTTTGCATCCTGAGAAAATAGATTTAGTAACAACTTAACTTGCATACGGTGCATGAAGGCTGCAAGTTCAAAAATCAAGTGGTTTCCACAGGATTAACTTACACACGAGATCAAATTTGATAATTAGTATGACCGTTATCTACTAACACCCCAGTTAAGATACTCTAATCAATTTCTGTTGCCCAAAATTTAAGAACATTGGTTGTTTAGGTTTTACTACTACATGAAAACATAAAATATAAAGGATGGAGCAATTCCAAGTGCAACAATTATGCAGACTACTCTAATCAAGGCGTTCAGCGATGCAAGAACTGCCAAAGGGGATAAAAAAACCAGCTTTATTACCACAAGAGGAGCTGGCTAAGAGATAGAATTACCATCGCTAATTTTCGTTGGCAATGAGCTTTATATTATTGGGTGACGTTTGCATGATGTTATTATCAAATTTTTTGATATAATATTCGTTACGAGTATCATTTAATATCTTCATTAAGTAAAAATAATGTAATTTTAAAAATGGTTAAGGTGTAAAAATACCCATAATTTTATATTAAAAGTGTGCCCAACACAAAAAATCTTTCTTAAGTGTAACAGTGTCATTGTGTCATTAAACATTTAAAATCAGAGGAAAAATAATATGTCCGTTAAAATGGGTTAACATTTATTACTTTTTGACGTAGTTCGTACTATTATTATTATTATTTTTTTAAAGTACCAAAATAATGTCATCTCGTGAAAAGGAATTAGGATAGAAAAGAGCATAATAATAAAAAGTAATTATTGATAATTTGAAACTCCCTCCTATGTTACCACTTCACAACAATTTTATGCATATTAGGAAAATATTATTATACTATTAAATTTGTAAAAGAATATAAAAATTTCAGTTTTACTCTTATTAATTAAATTAATATAATGGTCAAGTGCTCAACTCACAATTCACGAAATCATTCATTAAAATTCTTAGAAACAAAAAACAATCATTAGATATTACTATTACATTATGAGTATTTTATTCGAAAAAAAGACATTTAAATATTATTTCAACTTTCAAAACTCAGAAAAAACTATTAAAACTTACAAATAACAAGAAAAGATGGGGTAAAAATCTGAGTTTTTTATGTTTTTGTTTAAAAACTAAAATGTCCCTTTCATACATTTTTTTAGTTTTTAATGATTTAGTTAAAACCATTACTATTTTTATAGGTTGTAACCAATTAAGTAATGAAATTGATTAAAACAGTAATTTTGACAAAATCCATTAGGTACTGAAAAAATATGTGAAAATGATATTTTAGTTCTTAAGTGAAAACATAAAAACCCAAATTTTCACCCTGTCTCTTTTCTACCTTTTACAAATTTTAATGGTCTTTTCAGAATTTTGAAAGTTGAAGTGATATCATGAATAAAAAAGTTTCTAAAATATATTCATGTTCGTACTTCGTAGCATCAAAATCCGTTTTTTAGTCTGAGGCTTTCAACAATACAGTAGTAGTTAGCGATTCGCACTGCAATTTGATCTGGAATCGCCGGAGTTAAGTTCTCTGTCGTCGTTGCTATGTCGGTTGAGCTCAAACTCTCACGTTCCAATCGTATCTATCGCCCTTCGGTAAAACTCGGACCTCGTTTTCTCTCTTCTCTCTGCTCTCTCTCTCCAAGCACTCCCCGAAAGCGTTCTTTTGAATTGGAACTTTCAGGAAACTCTGGATGGCAAAATCATCGTGAAGACTCAGTCTCCAATTTCTCACAATGGAGTCCGTGTTACTATCAAAGGATCCGTCAACTTGCAGGTGCTAACTGAATCCTTTGTTTTGTTTGGTTGCTCTGAAATGACAAGAAAATTGAACATAGGAAGATATTGATCGTCTGTCATTCTTTTCTTGTTGTTGTTGAATTTTAAATTGCCTTGGGTGATCATGCTGCCATGTTGTTTTTGAAGGTTCGCGGAGGATCAGCTGGGGTTATTGAGTCGTACTATGGAGTTATTAAGCCAATCCACATTGTGTAAGTATTAGTATTTTACTCTTGGTCGAGTTCCTTTATGTAGAAACTCAGTAGTATATAAAAAAAAAAAAAAAAAAACAAGAAGAAGAAGAAGAAACATTTGGTGGGGGAAGAAAATGTTTGAGATTTTAAATAAAGATGCTGTTCATTTCTCTGGAGTTAAGTAGCTCTCTGCTTGTAAATCACAATTTTTATTATTTTGATTTACTGAAAGATTTGTGAAAACAATCACTATTGTTTTTTATGCAGAATGGTAGCAAACAAAAGATTTTCTTAAAACAATCACACCGTAAAACAACATTGGAAGAAGAAGCTCTGAACCACTCAAAGGAGGAAACCCTCTTGAAAAAGAAACTTTTGACCAAAATTTGCACCATATTCATATCAGCCATTTTCATTCTTTTTGATGAGGATCATACCTGTTGTCTATTTTAATTGTGCTTTACTGGAGAACCCATGGTATCCTTAATAAAGCAACCTTCATTTGCTTGTTGGATCAAGTTGAGTCTCTAATAGCTCTTGATCTGCTGTTTCTGCGCATCATTCACTTGCATATTTTGCATCAGAAGTGGAACATTTCTTGAGTTTGAAACATTTAAATCCTTTTCATGGTGAATGTGGTACTTGTGCTTTTCACTATCAATTTTATTCTGGAGTTCCCTTGCCAAGTTCAGTTCATAAGGAAATTACCCAAGATATAGAAATAGACTGGAACTAGTTTAAGTGCAATTGATATTTATTTCTGGCTTGTAAACAGGAAGAGGACAGTTGAAGTTGGTTCTTCTGGAAAGATCGGTCCAGGTACAACAGAGGTAGTGTACTAATGGTGTATAAATTGAGATGTTTCAATTCAAAGCAATTTTATAGTTACTTGAGTAGAATTCTTTTTCTGGTATCCCATCTTAATCTGAGTTGATGCTTTCGTAGAATTTGATGTGGAATAGTTACTTGAAGTTGTCTTGACTCTTGATTGAAAGAATGGAATTCAATTGAAGGATATCGTTATATTAATAAAATCATTATAAGTGCGAAATGTGGTCAAATATTTGCATTTGCTGCGTAGTTTTGCTAAACATGACTTGCCATCTCACTAAACCAAGTGGGATCAAGTGTTTTAATAAGCAACTTCAGATGGTGTTCATAAGTGCGCCCATGTCGCTTCCTTAACTTGCACTGTTTATTTTGTTAATTTATTCTTATACTTTAACAATCTAAATTTCAAGTGGGTTTACCTGGGTTGTGTCATGCTATATTTAAAAAAAAAAAAAATAGTTTCACCTCGTTGCTTGACTTGTTTACTTATTTATTACTTACTGTGAATTTTGCAATCTCTGTTTTGACAGATACCATTCTCAGTTATTCTGAGACAGCCTGATAAAGATTTAGAAAGATTCTATGAGACTTTCCATGGTTCAAATATCAATATTCAGGTAAGTTTTTTACAAGAGTTGCTTTGTTTGTCAGTCATCTTTATATGAGACCGTTAGTTTTCATTAGTTGTTTCTACTATTCTTTCACACCTCTTTTGAATATGCTACGAATATATTTCTCTACATATTTATATATAATGTTCTCATAATTTGAACTCATGGTGATTGATAACATTTTTAATAGTATATGGTCAATGCAGATATAACTCGTGGGTACTTGCATAAATCTTTATCAACCTCAATGGAATTTATTGTTGAAAGTGATAGAGGTATCATTTGGTTCGCACTAGTTTTTTTCCTAAGCAGATCTATGAATGATCAAGCTACAAATTACTATTCTCTTTGTTATTAAACTTTCAGTTGATCTGCTACAACGTCCAATTTCTCCAGAAATGGTCACCTTCTACATTACCCAAGACACCCAAAGACATGCTCTACTTCATGAATTAAGATCAGGTACCTTTGAAATTCTCTTCATTCACATTCCAACCCCCTCCCCAAGCCAAAAAACAAAAACAAAAAAACTGTTTATTGGCTTCATGACTTATATCTATGCTCATTCCATTTTTTCCCTTTGTTGGGGATAAACGGCCTCTATGATTCATAGCTCAACTTTAAGATCTCAAAATTAGCAATTCTTATCTTCCATTGTGACGTGAACTTTCTTGTAATGACATTATAGACTGAATTACATAGAAAGTTAGTATGTAATGCACTTGAATTTCTTGTCTATGCAATCTCTGATCTGACTTTTAGATTATTGCAATTTGCAAATATCAATTTCAACGGTCTCATTGCTTAAGCAAAGGTATTACTGCATAGGTGGGTTTCGGGTGACTGGAAAAGTCTGTACTCAGTGCTCTTTATCCGATCCTATCAGTGGTGAGCTAACAGTAGAAGCATCTGCAGTTCCAATTCATTCCATTGACCTTCACTTGTTTCGTGTTGAGTCCATTCTTTTTGGGGAGAAAATTGCAGCTGAAACCACTCTGATTCACACTACCCAGGCAAGCAACACTAAAAATGCACCCCGTAGTATTTCAAATTAAAAAGTATTTTAATTCGTTTCTTGCTTTATTATTTCCTTCTTATTTATCAGATTGCAGATGGAGATATATGCCGTAATTTGACTCTTCCTATCCATGTAATACTTCCCCGTCTCTTGACGTGTCCGACAATCTTAGCTGGGTTAGTCATACATCCTTTATCATATTTCATGAATATCTCCCACACAAATACATGTGCTCTGCTTATTATCAGTGCCAACATGACAATATGCTTCTGATATAACTTGTCTTGTAAAGAGTGATATAGGCACAATACAGTTAATTGTGGAAGTTAAAAAAAACGTTTCTGTTTCTATTCTCTCCTCATATAACTATTATCTCGCCTGAGAAAATTCAAATCTGGCAACATGATCAACTTGATTCCCGGTTTGGCCACATGGCCTCAGACTTTGTTTTAACTAAGTTGTCATCTGAGCTGAGAGAAGTGTAATATACCCTATAAAATTAGTAGAAATGTATGGTACTAAAAAGTTCATGATAATTTAAAAAGGGCATCCTCTCTCCTCATGTGACATAGAACCTATCTAACATCACCAAGATGATCAAAATAGAAGACCTCAAACTTTGTTTTTATTTTCATGCAGTCCATTCTCAATTGAGTTCAAAATGTCCATTGTTATAAGCTTCAAGTCAGAGTTATCTAAATCACAAACAAAGGTTGATCCTAGAACTCCTAGACTGTGGGTAAGTGCATTCCCATTTGCTTCCAATGGAAGACAGATTTGTTACTCTTCTTTTCAGTTCTCTCTCTCTCTCTCTCTCAGAGTAAGCAACTTGTTTGTCTTGTGGAATTTATTGATTTATTTGAACTTTTCAGCTGGCAATGGAAACTTTGCCACTTGAGTTAGTTCGGACGAAGTGAAATAATCTGGAGGAAGCCCCCAAGAGAGTGTAGCAGCAATTGAATATGGTGTATGTGTAATAATATTTCAGATTATGCCTTTTCATTGTTTGTGATAGGCAATCCGTTAGCATACATTTATGTGTGGTTAATACATTTCGGTTTCTGTAGACTTTCTTTGTACTTTGAAGCATTGATTAGATATTAAGAAAAAAGTAATAACGTTCAAGATTTTGCATGAGATTGTGAAAACTGCCGATCGCATTCACAACTCAATGCTATTGTTCCAGAGAAATTGATGTATAAAAAATTATTAAAAAAAAATCCCAAATAAGCGACACAGAGAGCCAATATCTATCTGGTTTGGTATGTGGAAAATGGGAATCATATATATGGATTATGGATGCAATTTTTTTTAAAAAAAATCGAACAAGTGATTATTTCTCATGTGGACTAGGCGTGTCAGAGAATCAACAGACCTCAAATTCTGAATACACCTTGATTTAAAACACTCTTTTATTGAGGAGTCGATGTGCTAATTAATTAGACAATACTTGTTTTTGTCCTTTTTAGAAGCAACAACTATTCAAATCACAGTCAAATAAACCGCTCCCTCCTGTAATTTTTTTTTTTGGTAAAAAAAATTTAGGGGAGGGGTTGGGTTCACTCAACGTTCAAAGGCCCCGCGCTATGACTTTGCTCTCCAATGTATACATGACTGAGAGTACACATGTCTCCACCCCAGTCTGCATTTCTACAAGTTCACATCACCTAGGATGCCTCCCCCGGCTCCTTAACCAACTCTAGAATTGAACCTCCTTTTTTTGGTGAGAGTGTCCGAAATTGAGGAGTTGATGTCCTAATTAATTAGACAGTACTCCCTCTAGTCCATTTTATAAGCAATAGCTACTTAAATCATGCTAAATAAACTGATAGTTAAAATTAGTTAAAAACAATGAAAGTATAAGATATATAATTATTTTGCAAACATGCCCTTATTTTTTTAATATGGTGAGTGAGAGAATGAGTGGGGAAAAAGTAAGAGAGAATTAGTAGAAAAAAAGGGAATAGAGAGACGTGTAATTAATTGGATAAAAATGAAAAAAGTGTATTAATTTTTTAGACAAAGCAAAATTATTTCTTATATATAGGATTTTAGAGAAAATGTTATTTTTAAATAGAACATACATTGTTATAATTGTGAATGCAACAATTCCACAATAAATGAGATAATGCCCTTGAGTCCTTGACGGCAGCCATAACTGAATCATTGACAGGAATTGATACTAGCGACACACTATTCTTAACGAACATTGCATCTTAGTACCAATGTCGAATCTGGTAGTCCACAATCAGAAAAAAAAAAAAAAATTGTGTGTGTTTGCGTGGGAAAAATGACTTTTTTGCAATCTAATTTATGTAAATTTAAGATTGGGTAAAACTTAAAAGTCAGATTGCGTAATGTGATTAATGCTTGGATTGATGGTGATAGAAGTGACTTTTTTTTCAATCTGACTTTTAGAAACTTGTTTAGATGATTATGTTAAAAAACAATTTTATATGAAAAACGACTTAAAATGACATGGATCTTATTAAATAATACATATCTTATTAAATGAAAAATATATATTATGTCTACATTAATTTTAAGAAAAATATTAAAATTATATAACTTTAAGAGGAGTTTTTATGGCAAAAAAATATTTAAGAGAAATGCTAAAATTGAAATAATAATAAAATATTTAATTGTATAAATATTAAGTAATTTATTATTCATTTAATTTATTAATTAACCATATATGTGTGGTGCTGGGGTAAATAATAACAACATCGAAAGTGTGGGGAAAAAAACAATGTCCAAGTAAGTGAAAGGTGATGGCAACAAGGAAAAAAAAAAAAGGATTCAGAGAGAGTCAGGTGCGCGATGGAATACCACATCTATCACGTGCAACATTGATGATCTTACATGCAAGTATGCAACGCTATTGCATCGATCCCATTATCTCGGACTCCTCATAATGACCAACTCAGATGGAGGCTAGCTACTAATGGGAAGTATAGTGTTAAACTGGGATACCACCTGACGCAAGACTGCTCCGCGACCCCCTCTCCTCCCCCTGGAAGCTTAGTTCCGATCCCAGGTGCAGTGTGGAAAAAAACCTGGAAAAGCAAAGCCATCCCCAGAGTGGTAAATTTCTTGTGGAGATGCTTAACTAACTCACTTGCAACAAATGGAGCCTTGTTTAAAAGAAAAAGGGACCCTACGGAGGCATGCCCGATCTGCCAGCCTCTTGTGAAACACTGGAGCACCTCTTCTTCCACTGTCATTGGGTGAGATGTGTCTGGTTTGGAAGTCAGCTGTCAATCAAAAGTGATCTCAGCAATATCCACAGCTTTAATCAATGGTGGATTGCCATTATGAACCCATCTTGCCCGCTATCTGACTATGATATTGCTTCCATTAGCTGGTTGTTATGGTTTATCTGGAAGGGAAGAAACGATCAGGTCTTCAATGGTATTGCACCGGATCCTAGAGCTGTCATTGAGAAAGCAAACCAGGCGCTACTTGGTCACTGGAATGTGAATTTCCCCAGGTGTTCTGAAGAAGCAACTCTTAAGTCATTAACCAAAGTCGTCCGATGGAATCCACTGGAGGTACATATGCTGAAGGTCAACCTGGATGGCTCCTTTGTAGAGTCTTCTGCTGCCATCGGTCTGGTTTGCCGTGATTATTGGGGCCATGTCCAGTGGATTTTTTCTGACAAAATCAAATCAATATCAGCCTTTATGACTGAAGCTTTAGCATTGCATAGGGCTTTGATGATTGCCCGGATCCGGGAATAAAATGTCATTTTGAGACCGATCGCGCAGACCCTTGAACGACTTGCAAACAATTATCAACAGGATTCATGTGAATGGCAATCACGGGGCATCCTAGATGATATTCTAATGGCTCTTAAATCTGATTCCAGCTTTTCAGTTACTTATACTCCTCGTCAAGGGAATCGAGCAGCAGATTAGCTTGCTGTATCTACTAATAAGGAGGTGTGCCCTGTGGGGTGGGTAGGCATACCCTTACCTTCTTTGTCCCAGCTGCTGGAAGAAGATTGTCGGAGTATTAGGCATCATCGGGACCACGTCTCGGTCCTGCCCAGCAACTTTGATCCTGGCTGATCTGTGTGTCCCGCCTACCTTTTGGGTGGCTGCTATTTTTAATTTGCTTTATAGTTGGTTGTTTGCTTTCTTGTGTTTTCTTCAGTTGTTTTGATTTGTGCCTTCTAGGCTTACTGCCTGAGTACTTTTTATTTGTTACTTGTATCGCTTTGTCCCCAGTTATCAATATATTCTTAGAGTTGTTAAAAAAAAAAAAGGTGCGCGATGGGAGAAGAGAGATAAGAGGGAGAAGAGAGTGAAAATAAAGGGTGCCTTAACGTTAATTTCCCTTTCTCCAACCTACCAATTGTGATTTTCTTTTCCTCATAAGCTCCAAATTTTGACTTATCAAAATAAGCTGCTTATATCATATAAGCCCAATAGCAATGTTATTAAACTCGGACTGGACCAGCCGAAAACCGATGAACAGGTTGGTAAACCGATTCAGTCCGGGTATTAACCCGGTTTAGTTTTTTTCCCCTTTATAATTTCATATTAATAATCTTGAAATCTCCATCCTCTCACTGGTTCGACTCCGGGTTAGTTCTGGTTTAACTTAGGTTTGACCTACTAACCCTTGATCCAGTGCCCCAACTTGTTCATTAACCAGTTCCCAAACATGAGCAAAATATTTCAAAAGCCCCAATCTTGCTTTTACCCCTCCAATCTTGATTTTACAATCTCCCTAAGCTATCCCAAACATACGTGATATCATCAACTATACTTCCAAAATACAATTTCATTTTAAATTATTTTACTTTAAATCCATTTGTATGCTTGTGTGGGGAAGAAGAAACTTGCAAAGTTTTGCTTCACTAAAATCGTTGACAGAAACAAACGTACAATGTCCTCATCAGACTCCCCTAAAAGAACTTTTATTTAAACACAAAGCATGCAAAGGAAGTTATACTTATTGTGGGAGACACAGACATATATGCTGCAGGCAGACTAAGTCTCCAATGTCACTCCTAAAAGTACTACTTCACTCAACTGAAAACTCAAACAACATGGAATGTTGGTATTTCTGACCGGGTCGGACGACCACAGACGGGAAATTCGGCTGGTTTATGGCATTAGGGAACCCCTGTGTCTCTAAGCACAGCCCTGCATGCTTTTCATAAACGGCAACTTCTTTTCCAGAAACACCATTGACGTAGTTACCGGTGTAGAATTGCATGCCTGGGGCATCTGTCCACAGCTTCAAAACCCTTGAACTTGAGGGATCCCTCACTTTTGCAGCAAGTGTTAAACCTTGCTTCTGATCACCACCCCCGAGCACGTAATTGTGGTCATACCCTATTCCAACCTTATCAATGGTGTCGCCTATCCTCCTCTCAGATGTAAAATCAAATGGGGTATCCTTCACTGGCTTAATTTCACCCGTTGGTACGGTATTCTCATCCACAGGAGTGATATGATTAGCCCATATCCGAATTGAATGGTCGAGAATGTTCCCCGAGCTGTGGCCTGCTAAGTTCCAGTATGTATGCTGAGCTAAGTTCACTATAGTGGCCTTATCCTTTGGCACTGCTTCCATGTCAAGCCTTATAGTTGTCGTAGAAGTGAGTGTGTAAGTTGCAGTAACAGTGAGGTCACCAGGATAACCTTGTATTTAAAAAAAGGTGAAATATATATATATATATATATATATATATATATATATATATATATATATATATATATATATATAAATATATATAAGAGGAGATGGAGATTAAAAGAAAAAGAAGAGAACACAAGGGAATAGAGAGTTACCTTCCTCCCCATCATGGCTGTGATACTTAAAAGTGATCGTAGGGGTTTCACCTTTTCTATATTCAATAACCTCCCACACCTTCTTATCAAACCCCACGTTACCACCTAGAAACCAGAAGAGGTATGAGAGATCAAGAAATATGCAAAAATCACACAACACATGACAATTACAATTATGCATCATCATTGTAAAAGTACTCTGTTTGGAAAAAAGCAACCTCACTTAAAAAAGTTACATTGCATGCTTGCA
The DNA here is from genome assembly GCA_025563575.1 of Acacia pycnantha. Lineage (NCBI taxonomy): Eukaryota > Viridiplantae > Streptophyta > Magnoliopsida > Fabales > Fabaceae > Acacia > Acacia pycnantha. Next base: position 551,992 of record JAMWYP010000221.1, on the reverse strand, counting down.
GATTTTAAATTCAAATCAGAATTATATTAATAGTATTTAAAGAGAAAAAAGGAAATAAAATTCATTAAAAAAACAAAAAAAAACAAAAGAAAAGGTTTGTGCACAATCATTGTAAGGTGGGTCGTTCCTGAGAACATAAAGAGCATGAAATTATTGTTTGAGAACCATAAATAGCATTGTGAACAAGTTGGAACCCAGGACACTATCATATGAGAAGATAAAGCAATGGTCATAATGCATCAAAGGATGTTCCTCAGTCATCATGAGAAAGCTTCACACGGTACCAGTATAACAACTCAGAGGTATAAAATTATAAATATGCAACTTTACAACTATCCTCTCTGAGCAAGCCATCAATTTGCAGAGACTCAAGAAAAATGAATCACGCGTGGACATCATATGAAATGACCAAAATGATCGTGTGTGTATTTCTATAATACAATCAACGTAACAATCATGACACATATCTATAAGTTTTTATGCAATATGAAAAATGTTAGATTTGGAATCAAAAGTAACCAGTAACCGTAAGATATTATCCTAATCCAATGGACATAAGCTAGCAAATTTTTGGTACTCGTGAATCAGGACTTTTTCTCATTTCCAAAAGAGAAAAAGGGGGGGGGGGGAAGAATTTCATCTTGCCACGTGACCTTTTCTCTGTGACTCTGTCCACAATTCCAAAATGTGATAATTTTAATTCCCTAAAAGTTTTTGGAAAAGAACACTACAGGCTAAACAGATACCAAAATTCTTACCATGGAGACTGTTTGGGGGCTTGTTGACAGGCAAAGAGTATTGAACCCCGTCAAGTGTAAACTTTCCATCTTTAATTCTGTTCGCGACCCGACCCACAATGCAGCCAAAATAAGGAGCAAGACCTTTCTGATTTCATCATAAATTTATCAGGAGGAAAAGGATCAGAATATAAAAAGGCAAACAGAATTGATTCGACTCAATAAATTCTCCAAGGCTAGCCAGAAAGTACAAAACCCGACATGCGAATCTATGAACCAATACTCCTTTTATCCCCCAATAGATAAAATCCATATCAGAATTTATAAGGTTGGTGGCTTATTAGTTCCCATAATTAATTCCCAATGCCTATTTCTCAAGTGAGCTAATCAAGGCTAAAATCGATGTTCCCATTATGATCAGTGAAGATATAATAATCCTACAAATAGTGAATCAAACTCAAAAAAGTTTGACGCAAATTTACCAGATATGGATCAACTGAGTCGAAACCGAGAACAACGTCACACAAGTTTCCTTCAAAATCCAAACAGAAGGATACGTCAGGAACATGTATCGCAACAAAAAATTTGGGGAAAAACAGAGAGAGAGAGAGAGAGCGAGATCGATTCACCATTTTTGCCAGGCACCGACAAGGAAGTGATAGCGCAGCCGTCATTGGTGACGAGGACATGCATGGTTCCATTGTTGAGCTCAAAGAGCTCTGGTTTTGGGTTCTGATCTGCCATTGAAGAACTGTGAGAGAATGGGGAGATACTGAGGGATCTGTTTAATAGCACGTGAAGTCGGAACAAAAAAACGGACGCTGTCGATAGATATTAATCTGTTTCGCCGGTTATCTATTCTGCGCCGTGTGCTGACGGTTACTTACAAGATGAGGCCGTCAATTTTAAGAAACATTTGGCTATTCATGTAAGGTTGTAATTCTGCACATCTTTATTTACCCATCTCAATACCTTTAGATTATAATCTCATCCAACGGTAAAGATTTAAAGAATAAAATAAATCCTTTTACCCATTCATCTCCCTCACCACCTCCCAAGTCCCACCTCTCTCTTTCTTCTCCGTTGGCCAATTCACAATCTAGCCTCCAATTCACCACCACCACCACACAAAGACCCATCAGATCCGTCTCTTTTTTCCCTCATGAAAATCATCAACAAAAAACCCTACTAGCATGTGAAACTCTCTTTGTCTCTTTGCCTTCTTTTTCTCTACACAGTTTTCAGTTTTTTAATCTTTAATATATTTTGTTTCTTCTACTAAATTGTATCACATACTTTGAACAAGATATCCTTCCCTTTTTGTCTTCTTCCTCACTCTTTGATTTCTTAACTATTCACCGCTTACTATAGCTTGCTTTGTCTTTTGTGTATCTCTTTGATTCTCCGACGCCGAACCAAGGGAGGGTTTTAAGTTCTAGGACTGAATTTCTTTTCAGGTATATAAGAAATGCAAGACCCAACGGCATTTTAGCCGATGAAACCCCAATTTCCTGAACAAGAACAGCTTAAATGTCTGCGTTGTGATTCTGCCAACACCAAATTTTGCTACTATAACAACTATAATCTCTCCCAGCCACGCCATTTTTGCAAGAATTGCAAAAGGTATGGGACCAAAGGCGGTGCTCTTCGAAACACACCAGTCGGTGGTATAGATGTTTAAACAAGTTCATACATGCCAGCGGAGGAGAGAGATGGGAGGTAGTGTGAGAGAGGAAAATGTAAAAGAGTTTATTTTATCTCTCAAATCTTCACTGTTGCATGAGATTATAAAACTCTTGTTGATCTTTTATAAAAAGAACCAAAGCAATTCAAATTTTATACTCTTATAACAGGTACCAGAGGGAGCATTCTCATACACAGGTTGGTCCTATACTCGTATATATAAACAACAATTTGACTTTATCTGAAAATTTAGTGCACTTTTTTATTTTTACCTCAATTAATTATATATATCTCCCATCTCTCTTTTTTTCACTTATTCTCTCCCATCTCTTCATCCACTTATACTCTTTCCTTTTTTGACCAGCAGATATAATGATATTTTCCTTAATAAAGATAAGGAAATACAAATTAAAGTCCAACAAGAACAAGAAGTCCAACAAACTAAAAGCCCAAAACATAAACCCTAACAAACAATAAAATTGATCCTAATAAGAGCCAAACTAATGGGAGCAGCCACCGATAAGATCACCATCTCTTCACCGGAATCTGTAGGGAGGAAATGGCCGTCACCAACACTGACGCCATTGCAAGGGGAAGGGGTTCGAAGGAGCCAATCCCAAAGGATCCACCCCTCTTGGAGGAGAAAAAACAACCAATAATCCTTATAAAAATAAAATAGGACGGGAAGGAGTACAGTATCTACAATTACATAATTCGATTTATTTGTAAATTCTGGTAATTTGCTCCTATAATTAGGACCGGAGGGAGTAGGAACGTACATGTTGCTTTTAGTTAAATCTCCCATGAACTAGTTTTATGACTATTAAAAGATAAGCACTATAAGCTCGTCTAATTTAAATTGTCTATATCAGATTTAGATGGTTTAGATTTAATTTTTTTAAATGATGATTTTTAAATAAAAAATTCATTTTTTTTTTGTTTGGAAAACATGTTAGTTATGAGATTAGTTTTATTTTAGATTCTATATCTATTAAAATAATTTTTTTAACCAAAATATAAACTAAAAAAAATAAATCTAAACGGTTCATATCTGATAAGACGAGATCATGGACTCATGATGCCCCTACCCCACCGGTGAGAAAAACACTTGGTTTTTGCGCAAGATTCCAAATATATTGTATTACGGAAGGAAAAGGACCACAAAGGACATATATCAATTTCAAGCCATTACAAAAGACACACACAAGAAGAATTGAATCTTCAGAAGAAACCTAATAATCTAATTGACGGTAAACTCATAAATAACCTCCTTAATTGAAAGTTCTTATTGATGACGAAGACACTGATATATATATATATATATATATATATATATATATATAGAGCTCCTATTTCATTTAGTTGTAAGAGGGATTGGCCAAGAGGTAAGCCTCAACCGCCTTAAAGAGTCCTTCTCCCTTCTGCTTCCCAATCTTAAGCTCTTCCTCGTTGGGCTTGGCGTCTCCCTTTGTAACGTAGTTAACGGTCACCTTCACGACGGATCCGCCGTTAGGGGCAGCCTCCAACTTGGTCTCCACGGAAATCTTCTCCAAAGTCTCAGGAAAGGTGTCGCTCTCCACTATGGTGTAGTTGTATACGAAGCTGTCCTTGTCTACTGCCTCCACCTTGTGCTTCGCGTAGTGCAATTGTCCACCTTCACTTATAATAGATACCATGTTTCTCGTTAAAATCTATGGAAGTCAACCCTCTTCAATATAAGATATATTTGAGGAGTTTATTTTGATATTAAATATAAGAGATAATTTTCAATATTTTCTTAATTTACCCTTATTGATGTTCAACAATAATAAAGAAAAGAGAGAATGAAGGAGTTAAAACAGATGACTATGATGTTTTAGAAAATACATGTTAAAGTAACTGACTCAACTAACTTCCTTAATCTAATTAAATTAGATAAATATATCTTACTCTATATTTTATATATTAAGGATTGGAGGGAGTAAAACATATTCAAACTCATTATTGAGTGATGTGGAAACAGAAGAAGAAATGGTACCTTCGAGGTAGTTGATCTTCTTGATGGTTCCAGGTGCACCGCTGGTTCCTTCGATGATCTCAACGTTCTGGACGGCATCGACAACCTTAGGGATGAGGTTGTCGCCATCAATGACCAGAGCTTTGTAGAGTGTGGCCGGAGCAACGGCGGAGATGTTCTCTTCGGAGAAAGTGAAAACTCCCATTATGAAACTGAGAAAATGACAACGGAGGAGGATGGTAGAAGCTAAATTTTTGGTTAGCTCGTAGAGTGAGATGGTTCATGAGACAAGACATGGAACATATTTATAGGGACTTCGAGCTATAGCCGAGGTTAGGTGATGAAGTTTCGTTCATTATCAATTGAGGTTGTTGGTGATGGGTTTGGTTTCACTAACGTTCTTTCAATTGTTTTTCCACCTTGTTGACGATGAGGGAGATAGACTTGTCAGAGATGGCGGATTTGGGTATTGTGATGAGGCTAATAATAGATTTGTCAGAAATGGCGGATTTGGGTATTGTGATGAGGCCAATCTAGAAGGTGTTGGTCTCACAACACACATATGGTGGTCAATCTTCAACATCATTTAAATTCCTACGGAATCATTTATTGGGCCATCAAAAACTCGATTTGGTTTACTTCCTTAATTCTCTCATTTCCTCTACTTCTTAATTATTGTTGAGAAAACGTCAATAAGGATAAATTAAAAAAAGATTAATAAATATAAATTCTCTAAATATATCTAATGTTAAGGAAAGGAGGAGTATTATCTTTTTTTTTTTTGGGGCAAACGAAGATTTGATTTTATCAATATTATTGAAGATTTGAGGTAAAAAAAAAGTATAATTGAAGATTTAATTCAAACTAAGTCGGGCATATTTTTATTTATTGAATTAAAATTTTAATTATAAGATAATGATTTTTTTTTTTTGTATAAACAGAAAATAATGATAAAATTTAAAAAGATAATAATGAAATCAAAATTAAAACAAAATATTTTGAAATTATCTCATTAATCTTCAAATCTTTTTAAAATTATCAAAACTTCTAGAATCTTCATTATTCTATTTTTCCTTTTCCTATTTTTTCAAAATTCAAATATCAATTATGGGAAGTGCACTTATTGAAAAATGTGAGAACTCTTTGCCTTGATCAGATAACAAAAAGGTTAAAACTAAGCATGTTTCAAAGTAATTTTCGTATAACCCTCTAAGTTTAAAGAGGGAAACCATTGATCTAATAAAAAATATTTTGTTTTATATTTTAATAATATCCAAGAGAAATAAAATGCTAGTATTAATCTTGATAATATGACACTAGACTTGAGATTTGTTCAAGTGGTCCAATTGAGATGGCTTGACCATAATTTAGAAAGTATATATCGGTCGTGGTAGTCAAACCCCACATGGAGGTTTAATATTGACAATATGGCTCCAATTCATGTTTAAAATAAAAATATCATGTTAGATCTTTAATTAAAATAAATAAGTAATTACTGTTCAATAAAAATAAATATTAATAACATTATTTGTCTTCAAAACTAAACTTTGTGATTTTGTTTGGCTTCCATAGTAATGGTCTCATCATCATAACATAAGTGACAAGGAGGGAACTGTCTATATCATTTACCTTAAATTGTCTTCAAATATTTTTTAACTAAAAATTGTGTCATTGAAAATTTTATAAATTTACAATATTTATAGTAGTCCCAAGCTACTTGATGCATTTTTTTTTTACCTAACATGAACTTCACGACAAGTTTCATTTAATTGGTATTAAAATAGGAAAGGGGAAATGGACAAAGGAGGATAAAAAGCATGAGGAAAATTCAATTTCAATTAGTATCAGAGTTAGGACCCCAGATAACAACTGCTATCAGAGATAAATATCATATTCAAACAAATAAAAATTAATAATATAATCTAAAAAAACTAAAAATAAAAATAAAATTAAAATAAAATATTTCTATACCTTATCATTAATCTTCTCATCTATAGGAGTGATATGATCCGGCGGGCCCCCTAAAATTACATAATAGAACCCAGATGTTTAGAAAATTACATTTCTGCCACATAAAATTTCAATATTTTTATTTTAGTCCCTACTAAAAGTTTCGTGAAGGGACTAAAATGAAAATATTAAAATGTTTATAGGGCTGAAATGTAATTTCATAAACATTTAAGTTCTATTCTATAACTTTTACCCCTTAATTACAATTTCTAGCTCTACCCCTATGGATATGATTAGCCCATATCTATTTTTTTTTTTAATAAGAAAATTTTAAGAAAGGGGTTGGGTTCACCCACGATCCAAGGGCAGGGCGAAATCTCCCTTCCTCTTAGGTGATATTGATGTTAGACAGGGCGAGCCGTCTATTACCCTCAGGCGTTAACCTAGGCACCTAGGAGCTAGGATGCCTCCCCCAGCGCCTTGATCAACTCCAGGATCGAATCCCCTCCCTTTGGTGAGAGTGTCCGACCCTTTTGCCAATTGAACCCACCCATATCTAAATTGAACTGCCAACAATATCCTACAAGTTGTGGCCTGCTAAGTTCTGTGCAGAGCTATGTTTATTAGGGTGGGCTTTTCCTTTAAGAATGGTCATAGTTGTCCTAGTGAGTGTATAAGTTTCGGCAAGAGTAAAGTCCTCAGAATAACTTGTACATTTAAAAAAAAAAAGAAAAAAAGAAAGAGGGTACACACGATGCTCCTCTTCATAGATACGGTGTTCCTCTTCACACGAGAACCAATTACCCCAAGAAAAATATACATGGTAAGGTATAAATCATAAAAAATATCCATCTATCTATATATATATATATACACTTCGTCTTCCAATCTCTTTACTTCTCTCAATTTCAAAGTAGCTCTAATGATCCAAGTTCTCTGCGCATTCATCATTTAGTAGTTGTAAATTTATATATACATTCACCAATTAAAGATATCAAAAGAAAAGAGAAAATTGGTGTCAGTTGAGAGACAAATCACATATTGATATATATATATGTGTGTATTTACACAATATATTATATGATTATTGTATTACGTAGAGAATTTAAATATTTAATGTAACTTGTCTAAACCCCGAATGCAGAAAATATAGTGAAGCAAAACGTCAAAACAAGTCCACATGGTGTAATCATTGTGGTCGAACTCGTTGATTTTGATTTGTCTGCTGCAGTACCACCTGAAGTATATCAAATGATGAAAGAGCAATTACATCAATAAAAAGAAAAAAAGCGCGCGCGCACATATTGGTTGGTTAATTCTGTCATATATATTCTAAATGAAAATGTATCGCCATGCATAACATGTTGTTTAACTCGTATAAACAGTTTCTCTCTGTAAATTAATGGAAGAACCTGATGATGATGAATGAACTTCATATGATCTCAACATTTATATATACCACATATATTTTAAGAGAAACAAATCTAAGACATCAGTGGGACATGTTTTATTATGACAAAGAAGAAGGAAAAAAAACTTACTGGATGAACTGTTATTACTGGATGAAGTCGCACCTGCAATAAAAGAAAGAAACAAGATTAGTGTAAAATCAAGTCAGATCAGATCATCTTTAAGTTACAAAAAGAGAATTTATCTATAAGTAGTGTTGAATATGTCAAGAAACTATTTTTTCCAGAAAATTTGCTGATCGATATGACTGAGATTCATGATTATTGTGAGTAAATTACATGGATTTCTTCTAACTTCTGTTAAAATTATATATATGTATTCTTCCTGTTTTTAAAATTTATGCAGATTTTTTTTTCAGTAAAAAAATTCAATTACATGACTCTCCCTCCTATTTTTCCATCTAACCTACACAAACTTCGAAAAATAAAGCAAAGGTGTGTGGATAATCAATAGGACTATTGAGAAGTTTGCCAGTTATTTTTCTTATATCTGTAATTTTAATAAAATCTAGAAATTTTTAAATAATATAATGTATATAATTTTCACCCCAAAAATGTGAAATCTATTTCACCATTTCTTAACATATGAAATTTAACTTGTGCACACAGAAAAATCAAATGAATCACTACCCGAAACACAATTAACACAATTAATTAATGATTGATCACTATATATATATATATATATATATATATATATATAAGTTAAGGAAAAAAATTGCGATTACCGTTGTTGCATTTGGAAACATCTGCATCTAAACCACAGGAATTGGGAAGTTTCAAGGCATCATCCTTGGTGGCGTTGAAGGTCTGAAGCATATCCGAGCTGTTAAACATGTTACACAGACACTCAACGTCGCCGGCGATCATATCCTTCAACGGCTGACAGCATGTGTCCGGTGGGGTCCCTGACGCCGTTCCCGGCCTCTTCAGGTACGGCTCGCAAGGAGCCAGCATCTTCACGCACTGCATGTCATGCAACGACAACCTCGGATTCATCAGAAGCTGTTGCGAGAATCCCACATGAAGAAACCAAGACAAAATGAGGAACAACGTCGACGTTGGGAGAATAACATTATTGGACTTGGAATAATAACATTCCATATTGTTAATGAGGTTTTTAATTTTGGTTATATGAATTAAAATCAATGTGATCGTTATGGGTTACTGGGTATTGAAGAGGGAGGAGATTAATGAAAAGATCTAGAAAACGCAGAGTGATGAAGGGATGGATGAATGTGACTTCTTCGCTAGAGGGTATTGTACAAGAAGGGTTGGTTATATATGATCCATCTTTTGAAGGAAGTTTCTATTTTTATTTGAGGGGCAATTATTTAAGTTGAAACCAATTAATTTACTTTCTATTTTTCTTAATTAAGATGGTTTCATCGTCAAATTTGTAACGACTAACTTGGCCATAAATCATAATGCATGAGTCCACATACTATGCTCAGCGATTATATTCTCATTAGTGTTATTCCTCAAAACACACAGTTTGGATAAATGGATAAAGCTGAGCCATTGGATATATATGTAAAGTCTTAGATAATGAGAAGCTGACACGTGGGTCATCTTTTCACTGATGAAATTTCTCGTGAAAACAACAACAAAAGGAAGAAACCGGAATAATATGAACAACAAGGGAGGTAACTATTGAGCAGGAAAAATAAAATCTGGCGCATAACAGATTATTGCTATTTTGGGTTCATTTAGATTTGGGAAGAGGTCTTTTGTTTTTGTTTTTTGTTTTTTCTGTGAAGAGAAGGTCTCCTTGGAGCAAAGAGATTGCCATTGACCCTGCAAAAACGATGATGAAAACAGAGTGCTTTGTATGCTTGGATTAATACCTGTGGTATGTGAAGGGGTAAAAAACGAAATAGAGCTCCTTTCCTATTTTTGTCAAAATGCTTTTTTGGCTGTTGTAAAAACTTTTTTTATCCAACTGTTATATATTTTGTTTTGCCTTCCAAACGAACAAAGCGTTTTTTTTTTTCGTTTTGCTTTATGAATGCAGGTGGTGCTTGAACGTTGTGATGATTAGTAAACTCAAAATAGTATTGAACTGCCATGGTAATCTCTGTATTGCTGCTTGATTCCATTTTTTAAAATCCGCATGCGTTCCTTGGTCTTTCACATGAATAATTTTCATTCTTGGTCTTACTGAATTGGGCAAATTGGCCTCCTTCAAATTATTTGTTTGAAGATTCTAAATTGACTGCATAAGAATCTTGCTTCAAGTTTTATTAACGGTTCAATTCAATAAAATCCATGTCTTAATGTGTTTTTGAAAGAACTTTGCTTTATCTCAAACCCACGTTATACAGGGATTTTGTATCTTTGCTTCCCCTTTAATGCTCAAAGCTAAGTCTTTGCAATTGGATTTTTATTGCTGTTATACAAACATTATGATTTTTTTTAAGATATAGTTATTTTATTGTGTATTGGTGAATCGTAATAGATGATGATCAATCGAAACTAAAAATAAGAAAGGAGTTTGGAAGATTAGAAGCAGGGATGTTTTTGAATGATTATGCTAGAAGAATTGGATTTGGAGCTAGGAAGCATAATGGTATAAAGAGCAAAAAAATTGGTGAAATTATAACATTCAAGTATATATGTTGCAAGGAGGTTCTAAAAAATGAAGGCAGATGAGAGAGACAATCTTTTAGGCTTCAAGGTAAAACAAGATTTAACTATAAGATACGAATGGTGGTATCTCGTGTTAATCAGAAGTTCAAAATCATTAGATTTGATGAAGAATACAACCACCCCCTCCACACCTAAGATACAATGCACTTGTTGGTGTCCCAAAGAAATTTATTAGAAGTTGATGCCTGTGAAATAGACCATTGCAAGGAAGTTTGAGCTCCAATAAAAGGCTACATTTGACTTAATGTGTACATATGCTGGGGGTAAAGCAAATGTTGGATATACTTGGATAGATATGCAAAATTACCTTTAGTCTAAAAAGAAAAGAAGTTTGAGGTATGGAGGTGTGAGATGCTTATTTGAATATTTTCAACAGCAACTTACTACAAATCCTACATTTTATTACAAATATCATGTGGACACAAAATAATATATCACCAATGTGTTTTGGGCAATTGCTGGAACTCTTCCTGCAAAGAAAAAACACTGATCATATCTAAGTGAGCACCTGGGGAAAGTAAGCATCTAGGAAGAAATAAGATTCAAATGTACATCTTTAATCTGATATGTTCCTTAAAATCATTTTTTAAGATAGCATTGACATATAGTCTCTTCAACAACCATTAAGGTAACTTACTAGAATATACAAACTCCAATTGCTATAATGGAAATCATTTAGTTAAAAAGAATTGTGTTCAATTAATGAAATACCTGTGCAATTCCAAAAGGTCTACTTAAAATAACATAAATGTAAAGCTTGTGAACGCAACAAATAAAGAAGTGATGGAGGAACATTATCATCTCTCCTGTGCTCAGTGGTAGTGGTTTGAAAAAGGAGAGATGTGAAGATAGTGTCTTGACCATGTGTGTTGAACCAGTAACAGGCCGCAGGCAATTTTAAATCGATTCTGAAACATACACAAGATAAAGTAAAAGATGGAATCTTTCTCCCGTTACTGAATCGATTCAACATACACATTGAATTAGTATCGTGCCTCAAAATAGAGGGTAAGATGATGCGTATGTACATCTATTTGTTTTCACATATATATATGTCATGAGAAATGGAAAAAAAAAAAAAAATTGTAGATTGACTAATTTTCAATCAGGGATACATATGTATCCTTACCATACAGAAACGGCTGTCATTATTGGTATTAAACCAATAACGATTCATACAAGCTAAATCTTCTAATTGATAATCTGGCCAAAAAAATAACTTCAATTTTTTTTTTTTAAATCTCTATCAAGATCATTACTTGTAGCCAAAACTTGACAGCAATTATTCACTTTATTCTCATTATAAAATGCTTTATTTCTATGCACACTATTTCTATTCTTAGGATTGAAAAAAAAATTAGAATTCTCAATTCTCTATGACGTCTAGTGGATAAAATATTTTCAGGAACAAGCAAATCATAATTCTTTTTTTTCTTTATTTTCAGTCAGCTTTTGATCTCTTATTCTTGTAATGGATTTCTTAATACTGGTGCTTTCTCTTATAAATAAATGAAAGGCCTATGATTTGATGATACATATTAAATTGTTTGTAGTTTCTTTTGGATAGACAAGTTGGTTCGATACCAATATTCCATTTTTTATCAATTCCGCATTTTTATACAATTCTGTAAGAGTAAAATCCTTCTGATTCTTAATTTTCACAATATCTACACTTAGTTCTCTTCTTTGAATAGAGGCTATAACAATCTCTTTTAGATTTTTTAGTCTAAGCAGGAGACAATATACTTGGATATTATTCATTATTCTTTCATTTAAGTAATCATGCCAATTCAATTGAAAAGGCAAATATCCTCTTAAGAAGCAATATAATTAAGTTCTGCTTCGATGTTGTTCGTACATCTATCTTTTCTTACATTCTTTTTTATGTCGGATCCTGCATAATCTTCTTTAACATCTTTTTCTTTCTTTCAAAGGGATGCTTCAAGATTTAGTCGACTTGCATATTCTATTTTATTATTTTCTGTGATCCTTTTCTTTTCACTAACATTTTGATTTACATTAAAATTCAAAAAAAGGAATTTGATTGGGATGATCCATGGGTTACTCGTATAGGCATTATAAGATATCCAATCTTTAGATAAGAAAAAAGATTCACGATTCGCTATAGAACGATTTAGTATTTCTACATTCATTCCCATCCAATCAAAATATTTTTTTTTACTGTTAATCTGTTATTGGATGGGTTTATTTCTTGATGAAGCCTGGTCAAAGTCAAGGGGCCTGTTTCAAGCCTGGTCAGGTCTGATCTGTCAGGCTAAAAGGCCTCTTTTAAGGCCTATTTTGAATAACAGGCCAGGCCCAGGCCTGATAATAAGCCTTTTAGGCCTGTCAGGCCAACCTGTTATGGGGTTAAAATTGTAATTTCTCTCTTTACTCCCAATGAGAGTGTGACATGTATACCTGCCTCTTTGAAATAACCCTAAACTTCTTTAGTTCTCTTTCGGCCGCACGCGATTCACTCATTCACTTTCGTCTCTCAGTCTCTCCTCCTCCTCCTCAATCTCGTCGGTGTCACTCTCAATCTCGTCGGCCGGTACACACTATGTAAAAGTTTTGAGAAATACATGATAGTTGGTGTTAGTTTTCATTTCCTTTTGCTTTTAGGTCAGAATATGGAAACCTTCTTCCTGAATTTTTCAGTTTGTGTGTTTTGTTCTATGCTTGGGGCTTCTTTCACTTCTTTGTTCAATCTATCAAGCTTTCCTCTGGAAAATTTTAAGAAACTTTTTTCTTTTGTTTCTAACTGTTCGTTGCAATTTTGTGGTTGAAACTGTTCGGATCGGGAGGCCCACATTCTCGCCTGAAGGCTGAAACACTCAACTGTAACTAGAGCTGGGAAATCGGGCCAAGCCCATCGGGCCGGTCCGTTTAAGCCCTGGCCCTGGAGGGCTCGGGCTTGAAAAATAGGGCAGAAATTTGAAATCTCGAGCTTAATCGGGCCAGCCCTGCAGGGCCTCGGGCCGGCCCGTTTAACTGTAGCTTTAAAAAAAATTACTTAGACTTCCACTTAATGAATGTGTTTATTTGTAATTACTTAGATTTTTTTAGTTTAAACTATAACCCTTTTTTATGTTTATTATTATTCTGTATTAAAACACATAATTAGTTATTATAAATTTTAAGGAAGGGATGTTTTTATATTAAATAAACACATACTTTGGTATTACAATATTATAGAAGTAATAAATTATAAATATATTTTGTGTAAAATAAGTATAATTATTTTTACTGTCAATAAAATCATGCATGAACTGAAGGAATCTGCAGACACACACAAAATTACGAGAGGAAAGGCATTTTGTCATGGGAATACATAAAGCAATATCTTTGTTTAATATTTTTTGAAAAAAGGAAAAAAACATATTCTTTGTGTTTATTTATTTTTACTACGAATTAATGAATGTGTTTATTTGTTGAATGATTTATATTGTTTAGATATTAATGTTGATGACATTTATTTGATAGATTAGAACTTTAATGGTTGCAATTTACTAATTATATTTCTTTGAAAAAAATTGAAGGAAAGATAGTTAAAATTTGGAATAGTAATTTTCCTACTGTAGGGCCGGCTTTGCCTCAGTATTATCGGTAGGGCTTTGAAAAACAGATGTTTTCCTTACTCCAGGCCCTGTAGGGCCGGCCCTGTAGGGCCGGCCCTGTTAGGCCCTGGCCCTGTAGGGCCAGGCCCTGTCGGGCCGAGCCGGCCCTGATTCCCAGCTCTAACTGTAACATCCCGTTTTCACAAGCAGTATAATTTTTTTTTTTAAAACATCATTTCAAAATCATCAGAGTAGAGCAACGGAGCAATTGAGTAACTGATATGTATATATAAAGTGCCGTAAGTCTGGCTGGCTATTTACAACAGCGGTACAGTAACCGAGTGTTTCAAAAGTGAAATACAAAAGGCTTTCGCCGGAACAACAAAAGAAGTCTTCAGCCGGAACTTCTATGCGGCTGCTTGTCTCTCTCCTCGGTCCTCAGTACGCGAACGTACCTTCATTGACGGTAATCGGTACTTTTGACGGAAAACGGAAAACGGAAAACAGTACGTTTGACAGCGGTACGACATCGGTACAACAAAGGTTTGTGATTAAAGATATCCTATAAGGATAATATGACATTTTATTAACATTTGACATCATACCAGGCATTTTAGGCATAAATGACCATTTTGCCCCTGATGCCCCTAATCGGCGGAATTTCGCCAGCACTTCGTTACTTTGATTCTAATCTTCCAAAATTTTGCCATAACTCCGACCCCATCATGATTTCTGAAATTAATGACTAAAATACCCCTAACATATGATATCTAATCATACTTGGAAGATTAAAGATCAAAACAACATCTACTCTAGAATTTCAAGAACTACCGAACTAAAGACTAGAACCGAAGAACTTACCCGTTGAAGAACTACAACTTTCTCCAGAGCTTCTCTCTCTAACTTCTCTCTCTAATTTCGAAATCCTTAAGAGGATTTGGTGTGAAAAACTCAATGAGAGCAATGGCCTATTTATAGAGAAAATTCGGTGCACTATTCATGCTTTACCAGACGGATTCTGGACCGTAGGATCGCACTTTGTTGAAGTGGCTTCATCTTGGCCATCCAACCCTTTCTCTTTCCTCCATATGACATCATCCCCATGATTTCATCCATGTACTTTGATGATGTCACTTACTTCCTCAAGAAGTTTTATACCGATAAAGTCCCAGTTCGGTGTTCGAATCGCGTAATCTTGTAAAATCTTAGAAATCCAGAATCATAACTTTGAAGTTCTTTTATTACTCATTAAAAATGTCTGGGTTAACTAAATTTTTGATCCCTTTCATGTCTTCTCCGGTCCTGCCAAAGATTTACGGAAAAACGCGTCGGTTACGGAAGTAACTTCCGGAATC
Organism: Acacia pycnantha; assembly: GCA_025563575.1. Classification (NCBI taxonomy): domain Eukaryota; kingdom Viridiplantae; phylum Streptophyta; class Magnoliopsida; order Fabales; family Fabaceae; genus Acacia; species Acacia pycnantha. Next base: position 536,593 of record JAMWYP010000221.1, on the reverse strand, counting down.
ACCAACTTCTGGACAAAAATTCACTGATTCCGAATATGTCCAGATATTTTCCAACTAGTTCAAGGATCTTGAGTTAGAATTTATTTTCTATAGACTCACTTTTCCAATATCTGGCCTTTTTCTCTTTGTCGGATCCCCTAATTACTCCGCCGGTCACAGAAATGACTTCGGAGACAGTCTACTCCGAAGTAAAATTATACTTGTCCATAATATTCTCTGACTTTAGAGAACTAGTTCTTGGTTTTCTAGATAGGATTTAATCTCTATCGGTGGTCATTTATCCTATTTGTTTTTCACAAAATATCACAATTATATTAATATTATAATCATAAGTATCTAGATATTATTTTGACCAAATTCTTATCCCTTCCTTGTCAAAATTTCGGCCAGCTCTAATTAATTATTTTTATTAATTATTTTTTAATTAATTAATATTATATTTTTTAATTATTTTATATAATTTTTTACAAAATTTTCCTATTGGTCCATACTTGGATTTGGGCTTAAAATTACTTAATCTCACCAATTTTTCTTCATATTTTCTCATTAATTAGCAAATATATTTTGTGCTAATTTTAGCCATAAACCACTAATTATAGGGTTTTACATAATTTTCTTTGGATTTTCCTTTGTTTAAGCCCAAATAATTAGCCAGTAATTATTTAATTAATTACCCACTATCTATTGATAATTTTCCTAATTAGAATAAATTATTTTCTCACAACTATTGGACTTACATTGGTATTTTACGCTTTACATAAAATATCAATAATCACGGGGTCAATAATGATCCCGGAATACTTTTTAATTTTTCCTTCACTATTTTCCAAGGAAATAAATCCCAAAAATTGTCTAAATTAGAGACAACATACTCTCTAATTTTTAATAATTATTTTATTGCCTCTAAGGATTTTTCATAATTTCCTTAAGTCATTTTATGCTCCACAAGGGCATTTTCGTAATTTTGGCACTCTAATTTTCAAGAGATTTTTCCCTACAAATTTGACACCACATATTCACCTTTTTCAATAGGTATTATTTCCTAATTTATGATATTTATCATAAATACAATTTTTAGGGTATTACATCAACAATGACATACTTCACTGGTTCACCCAATCTAAAGGTTATCTTCTCTTTCTATTCAAACACACAAGACTACCTGTTTTTTATAATCAAAAGCAGAATCCTGGGGTTTATGCCAACGCTTAAGTTTGTAAGATTTGGTAGAATCTGTTTATAATTAAGCAATATTAAGAGATGGAATTGGTAGAATTTTACACACGCACATATAATTTGAATGTTGATTGTGGCTTGATTTAGATAGTAACGATACTTTAGAAAACAAAAAGTATCTTTTAACATTTTGGATGTGGTATTCACTCTTGAATTTAATTACTGATGATTTTAATACATTTTGTTCCCCAGAGCCTCTATACATCGATGACTTGGAAAGCATGCTTGATGAGGGTATGCTTTCTCTCAATGTGGAGATTGAGGATGACAGTGTCGAAGAGGTATTTTTGTGTTATAGTTGCTTTCAGATTCTCACATCAGTAATTATTTGTTGTCCTGATTTGTTATTAAGTTCAATGTGAACTCCATAATGCATGCATTGTTTATGATATGACAAATTTATTCGTGTGTTGTAACATCCTCCATTTTACTTAACAAAATAATTAATTAAGGGTTTAATTTGATCATTAACTTAATAATGTTTCATCATTTATCAAAATATCCAACTAGAAGCCAGAGTATGCAAAATGAGCCATAACGTGACAATATACAATAATACAACATATACAAAAAATATGGAAGCATTACCGTTGACAGAAGTGGCCTAAGCTTCCAAAGTCTTATATGATGGATCCGTGTAGGAACTATCACCCGAAAAATGTTGGTAACCATCAATCCAACTCATTACAAATACTAATATGTGTTCGTGAGGTGCCAAGTGGAACAATATATCTAACAAGATAATAAAAATATAATTCACTAATATCCACATCACAAATTTCATATCATGAATTATGTATTATAAATTCTATATCACAGTTTCCCTAACACAATTTCCAAGATGCCTCCCTTCAATCCAACCGAACCGCCTTATTTCTGCCGACTAGACCCATGGGCTAAGTTACTATCCATATTAGTGGCTACTCAAAAGTTCACTGGTCATGTAATGAGGACCAGACAAAATTCTCAGAGCCCATTCCCAGACCATGGGTCTTTTTCCCTCATTGAACTAGGGGGTGTCGCAAGCGCTCATTGAACTAGTGGGATGATAGAAAGTCAATCATCGTGCACCAATGGAGGCTACATCGTACCACGTGGTAAAATAAACTACATTTCTTTCCTATTCAACCATCACCATAATTATCACAATAAATAGCTCAACAGGAGTTTTCCAAGATTTTCACGTTCATTTCATGTGATTTAAATAATTCTCATATACATGTCATAATATCTCAATTCCTAATTCTTATACATATATAAATATATACATGTATATATTCACAATTCAAGTCATAAGGTTCTGTAAGGCAATTTCTATTAAAATATTCATAATCATTTCACAAAATACTCAAAAACAACTTATCAATACACATAACAAGTGGAAAGTGGTTATCTCTCGCCAAAACTAATTATTATCACACTGCTACTAATCCAAGAGCTCAAACACACGCCAAAAAGCAATCTACCACAATCAATTTACTAACCATTAATAACTCTTCAAAACTCTACATAATCAAAATTATAACTTAAAATTTCATATAATTCCAAAATATAAAAATTGTAATAATAATATATTATTATAAAAACAATGAAAATGATAGTTTAGTCCTACGAATTTTAGAAATGACAGTTTAGTCTCATGAATTTCAGAAATGACAAATCAATCCTTCATATTTCAAAAATAAATCATTAAAATTTCAATAATATCTCTATTAACCCAAATAAATTATTTATACAATATTTAATTGGCAAAAATATCCTATAGGACATAAATCCTAAACTTCTCAAATATAAAATAAATTTTAAAATTCCTACAACAAATTAAACCGATTAAAATTAACCATTAATCATTCTCTACATATATATAGTCATTTATTGACAAAACTCAAAACTCTCCTAAAATCATAACCCCAACATTTTCACTAACCAACACAATATTACCCTCATTAGAAAGAGAAAAATATGTAGAATAATGTAATACCCTAAAATCTGACTTAGGGTAAATATCAAAAATTGGGAAATGTACCTATTGAAAATAGGTGAATATGAGGTCTCAAACACCTTGTATTGAGTTTACCTTGTTGTTAGGGTAATTTCCCTTGAAATTAGATAATTTGCAAATAGGTCCCTAAAACGTTTGAAAATTTGCAAATAGGTCCCTAAATACATTATGGGTTATAAATACCCTGTGAAAGCTATAAAAGAGGCAAGTAAATATCTATTTGAAATAGGGAAGGATATTGTCCCTGATTTAGGTAATTTATTAAATTACAAACTTGGAGAAATTGTATAAGAATGTCCAAAAGTATTGAAATGACCTAAATACCCCCGTAAGTGCTAAGATAATGCAGAAGACATGAAAACAAAGATGTCAGGGCCAAAGTTATGAGGTATTGAGGCATTCTAATTAAGAAAATTATCAACTATTAATAAGAAAGTAATTAGGTAATTATTGGCTAATTACTTAAGCTTAAGCAAATGAAATTCAAAGATAATTATGTAAAACCCTAAAATTAGTGGTTTTTGGCCAAGATTTAGTAAAAACATATTTTCTAATTAATTGGAAATTTTTGAGGAAAATGGAAGAGTTTAGGTATTTTTAAGCCTAAATACAAGAGTGGACCAATAGGAAAAAGTTATGAAAATATGTTAGAACAGTTTGGTGCCGAAGGAAAGGCTAGTCTATGTGGGTAAGCCATTAAGTCGCCGTGAACTCGGTGAGGCCCCCATGATAGACACTTACCTGGCCATTCTGTTCGGTTTACGAAAGTATGTACGTCCGCGTGCTGTAACACTAATCTGATGTTTATGGTATGCGTATATGTGCTAGGTGTATTGTATGCGTATAGAGGGTATGTTTATTGTATGTATGTACGTTCGCGTACTGTAACACTAATATGATGTTTATGGTATGCATGTATGTGCTAGGTGTATTGTATGTGGTAGTTGAAAGCTCTGTGATATGTTTATGTACTGTTGATATGTTTACGTTTGCTATGGGCGATATATCTGCATGCTATTGGGCGATATATGTATGCATGCTCTTGGGCGATAAGTGCACATATACTGTTGTTGAAATGATTGTCTGTAGTTCATATGTTGTGTATGTAAATATGAGGTTAACCGTTACCTGAGATCCGGTGCGGATCTCAGCCCTTAACATAGCGTCAGGTTCCGGAGGACCGAGGACCGAGGAGAGAGGCAAGCAGCCCGAGTAGAAGACCCGGCTGAAGACTTCCTTTTGTTGTTCCGGCGGAAGCTTTCCTTTTGCTATTGTATATCACTTTTGAAATACTCGGTTACTGTACCGCTGTTGTAACCAGCCAGACTTACGGCGTTTTATTTATACATATCAGTTACTCTTCCGCTCAAATGCTCTACTTTGATGATTTTAAATGAAAAAAAAAATTATATTGCTTTTGAAAAGTTGGGACGTTACATTTTGGTATCAGAGCAGTAGTCCTGGCATGAATTTAACTATGTTATTACGGACAGTTTGGTGCCGAAGGCAAGGCTAGTCTACGTGGGTGTGCCAATCAGTCGCCGTGAACTCGGTGAGGCCCCCATGGTAGACACTTACTTGACCATTCTGTTCGGTTAACGGAGTTAGGTTCAAAGCCTTTTCAAAAAAAATTTGGAGCATATTTTGAAAATGAGTATTGATATAGTCCTGAGTCGGTGTACCACCTCATCTCAGTATACCATTTTGAACCGGTATACTATCCTGAACCGGTGTACCACCCTTTGTCGGTGCATCACTCTAACCCAGAGCCAGTGAATTCATCACTTGTGCTTATATCGGTACCAGTCTCCGATAACTCTGATAACCACCAATTTTTACTGGATGGTCATTCTATCCTAGCCCAGAGCTCATATACGGAGCTGGGCCACGCCGGATGAAACTCCGAGACCAATAAAGATAGTGCATGCAGTATTTGACTCATGTAGAGAAACTTCTGTTTCGTACTTCCGTACCCATTGTTGAGTAGAAAGAACCAACGATAATCTGACGAAGGAAACGTTGCAGTGTCTATTTGTTTATGGTGTGAAAACTGCGTATAGCAAAGCCTATGTGTAGAAAATACTAGGTGCAATAAAGTCTATGTGCCGAGTAAGTTCTAGGTGCGATAAAGTCTATAAGTACGATAGAGCCTAGGTGCGGTATAGATACTAGTGTGATAAAATCTACGATATGTGAAATGTCTCCCTGTATCTAACGTTTTCTTAATAAAGGAAAAAGGAACAAGGCATGGCAAATCTAAGAGGAGCCGGAGCTCCCAGAGGTCAAGGAAGGGGCCGAGGCGAGGGCGAGGCAGACGAACTCGGACAAATCTAGTAGTAGATCCAGAACAACCAGTTCAAGAACCAACGCACCAGACTGCTTTAAGAGAGGCACTGGCTGTAATACATGGACAAGGAGAGATGCTAGATGAACAAAGAGCGATGATAGAGGAACTTCGGGCAGAAAGGCAAGCTGAAAGGCGGGCAAGACATGAGGAAGAGGAACGAAACGCTGAAAATGAAGAAGATGATAGACGAACCGAGAAGGCGAGGGATCGAAAGATCCCGTCACCACCACCTCGACCACCCGAGAGATGTAAATACGTCACAATATTGGGTTACTCGGTTACAGTAAGCTAAATCCCCAAAGATTCCAAGGAAAGTCTGGAAACTATGAGGATTGGTTGAAGAAATTAGAGAAGATCTTCGGAGTAATGGAGTGCCCGGAAAATCGCAAAGCTCAGCTGGCGATATACAAGCTTGAAGGAGATGCAGACCGTTGGTGGGAAGTCATGGCAGAAACACTACGAACGCGCTATTGTCCAGTTACTTGCGAGAAGTTTCTGGAGAAATTCAACGAACAGTACTTTCCTCCCTCGATACATGTATGCATGCTCTTGGGCGATAAGTGCACATATACTGTTGTTGAAATGATTGTCTGTAGTTCATATGTTGTGTATGTAAATATGAGGTTAACCGTTACCTGAGATCCGGTGCGGATCTCAGCCCTTAACATAGCGTCAGGTTGCGGAGGACCGAGGACCGAGGACCGAGGAGAGAGGCAAGCAGCCCGAGTAGAAGACCCGGCTGAAGACTTCCTTTTGTTGTTCCGACGGAAGCTTTCATTTTGCTATTGTATATCACTTTTGAAATACTCGGTTATTGTACCGCTGTTGTAACCAGCCAGACTTAGAGCGTTTTATTTATACATATCAGTTACTCTTCCGCTCAAATGCTCTACTCTGATGATTTTAAATGAAAAAAAAAAAAAATTTATACTGCTTTTGAAAAGTTGGGACGTTACAAATAACTTCATGAAAGAATTTTGTTGAAAAGAAGATAGTTTAGTTACCTAAATAATCTTATAAAATAAATAACATACTTAATTAAAATAGCCTCTTCCTCTCATTCTTCCTCACACTCTTCTCTTGTCTCTGCCTCCTCACTAGCTGTGTGTGTGTGAGTGTGTGCTTAAATAAAAAGTTGGGGAGACAATAGTGGGTGTGAGCTTAAATAAGAAGTTGGGGAAGTGGTTGATGTGAGTAGTCGGAGGGAGTGGTTAAAACCACTCCTCAAAATAACAATGGGGGCAAGTCAATTACCCCCATCCGATGTGTTGCAGTGCATCAATTTTTTGTTTTTCAAATTGCTCTCTCTCTCTCTCTCTTAAATCCTAAAAATAAATTAAGATATTACATGTGTGGGGCACAATAATACTTCATCTCGTCCTTGATATAAGGCGCAGTTAATTTTTTTTCCGCAAGATTAAGAAAAAGCTCAATAAATTAGGAGAAATTCTTTTCAGATCCCAATGGACCAATAAAATGTCAAAAAAGTACCAAGGGAACTTCAAATGTTAGAAAAATCCCAAAGATTTGTTAATCTCACAAATGAAGTTGTTAATCCCACAGAAGGAGTTGTTAACGGGTATTTTCTGACATCTAAATTTCTCTTAAGTCTTTTTTGACATTTTCTTTGTCCCTTGGGACCTAAAAGAAACTTTTCTCAATAAATTACTTAATCATAACATATATTATGTATCATTAGATTATATATAATTTTTTTGTCAGATAAATTATTTTAGAGAAAAACAATAAATAAAATTATTTTAAAGTAATTTATTTAACTTCTTTTAAAATTTTTTTTTTAAAATCAATTAGATTTTATGTTAAGCGCTATAGAAAGCATGTTTTAATATTTGAAATTTATAAAATGATGATTACAAGAATGATGAAGATCCAAGTAATCATCAGAAGTTTTGAATATGTACATACAATTGACATTTTTTTTCCCTTCACTGCCAGCGCACAGTACAAAAGTTTCATCACCACCTCAGCATACATGTCATCATCTTTAGTAAAAAGTTTTTATGGAATTGTTAACATTGCTTAAATTAAATAAACAGGCATGCCATTATCAGACGCTTTTAGAAATTTCATAATGCATTTTTACATTTGAGTTAACATTATGAATGATGTCAGTCGCACATGTGTAAAAAGTTTATAGGTAAATTTGTATGTTGATTAACCCAATTTAATCTAATCACAATTGAGGCTCATATGAAACTGTTTATTTTTTTTAATCTATTAATTACTCCATCCACTCCGCACATGCTAACTAGTACTTTCTTAAGATTAGCCCCCTATTGGATTAAGAGGGAAAAAATATTAGGAGAAAAAAAATTAGGAGAAAAAAAATTAAATTAAAAATATCATTAAAAGGAAATTATTATTTCTAAAATATTTTTTCCCTAATATAATATTTTTTTTCCCTCTTGTTTTTCACCCTATCTAGACAAAGTCTATGGAAATTAGTTAGGGTGTGCATGGGAACCATTCTGTTCCCTAGCACTGATTCTAAGATGAAATAGTTTTTTCTGATTCTATGCCTGGGAAAAGTTCTGAGAATCATAATTACGTTTGTTAACTCATTTTATTTTTACTCTGAGAATCAGAATTACGTTTGTTAACACATTTTATTTTTATTTATGTAATTTTTATATTTAAAAAATTATTTATGTGGTGGTGGCGGTGGTGGTGGGGGCGGCGGCGGCGGCGGTTGTGGTGGTGGTGCGGGGGTGGGGGTGGCGGCGGCGGTGGGGAGGGTAATTGATCCGTCGCTTAGGGTGATTGAAATTTCTTCACTTCATCAATGTCACGATCGAGAGAAGGGGAAAAATAGATTCTGGCTTTGTGCCCTGAAATAGAAAAGCAGAAATTTTCTGCTTCTTTTTTTTATTCCCCAGCACAAAAAAGAAATCGGTTCATCCCAGGAACAAAAAAATAAACCGGATTTACCAAACACAATTCCTATCCAATTTTGTTCCTGGCAACAAAAATTAAGAAAAAACTCATTCTGGGAGCGTTACCATACACACTCTTAATCTTGGTTAAATATTGAAATTTTTTACTTTCTACTCTTTTAGGTCTTAGAGACTGTATAACATTATTTCATCCCTTTGATTTGAGACAAATCGTGTGTCATCTTTCATAAGAAAGGTGTTTTTTCCTTCCTTTTTCAAAATTGAAGAAAAGATACAAACTGGAGAGAAAAAGGTAATTGGGAAATTTTAGCAATGACATAGTGGAGATTTTGCTTGATACTAATGGAAAATTATATTTTCATATTGGCAACTTAGACTTTCTGGAGCAGATTGGGGTTGATCCTGAGAAGGTTTATTTGAGCAAGAATAATAGTGAACTTGATAAATTGTGGTTTCATGTGCTTTGTGGTTGGATATCTCAGTCTTTGATTGTGGTGCAATATTGCCAATTGTTTGGTGTTGATTACCACAGCTCCATGTTTCCTATTTCAGAGGCTAGAACAAATTTAAGTTTTTACGAGAGCTTGTAGTTGAGCTATCTTGTCTTTTTGGAGTGTTGGGAATCCCATGTGATGTTATTTTGTGAAACTTTTATTGTTGATCTCCAAATATTAGTTCTAGAATACAGAATGCGTAGCTTTTCAATTTGCAAAATTTCACCTTGCATGTTAGTGTCTCAGTTTTTGTGATTATTTCTTGAGGAGAATGGACTTTACTTGATTATGAGGAAGCATTTGGGAAATTTGAATGCATGCTTTGTTGAACTCTTGAGCAGAAAATAGTAGTTTTGTTTACTTTAGAAGCATCACAATTTAGGATAGCAATTTTGAATGCAGTCCTTCACTTTTGAGGCAATGGCATTGTCTAAATATGGAAAAAAAGTTATGTGAACAGTCTCTAAAAGTACTGCTAAGTTTCGATTTTTCTTTCAGTTTTTCATTTTTGGGAATGTATAAATAAATAAATATATTTCTTTGTTGTTACATAATTGGGGCTGTACATGAGATTTGTATAATTATTGAGGCACCTATTTGCCTGTTTTAACTGCTTAACTTCTTGCTTTCTATACTTTTATCCTGATATGTTTAACTTTCAATTTAGGTGGTGTGCACACCGAGAAGCATATTGCTACTGAGCGCTTAAGTCACTACTCCTCTGTCTCTTCATGTTCAAATTGTCCTCTATTAGCAGACAGAATCAAAAACATTATTGATTTCCATGTATGGTAAGAATAATTATCTTCAGCAATTCTGAATTGAGTCTGCGACTTCTGTGTTAATGCCCATTTTCATAAGTGCTACTCATGTTATATAGTACAAACTAAGTTATTCTCTTCACTATTTTTTTATCTATCCTGCTTCAGTTTGTGTTATTATAGGTTGGTATGAAGCTCGATGGAGCCCCTAGGAAGACAGAAATCTTATCTTTTAATTGTGATTGAATAGTTGCTATAAGGTCTTTCCTGGTGCTCCAAATCGTTTTCAGTACATTTACTATTATTCTACATTGAGCAACTTACGTGGTGGACTAACTGAGTTTAGCTTCTCCTATGTTTTAATCTACTAAATTTCTAATGTGCAAGTTCAAACTATAATATAATGGGAAATGAACACTTCAAACAAATTGAAAGTGTGTTCCCAGAAACACACACACACACACACACAATTCTACACTATATAAATGCATTTTGTGCTTCTTATCTGAACTTTAGTGCTAAATGCAGTCATATTTTTGTGTGTGGTGCACTTGGATGCTTTTGGAATCATTACCATGCTTTACCTTGAAAGTTTACTATCCTATTTGAATTTTATGCTCGAGCAATTAATAGGAATGATAATGTTAATTATATGTTCCAATAATTAAAACTTTTGTACCACTCTTTCATATATTACTTTCCTTCTCCTCCTAACTTTAGTGCCTTAAGTCACAGATGAGTGCATTTTTTGCACCTTTTACCTTTTGATGACATTGGAAATAGAGGAAAATTTATGGCAAGACAAGTCACTTGAGTTTGGCTTGATTTTGGATAAATGTGTGGGTCCAAGCAAACTAATACCATTAGATGTTATTAAGGATGATGTTATAATTAATCCTATTGATAGTACAGAGAGTGAGTTTGTCATCTTGATAGATATGCATGAAGCCAATACAAAACTTTAATCCAAAATACTAATTATACTTTAATCCAATATACATTAAAGCCAATACATTATCTTTCTTTGATTGATTCTTTCGGTTACAACATCTATGATTGTCCTATGATTGATTATTTGATGACAATGCAGTACCACTCTGGTCCTATTTATAAGTCCCTTTTGACCAAAACACACATACCAAGGAGAGTTAGTTAGCTCAATGATTGTGAGATAAATTTTCAACTTTGCCCTCATTTATGAATGAGTATCTTTCAACTTTTTCTTCTCTCTTTATTTTCATTGGGTATCTTTCAACTCTTTCTTCTCTCTCTATTTTCATTGGTATAATTAATATGGGCAAAATTGTCACAATCTCATTTATTACCTAAAAGAGGACTTATAAATAGGAACAAATTTTTTTACCAAATGGGACTTATAAATAGGACCAGAGTGGTATGTTAAATATATTATTGGAATGATTTTTGATGAATGAGTTGAAAATTTTACAGGTTGGTAGAAAGCATTTCAAAGATCTTTTTTATGTCAGTGTAAACAGTAAGGATTCTGGCTTGCAAGACATGGTTGTGTTGTGTATGCAGACTCAAGGGATGAACTGAAATCACTTCTGGTAATATGTTAATTAACTCCTCAAAATTGGCATTATTCTTTTCCCTGGAAAATGTAATATGTGCTCTATAATGCTATGACAATTGGGATTTGACAGCATCATGGATGGGTCAAAAAGGAGACATTGGTTTACTGTGCGGATTGTATTTGTTGATTACCATTTACCACCAAAATTGATTGACATAAATCATAAATATACAGCCATTTATCATCTCTATTTTGAATGGATAATATGTTCTTGGAAATTGAGCTCAATCCCTTCAACTATAATCTCGCCTCGCCCCCCTCATCTATAAATCCTAGCTCCGCCCCTGGTGACCACCTCAACTATGTTGGAAGTGGAAACTTCCCTACAGATCCGATCCAAACACGTCTAATCCTTTCCAAGGTGACACATGAATACCCAACTCTCTAAATGTGTTAGAACTTAGAACCCTCAACCGTCATTATTTTTTTTTTTTTTTGTATTTTATGGGGGCGTGCCATGCTTTTGAGATAAGAGGCTTTGTTTTTTTTTTTTTGCTCGAAAGAGAAGAGGCTTCTCCCCTTATATTTTCACTTTACCCAAAATAATGTAGTTCCTCTTTATATCAAGCTTCCCCATTATTGATTTCTTTTGGCCTTTTGTTTTATTTTTGTTTTGCATTTTTTTAACATCACTTTATCATTTAACCAACATTGGGTCTATTTGGGTTAGTGGTGAGAGAGGTGGTTTATTTTCTATTTGAATTTTTTAGAAGCTCGGTAGGAAAAAAATCAGGTTGTAAATATAATTTATGTTTGGATTGATGATGATAAAAGTGGTAGGACCCATATAAAAAAGATGAGAGCTTTTTCCTTAACTGACTTCAAAGAGTTTTTTTTTAAAAAAAAAAAAGCCCCAGTTAACTTAAAGCTTAACCCAAACATTCTACTTCTGATTTCTTTTCTACTGCTACTTTTTTTTTTTTTTTTTTTTTTTAAAGCTACTTAAAGCTCTCTCTCCAAACAAGCCCACTAAAGACCGAAGTTACAACTTACAAGCCTTTAGTATATCAGTGTTGATTGCTCACAATTTGAGTACGTGGAATAGATACGACAATATGCACTAACATTTCTTTATCAACATGATAAAATTGTTTCCATTGGTAATATTTACGAAAAGTCGTTACGTTCATAAGGTTTAATTTAAAGAAAATAAGCACAATAAGGTTATTGAGTTTTTGTTTCTTACATCGTCCAAGCTCGATCTTGCGTTTTTGTTTCTACGAGTTTGCATTTTTTCGATCAGTCTATCTCCGGCGTCGGTACCAAACCGAAATGCGTTTTTGCCTTTTATTTTTTTTCAAAAAAAAAAAAAAAATACTTACAGCATCCTAAATCTATTTTAGGACGCCGTAGGTCTTTACTTTCTACGCCCCCTAGATAGGCGTCTCCATGAAAACGGACGTTAAAAAGGCTTAAAAACGGACGTTATTGACCCTTTTTGTAGTAGTGTACGAGGGCTCAGAGTGAAGAGTATGCGTCGTAAAGAGGTGTTGTAAGTGCACTTGTATATCTTGACTAATATGGAAGAAGTTCAACTGTAGTTAGATGAATATAGAAAGAGTTTAAAGAAGATATTTCCTAGAAAAAATGATATGCAGATAGCTAAAGAGCATAACAAGACATTCATAGAGTGGTTCAAGGAAAATGTTTTGCACAAGACTAGTGTGTCTGAGACAATCAAATGGTTAGCTTGAGGGCCTTCTTTTGAAGTCGTCACTTGGTGCGAATATGATATAAATGAGTATTTTGTCTACACAAAAGCCTAGGATGGAAGTATTATGCAAAATAGTGGGGTGACGGTGATTCTCTTCTAAAATATCTGAAATCAAGCATTGTCCAATTTCAGATTATTCATTCAAGCGACAGAACAGAATGAGAATAGGAAAAAACTTTAAAACATTAATTTGAAATCAAACAAATAATATTAAACAACAACAAAATCACTTCCAAAAAAATTCACTTCCAAATCAAATATCCGAAATCAAGGATTGTCCACATAACCTATTTAAACAAAAACCAAAAACATTGGTTCAAAATCAGATTTAAAGTAATAAGATAACAAATTTTAGATAACAAAAACAAAGTTTATTTTAAAATTCCAGATTATTCAATCAAAGAATAAAATAAAAATAAAAGTTTCTTTCAAAAACTTCACTTTCAAATCAAACATCAAAAAATTTAGTTCAAAAATTGCCTATAAAAAAACAACTTTCAAATCGAAATGATTGTCCACAAATTTAGTTCAATAAAATGATTGAACAAAAAAAGTAGTTCAAAACCAAATTTAAAATCATGATATAACAAATTTTCAAATTGAGAATTTAAAAATTTTAGAAAAAAAAAAAATTATTTTAAAATTTCAGATTATTCAATCAAAAGAATAAAGATGAGAATAAGAATAAACTTTAAAACAATAAATTTTAAATGAACAAAATAATAAAACAAGGAATATTAGGTTCAAAAAATACACTTTGAAAGCAAATATCAAAATATTTAGTTCAAAAAAATCACTTTAAAAAGATTTCGCTTTTAAATCAAATATAAAAAAAAATAGTTCAAAATCATATTTCAAAATAATAAGATTTAAAATTATCAAATTGCGAATTCTAAAAATTTCAGATAACAAAAACAGTTAATTTTCAAATTCGAGATTATTCAATCAACCGAATAAAATAAGAAAAAGAATAAACTTTAAAAAAGTAATTTTGAATCAAACAATCAAACCATGCTAAAACAAGAAGGAATATTAAGTTCAAAAACTTCACTTTCAAATCCAAAAAATGATATCAAAAATTTTCAAAACAATGATAGCAAAAAGTTTCAAATTGCGAATTTAAAAATTTTAGAAAACAAAAACAAAGTTTATTTTAAAATTTCAGATTATTCAATCAAAAGAATAAAATAAGAATAAGAATAAACTTTAAAATAGTATATTTTAAATCAACTAAATAATAAAACAAGGAATATTAATTAAGTTCAAAAAATTCACTTCCGAATTTGAAATCAAAATATCAAAAAATTTAGTTCAAAAAAATCGCTTTTAAATCAAATATTCGGAAATCAAACCAGATTTAAAAATCATAAGATAAAATTTTTTCAAATTCCGAATTTTAAAAATTTCATACAACAAAAAAAAGCTTATTTCAAAATTCCACATTATTTAATTCAATTAACATAATTAAATAAGAATAAGAATAAACATTAATAATTAATAATACTAAGGTAATAGATAGATGTCCACATTGCGTCAATATTCTTGCGTCAACGACAACCACAGGAAGAAATTAAAAAGAAATCAAGGATTGGTGGCCGTTCATGTATTTGAAATATCTTTTATGGTTAAATATAAAAATATTTAGTCACCAAATTTGTTTCAAAACCATATTTATTATCAAAAGATAAAAGTTTTTGAAATTGCGGATTTTTAAAATTTCAGATAACTAAGTTAGAATTCAAATTTGCTGAATAAATTTAATAAGTAACTCAAATTATACGTGAGGTATCAAAAAACTTCTAAGTAAAGTAAATAATAATGGAGAGGTAACTAGATATTTTCAAATTTAAAATATTTTTTATCAGAAAATTTAATTCACAATCAAATTTAAAATAAGATACTGAATTTTTAAAATTTAGTACATAATCAGAAATATTTGAAACCAAACTTTAGAGTTTTAAAACTGTAATTTTCAATCAAACAAATAATAACAATGAACAAACGGAAATATTAAATTCAAAAAATTTCAGATCATGAAATTTGAGAATTTTCAATCGAGATAATAATGAAATAAGAAGTAGGAATAGTTAATTATCAAACAATGGAACATGACTCAGGGAAGAGGCTATTGGGAGACTACAAGGAGAAGATAACATACCTTGGAAGGTCTCTCAGCATGACTGACTTGTTGGTTGCTTCAGCCTTCAGCCTTGGTCCCTTGACAGGTTCAGAAACAAAATAGAAGAATAAAAAAGGGACAACAAATGTGTACAACTTCAACACAGATTAAAAATATGGCACAAACTTCTTTCCTAGATACATGATCAAAAAAAAAAAAAACTTCTTTCCTAGATATAAAGGGAACCAAATCAAAATAAACAACATCAGTCAAAATTATAAACTATTTTCAATCCTAAATATAGAATAAAGTTTGTAATGCAATTTAGGAGCGGAGGGAGAACTATGAAAGCATCAAAGCAAGTACAACAAGATGTTTTTTTTTTATATAAAAAAGTTTTGGAGGGGTTCGACATCAGTCCCCCACCAAGGCCAGAGCATGGCCCCGGGCTCTATGAGTAGAACAAGATGTTGATCACAATAAACAAACACAATTTTGACATCCCCTTGATAGCAAACAAAACACAAAAATACAGTCTAAAAATGGCACAACAAATGTGTACAAATTCAAAACAGATCAATCTTTGAACAATCACATCCCAGAAAATATCAAACACAAATGAATATAGCCAAACAAATGTTAATCACAATATACAAACACAAAATTCTCACAATAATATCACAAAGAAACCCAAAACCTTCAAACGTTAAGGGAGCAAGGAAAAAAAAAATCACACGAGAAAGGAAAAATCACAGCAAGGAGAGAAAGAAGTCTGAACCTTAACAAAAAGTGAGCAAGTAAAAGAAGAATCATAAAACCTGAAGAAACAGGTTAATACCAAATAAATTAGCTCGACCTACTCTTGCCTTCATAGGGAGAGTCTCATTGCCTTCCTTCCTAACGCAGTTGAACATTAAAGATGCGAAAGTTCCCTTCTATGTATTAAGGAATTTTCCCTGCTTATGAAAATTCTGTAATACATATTAAGGAAACTTCCGTGTGATTTCCCCTGTTTATGTAAACTATGAAAAATTTAGACCCTAGCAACCTAGGAATGCATAGAATAAAGAGAGTAAGGCAGAACCCCAACAAACCCTTAAACAGAACAGATCAAAATTGGGTAACAATCACACCACAGAAAATATCAAACACAAATCATCAAAGCCAAACAAATGTTAATTTCAATGAACAAACACAAAACTTTGACAATTATAACATAAAGAAGCCCAAAATACGCATAAACCTTCAAACGGAAAAATCACAACCAGAGAAAAAAAATCCCTAAACGTTCAAAAGTGAGCAAGCAAAAGATAAATCACAACTACCACAGAAAGAAAACCAAATCTTCAAACAAAAAGTGAGCAAGCAAGCAAAAGAAGAACCAGCAGCAGAAAAATCACCAGAGAAAGAAACCCAAATCTTCAAACGAAAAGTGAACAAGTAAGCAAAAGAAGAATCACAGTAACCAGAGAAAGAAACAGAAACCTGAAGAAACAAGAAGATGCGAAAGTTCCACAATATGTATTAAGGAAAATTCCGTATGATTCCCCTAGCAAGTAGCAAGCAAGGATATCCAAAATCAAGGATTGTCTACATAACCTATGTAAACAAAAACTAAAATTAGTTGAAAACCAGATTTAAAGTTATAAGATCAAAAATTTTCTAATTGCGAATTTTAAAAATCTGAGATTACAAAAAAAAATTATTTTAAAATTCCAGATTATTCAATCAAAGAATAAAATAAAAATAAGAATGATTTTTAAAACATTAATTTTTAACCAAACAAAAAGGAATATTAAGTTCAAAAAATCCAATTTCAAATCAAAAGGATAGTCCACATAATGTATTTGAAAAAAAAAAGTTCAAAACCATACTTAAGATAACAAGATCAAAAATTTTCAAATTGTAAGAATAAGAATAAACTTTAAAATAGTAACTTTGAATCAAACAAACAACAAACAAGGAGTATTAAGTTCAAAATCACATTGAAAATAATAATATTTGAAAGTTTCAAATTGCGAATTTAAAAAATTTCAGATAACAAAATAAAAGTTTATTTTGAATAAAATAAGAATAAGAATAAACTTTTAAAACAGTAATTTTGAATCAAACAAATGGTAAAACAACAAGGACTATTAAATTCAAAAAATTTATTTTCAAATCAAATATCTGAACAACTTTTTTTTTTTTTTAAAAAAAAGAAGTTCAAAACCAGATTTAATGTAATAAGATCAAAAATTTTCAAATTGCGAATTTTCAAATCAAAGTTACTTTTCAAATTCCAGATTATTCAAACAACAGAATTAAATAAGAATAAGAATAAACTTTAAAACAGTAAGTTTTGAATCAAACAAATAATAAAACAAGCAATATTAAGTTCAAAAAAAGTTCACTTCCAAACAAATGCACTTTGTAATCAAATATCAAAAAATTCGCTTCTAAATCAAATATCTGAAATCTAGGATTTTCTAAATGTATTTCGAATAAAAAATAAAAGAAATAGTTCAGAATCATACTTAAAATAATAAGATTTAAAATTTTCAAATTGCGAATTTAAAAAATTTGAGATAACAAAAACAAAGTTCATTTTGAATAAAATAAGAATAAGAATAAACATTAAAACAGTAATTTTGAATCAAATAATCAAAACATTTTTGTTAAAACAAGAAAAAGGATTTAAATTAAAAAAAAAAAAATTCACATCGTGAATTTTAAAAATTTCAGATAACAAAAACAAAGTTAATTTTCAAATGCGAGATTATTCAAACAACAGAATAAAATAAGGAAAATAATAAACATTAAAATAGTAATTTTTAATCAAACATCAAATAAATACTAAAACAAAAAGGAATAAGAATAACTTTCAAATGAAACATCAAAAAGTTTAGTTTAAAAAATTCACTTTTAAAAAAATGGGATAGGATATCATTACTATCAATTAGTGTTATTACTTACTCTCAATGATTGTCCACAAAAAATTAGTGTTATTAGTGTTAAAACAAACTAATAGTAATAATATTTGTCCACAAATTTAGTACAATAAAATGACTGACAAAAAAATAGTTCAAAACCAGATTTAAAATAATAATATCAAAAATTTTCAAATTCCAGATTATTCAAACAACAGAATTAAATAAGAATAAGAATAAACTTTAAAACAACAATTTTGGATCAAACAGTAAAACAAATGTCACTTCCAAAAAAATTCATTTGAAATCAAATATAAAAAAAATTAGTTCAAAAAATCCTCTTCTAAATCAAATGACTGAAATCTAGGATTGTCCAAATGTATTTGACAAAAAATAAAGAAAAAAGTTCAAAATCATATTTAAAATAATAAGATTTGAAATTTTCAGGTAACAAAAACAAAGTTTATTTTGAATAAAATAAGAATGAGAATAAACTTGAAAATGGTAATTTTGAATAAAACAATCAAAACAAATGATAAAACAACAAGAAATATTAACTTCAAACAATTTGCCTTGAGAAATTTAGTTTCAAATCAAAAGTATTGTCCACATAATTTATTTGAAAAAAATAAAAATAAAAAGTTCGAAACCAGATTTAAAAATTTTCATATAACATAAACAAAGTATATTTTGAATAAAATAAGAAGAATAAACTTTAAAACAACAATTTTGGATCAAACAATCAAACAAATGGTGAAACAACAAGGAATATTAATTACAAAAAATATCAAAAATTTAGTTCAAAAAATTGACTTTCAAATAAAAAGATTGTCCACATAATGTATTAGAACAAAAAATTAAAAAATAGTTCAAAACCAGATTTAAAGTAATAGGATAAAAAATTTTCAAATTGCGAATTTCAAATCAACAGTAAACTCATAGCAGTAATTTCGCATCATACAATCAAAACAAAAATGGTAAAACAACAAGGATATCTGAAATCAAATTGTCTATATATAATATATTTTAAAACGAGATTTAAAGTAATAAAATATCAAAAGCGTTCAAATTGCGAAAATCGACGTTAATTTTCGAATTCCAGAATATTCAAACAGAATAGGAATAAACTTTAAAAGAGTAAATTTTAAATAAAACAAATAAAAAAAAGTTCAAAAAACTTCCAAACAAGGAATTAAGTTCAAAAAGTTCACTTCCAAAAAAATTCACTTTGAAATCAAATATAAAAAAAAAATTAGTTAAAAAAATTCTTTTTAAAAAAACTTCTCTTCTAAATCAAGGATGGTTCAAATGCATTTGACAAAAAAAAAAAAAATCAAAGTGCAAATTTAAAAAATTTACCATAGGAAAAAACAAATTTTATTTTTAAATTTCAGATTATTCATTCAGTTTGAAATAAGAATAAAAAAAGGTTAAGTACCAATTTTGCCTCTTAAATTTTCGGCGTAATAATGTTGCCTCTGAAGTCTCAAAACATAGCAATGTTGCCACTCCGTTAAAAACTCTAACGGACAACGTTAGTTGACTGGCAGTTAACGGAGAGACAAACATTACTACGTTTTGAGACTTCAGGGGCAACATTGCTAAGCCGAAAACTTAATGAGCAAAATTGATACTTAACCCAATAAAAAACACAGAATATTAAGTTCAAAAAATAACTTCCAAAAAACTTTAGTTTGAAATCAAATATCCGAAATCAAGGATTTAAAGTAATAAGATAAAAAAAAAAAAATTCCAAATTGCGAATTAGAAAAATTTCAGATAACAAAAAGCAAAGTTTCTTTTAAAATTCCAGATTATTCAATCAAAAGAATAAAATAAAAATAAGAATAATTTTTAATCAGTTTGAAAATAAAAAAATTAGTTCAAAACCAGACTTAAAATAATAAGATCAAAATTTTTCAAATGAAAACAAGAACGAATATGCACTTTTGGAAAATATCTGAAATCAAAGATTGTCCAAATATTTGAACAAAAATAAAATAAAAATAGTTCAAAATAATATTTAAAATAATAAGATGTAAAATTTTCAAATTACAAAGCTTAAAAAGAACAAGAAGAAATATGAAATTCAAAATATTCACTTTCAAATCAAACATCAAAAAATTCACTTTCCAATCAAAACATCAAAAAATTCACTTTCAAATCAAAAGGATTTGACGAAATAAAACAAAAATAGTTCAAAACCAAAATCAAAAAATTTCAATTTGGGAATTTTAAAAATTTCAGATAACAAAAAGAAAGTTAATTTTCAAATTCAAGATTATTCAATCAACAGAATAAAATAAGAAAAAAGAAAAAGAATAAACTTTAGAACAGTAATTTTGAATCGAACATCAAACAATATTAAAAGAACTTCACTTTCAAATCAAACATAAAAAAATTTAGTCCAAAAATTCGCTTTAAGAAAAATAACTTTCAAATCGAAATGATTATCCACAAATGGTAGTTCAATAATTATGATTGAACAAAAAAAGTAGTTCAAAATCAAATTTTAAATAAAAAATTTTCAAATTGCGAATTTAAAATTTTAGATAGATAACAAAGACAAATTTTATTTTAAAATTCCAGATTATTCAATCAAAAAGAATAAAATAAGAATAAGAATAAACTTAAAACAGTAAATGTTAACTAAATAATAAAACAAGGAATATTAAGTTGGAAAAATTCACTTTGAAATCAAATATCAAAATATTTAGTTAAAAAAACCACTTTAAAAAAAAAAATCAATTTTAAATTAAATATAAAAAATTAGTTCAAAATCATATTTAAAATAATAAGATTTAAAATTTAAAATTTTCAAATTGCGAATTGTAAAAATTTCAGATAACAAAAACAATGTTCATTTTCAAATGCAAGATTATTCAATCAACAAAATAAAATTTAAAACAGTAATTTTGAATCAAATAATACTAGAAAAACAAGGCATATCAAGTTCAAAAACTTCACTTTCAAATCAAACATCAAAAGATTTAGTTCAAAAAAATGATATAAAAAATTTTAAAATTGCGAATTTTAAAAATTTTAGACTACAAAAGCAAAGTTTATTTTAAAATTTCAGACTGTTCAATCAAACAAATAAAATAAGAATACGAATAACCTTTAAAACAGTAAATTTTAAATCAACTAAATAATAAAACAAGACTTCAAAAAATTCACTTTGAAATCAAATATGAAAAAAAAAATAGTTCAAAAAATTCAATTTTAAAAAAATACTAAGATAAAAAAATTTCAAATTGCAAATTGTAAAAATTTCAAATAACAAAAAATAAAATTTAGTTAAAAAACTATGATTATAGAAAGACGTTCAAATTGAACCAATAATCAATAAATAATAAAAAAGAACCGGGATTTGAAATTTCAAATAAGGGATCATAAAATTTTAGATTTTTCAATCAAGATAATAATAAAATAAGAAATAGGAATAGTTAATCATCAAACAATGGAACTTAACTCAAGGAAGAGGCTATTGGGAGAAGATAGGAGTAAGGAGGAGCAGTTACTTGAACAGAACAGCCAGGTAACATAACAAACTAGTTTTAACATAACATACCTTGGAGGACTCTCTTTCAGCATGACTGACTGACTTGTTGGTTGCTTCAGCCTTGGTCCTTTGACAGGTTCAGAAACAAAATAGAAGGGGAAAAAAGGCACAACAAATGTGTACAAACTTCAACACAGATAAAAAAAAATGACACAAACTTCTTTCCTAGATATAAAGGGAACCAAATCAAAATAAAAACATCAGCCAAAATTAGATCCTATGAAAGCATCACAACAACTACAAACTTTATCCCCTTGATAGCAAACAAAAAAAAAAAAAATACAGTCCAAGGACAACAAATTTGTACACATCAATTTTGTAACAACCACACTTCAGAAAATATCAAACACAGAGCTAAACAAAAGTATTAAGGAATTTTCGTGGCCAAAATTCCTTAACACACATTAAGGAAAATTCCGTATGATTCCCCCTGTTTATGTAAACTCAGCGAAAATTAATTCCTTAACAAATGTTGATCACAATAAACAAACACAAGTTTGACATCACCTTGATAGCAAACAAAACACAAAAACACAAAAATACAGCCTAAAAACGGCACAACAAATGTGTACAAATTCAAAATAGATCAAATCTAGTAACAATCACACCCCAGAAAATATCCAACATAAATGAATATAGCCAAACAAATGTTGATCACAATAAAGAAACACAAAATTCTGAAAATAATATTACAAGGAAACCCAAAATAGGCCTAAACCTTCAAACGGAAAGCGAGCGAGCAAAAACAAATCACAACTACAGAAAGAAAACATCACAACAACCAGGGAAAGAAGTCTAAACTTTCAATCAAAAAGTGAGCAAGCAAAAGAGAAATCACAACCACCAAAGATAGAAACAGAAACCTGAAGAAACAGGTTAATACCAAATAAATTAGCTCTACCTCCGCTCGCCTTCATAGGGAGAGTAATCAATGCCTTATTTCCTAACGCAGCTGAAAATTCCTTAATAAGGAAACTTCCGTATTATGATTTCCCCTGTCTATGTAAACTATGAGAAATTTAGACCCTAGCAACCTGGGAATGCAGAGGATAAAGAGAACAAGGCAGAGCCCCAACAAACCCTTAAGCAGAACAGATCAAATTGGGTAGCAATCACACCAAAGAAAATATCAAACACAAATGAACAAAGCCAAACAAATGTTAATTAAAATAAGCAAACACAAAATTTTGACAATGATAACATAAGGAAACCCAAAATAAGCCTAAACCTTCAAACGGAAAGTAGGCCAGTAGAAGAAAAATCACAACCAGAGAAAAAAAAAAAACAAAACGTTCAAACAGAAATTGAGAAAACAGGAGATAAATCACAACTACCAGAGAAAGAAACCCAAATCTTCAAACGAAAAGTGAGCAAGCAAGCAAAGGAAAAATCAATCACAGTAACCAGAGAAAGAAACAGAAACCTGAAGCAACAAGAAGCGAAAGTTCCGCAATATATATTAAGGAATTTTCGTGCAAAGTGCAAAAATTCCTTAATACATATTAAGGAAACTTCCGTATAATTTCTCCTATTGAAGTAAACTCAGCGAAATTTAATCCATAGAAAGTAGCAAGGAAGGATATCAGGTTCTTAGGAAGGAGAGAAGCAGGTCGCAAACGGAGGAAGCAAAAAAATAGAGAAAAGGCTTTTAGGGTTCTTCTATTAAATAGCACTGACCGATGATGCTTTTTTTTTTTTTAATAAAATAAATAAATAAAAGAAATTATGAGGTATACCTTCAAATTCAAACCCGAGGAGCGTCTGCGGTTTAAACCTTATTTTGGAAAAACAAAAAACAAAAATATTCTGTAGAGATCCAAGAGGCGCCGCCTAGATAAATATTTTTTAAAACAAAAATAAATGATAGGCTGCTACTCCTATATCCCATAATAGAATTGAGAGAAGCTTTATTTTTATCTTATTCATAAATTGTCTCATCAAATTTTTTATACAAATATATAATTATACCCTTTATTTCTTAGTCATTGTGTGTGTGTTTTGATACTCTCAAAAATATAGTTTTAGAGAGGAAATTATGCTTTTTTAAAAAAATTTATGTGACACATATTGAAAGTGACTAATAAAAATTATATATTATTGCACAAAATGAAAAATAATGTTCTATGTGTGGGGCATTAATTAGTAACAAAACTTAAAATGATTGCACAAAATGAAAAATGTATGTGACGAAAAATCCTAGTAAGCTGTATCAAGAATCAAGAGAAAAAAATATAAAAAATTACAATTGACCGTGATTGCACATGAAGGAACAATGATGCAACACACTCACACTTCTTCCAATGCAAACAATTTGGGAGAGGGTTACAGATAAGAGAGGAAGAGATAGCGTAAAACAGAAACATGCTTGCTACTGAAAATAAATTAAACAATAAAATGTAGCTATTTTCTATTTCTTCGCAAGTTATTCTCAAAATGTGTTAATTCTCATATTCCATAATTTCTTCCCTGCTTTATGAAATTCTTATCTGAAAAGTAAAGTTGATGACATAATTCCAACGAAACACAATGCAGGGGATTCCTCTAAGTAGCATCTAATATGGAATTCCCTTATATCTTAGTGTTAAATTTGCGAATTGTAGAATTTAATTAGGTTGAGAATGTGAGAAATGAGAGTTGTTAATTCCCTTATGTCTTGTTCTAAATTTGCGAATTGTAAAAGTAAATTAGATTGCGCACTTGGGTATAATAAAAGTAACGAAGGTGCCGTATGATGAATACGGTATATAGCTCAACCTGGGACCAATAATCGTCCTATACAGCATAGGAGTACTATCCAAACATCATTACTCAGCAGCATCAACGAAGGCAAGGGCAAACACTGCTCATGAATTACTCAAAGACGTCGATGATAGTAAATAAACCTGGTACATTATTTTAGGGTGCTTAAGAAGTGGACGATGGCGAAGAAGAACCCACCATTTAAGGTCTGAAAACTTTGAATGATTTTAGCTGACAAACAGCTAAGTAAATTGTGTAGTTCTTGTATTCCCGGCCTGGAGGGAATTTATGTGTACATCTTAATTCAACTTAATTAATTGATGAAAACAGGGTGATCGAATTGAGGTTTCTATCATTCAAAAGGGACAGATCAAACGATATACCAATGATTTAACAGAGGGAGAGGTCTACATGTTTGAAAACTTCGAAATCTTGGCCAACGATGACGACTACAAAACATGTGCACACCGATGGAAGATTACGCTCCAATCGAATACAATTTCTTAGAAACATGACTTCCCCATCTCTCTACATGCATTCAACCTAGTCCCAATCAATGACTTCCAAATGTACATCTCTAATTTCACAAACGTCCAACTTTATGCCTTCAACTTTGTTTTATCCCTTAAAAAAACAAATAGTAAATAAATCGTCTCATTACATTTATGTTACTCATAAAGTTACATATGGTATAAAAAAATGGATTCCTTACCACATTATTATCCACAACATCACAGGTTTCCTCAGAATCCCATAATCGGCTACGTCTTCCAAGTTCATCAAATAGATTCTTCACGAACTATTTGTAAACCCATTTCTTGTATCAAATCATGTATTTTTATATCCCAATAGCTCTATGGGAGCCAAAGCTATCTAACAAGTTGATTACAAATTCTGTCAACTCTCCCTTAAAAAAGCAAGCAATGTCTAAAAATATTCTCTTCTCTTCATGACTCAATCCGTCATAACTCAATCTTAACACCTTTTGAATATCTTCATGGGGACTCTTCTCAACTTTTCTTAAAGCACTCTCCCATTCGACTTCACTTCTGCCATGAAGAAATGATCCCAAAACTTTTAAAGCCTATGGAACTCCTTTTGCATAAACAACTGCCCTTTCTGTTAGCTCTTTGTATCCCATTATAAGCCTATTAGTGTTGAAGGCATTTAAGTGGAAAAGTTTATAGGAGTGATCCAACTCTAATTCTTTAACCTTATATATTTCATCAACTCGTTTGCTAATTAGTACGTGCTTATCCCTTGTAGTGATGAGAATTTTACTTCCTCGACCAAAGCAATGAGGTTCTCCAACCAAATATTCTAATTGATCCATCGTACTGACATCATCAAAAACAACAAAAACTTCATACAACTAAGTCTAGACTCAAGAAAAGTGGTTGAAGTATCCATACAGAGATCTTCCATTAGTACACACGAGAGAGATTTATGGCGCAATTCATCAATTCCATTTTCAGACTTTTCTCTAACATTTTCCAAGAAGCAAGAACCTTCATAACGTGAAGAATATTTGAAAAATATAGTTTTGGCAATGGTTGATTTGCCGATGCCCCCCATGCCCCATATTCCAATGGTTTCAGCACGTCTCAACAATGATTCAATCTCTGCACAATTGTCATCAATACCTACAAGTCCTTTTAACTGAGCAAGTGGATACATGTGATTTGTAACATCCCAACTTTTAAAAGCAGTATATTTTTTTTTTTCAAAATATCATCAAACATCATTTCAAAATGATCAGAGTAGAGCAACGGAGCAATTGAGTAACTGATATGTATATATAAAGTGCCATAAGTCTAGCTGGCTATTTACAACAGCGGATTAATATCCGAGTGTTTCAAAAGTACATCACAACAGGAAGGAATCTTCAGTCGGGTCTTCAAGCCAGTCTCCTGTTGAGTTCCTATACAGGCTTCTTGTCTCTTTCTGCAGCTCTCGGTCCTCCCGACCCTGACGCTATATTGAGAGCTGAGATCCGCACCGGATCTCAGGTAACGGTTAACCTCATGTTTATGTATACAGACAACAGACATCAACAATACCAACATCGCTCTAACCCAATCACAACCCATGCATATGTATTGCCCCCAACATGTAGACAGATTGCACCCAGCATACAGACAGATTGCACCCAGCATACAGACATATTGCACCCAGCATACAGACATATCCTCTAACCACTATATGTACTCAAACAGTATAACACTCTTACACACATACACACCTACCACATATATGCATACCATAAACATCAGAGTTAGTGTTACAGTACGCGAACGTACCTTCGTTGACGGTCGTCGGTATTTCTGTCGGAATACGGTATGACAGTAGGTCAGAACGTAATCAGGGATATCCTATCAACATAACAATGTACTTGTTAAGGATCTATCATTATGACGGACATTTTTAGTCAAAATGACTATTTTACCCCTGACCCCCTAATCGGCGGAATTTCGCCAGCACTTCGTTACTTTGACCTTAATTTTCCAAAATTTCAACATAACTCTTACTCCAATATCATTTTCGAAATATAAATCATATTAATTAATGATTCACATCATAACAGGCATTTTAGGTAAAAATTACCATTTTGCCCCTATTGGCGGAATTTCGCCAGAGCTTCGCTATTTTAACTCTAATCTTCCAAAATTTTGCCAGAACTTCGACCCCACCAATATTTTCGAAATAATGACTAAAATACCCCTAGCATATGATATCTAATCATACTTGGAAGATTAAAGACTAAACTAGCATTTCTACTCTAACTACCGAACTAAAAAGCTAAAGACCGAAGGACTTACCCGTTGAAGACTTCTGCACAATTTTGCCCAGAGCTTCTCTCTCTACTTTCTCCCTCTAGGTTCGGCCAAGGAGGAGTGAAAATGGTGTGAAGAAATTCCAAGAGCAATGGCTTCTATTTATAGAGTTTTTAAGGGATACAAATGGAATTTTGCAACTTGTCTTAACCATGGAAATTCAAACCTAAAATGGTGTTTAAACCTTCACCATGGAACATGCTGGTCGACATGCATGGCTGACTTGGCAGCAAATGATTTGTCCAAAGTGATGAATCAAAGTTGCTTTATGCCCGCACCGATAGAATTTCCCCGATCGGTCCCCGTTTCGCATAATCTCGGAAAATCTCAAAATTCTGAATTCATAACTTTGAAGATCTTCTCTTCCTCATCAATAATATCTAATTTAACTTAGATTTCGGTCTCTTACAGGGTTCCAACAGTCAGTCTGAAGTTCCTCAAAAAACGTGTCCAAACGCGTCCGGTTTCAGAACGTATTTCTGGAATCATCAACTTCTTCAGAAAAATTCACTGATTCCAAATATGTCCAGATAAATTCAAACTCATTCCTAGATATTGAGTTAGAATTTATTTTCTTTATATCCAAAAATAAGCCTATCTACATTTTTCCCTATTTTGTTTTATTAGGAAAATGTACAAACGGCCTCGGAATTAACTTAGGAAGAGGTCACTTGAAGGTAAAAACTCACCGATCAATATTTTACCTTGACTTTGGAATTCCCATTCCTAGATCTCTAGATAGGATCCGTTTCCTAATTTTTAAATTACTATTCACATTTTTTCACTTTAATTAATTATAATATTATAATATTATCAACTTGCCTAAATTCTATTATACATATATATTTTTTTTTCTCATTTTCTTGGCCCAATTTTCGGCTGGCCCTTCATTTATTTTTATAAATATTTATTTTTTAATTTAATTTATTATTTATTTAATTTTTCCCAAAAATCCCTAATTGGTCCATTCTTGTATTTAGGCCTAAAAATACCTAAACTCAACTATTTTTCTCCAAAATTTCCAATTAATTAATAAACATGTTTTTACTAATTTTAAGCCAATAACCACTAATTTTAGGGTTTCATATAATTATTCATGAATTTCCCTTACTTATGCTTAAGTAATTAGCTCAATATTACTTAATTACTCCTTTATCACTTGTTGATAATTTTCTTAATTAGTATGCCTCATTACCTCATAACTTTTGTATTGACATCTTTGTTTTCATGTCTCCTGCATTATCTTAGCATTTACTGGGGTATTTAGGTCATTTCATTACTTTTTTGGGTATTCTTCTACAATTTCTCCAAGTTTGTAACTTAATAAATTGCCTAAATTAGGGACAATATCCTTCCCTATTTCAAATAGATTTTTACTTGCCTCCTTTATAGCTTTCACAGGGTAGTTATAACCCATAATGTATTTTAGGGACCTATACGCAATTTTCAACATTTTAGGGACCTAATTGCAATTTATCTAATTTCAAGGGAAATTACCCTGACAACAAGGTAAACCCAATACAAGGTGTTCGAGACCTCATATTCACCTATTTTTAATAAGTATTATTTACTCATTTTATGATTTTTACCCTAAGTCAGATTTTAGGGTATTACATGATTCAATTTGTGCAATATATATTTGACAATCTTTTGAATCAATTCAGCTTCATCCCTGACATGCATGAAGAAAAGGGAAAAACATAATTAAGCAAAATAAAACAAAAGTTGATTTATGGAATAGAGAAGATAAATGATAAATAAATAGATTATAAATTGAATAGAGTATATATTTATACACACACACGAGGAAGACAAAAATATTTATCATAAATTGACTAGAATGTCTTAATTATTTGGTCCATCAAACAAATCACAGACAAAATCTTTATTTGTCAATAGAAGAAAATTAATGAATTTATTACCTGATTGTGTGAGAGTCATAACCAGATAAGCTTGCAGCTTCATGAACAGCTTGCTTCCACATTTGTATCTTATGTTCCGCAAACTTGTGGTCTCCCTCATATCTCTCAAATGCTTGCTTGTAATTCCCAGTCTGATTGCGTACATGAGATGGCTCAACTTTATAGAAGACAGGAACAACAATCTGTCCTAGAACCCTTTTGCAATGGAGTATATGGATCAGTTCATCCAAGCACCATCTTGAAGAAGCATAATCTTCAGAGAAGACCACCACAGATATATATGAATCCTCGATACCTTGCAGAAGTGATTGTGAGATGTCATCTCCTTTGGGGAGTTGGTAGTCTATGTAGGTTCTGATGTGTTTTCTGCAGAAAGCATCATAAAGATGGCTAGTGAAGTTGGAGCGAGTGTCCTCACCCCTAAAGCTGATCAATACATCGTACTTCTTGGGGAGAGATTGAGCAGATGAAGAGGATGAAGCTGCAGCAAGGGCCATATCTTTGAGATAACTGTGTTGTATTGAGAACTTTGAAAATGAATGAGAGATGGAATATCAGAAGCTGCAGATAAGCGAAAGAAGAAAAAGCCCACGCGGTTATGTATTGAGAGGCTTCGCAATTTCCTTGAATGATGAAATTGATTCTTTTGGTCAAGTCTGCAACTTTATGACTTTAAAGTCAAGAAGCGAGGTTAATGAGTGTCGGGGTCGATGCCAATGTGTACGGGATGTAATTTCCAGGAAGAAGAGGATTGATACTTGATAGTAAAAAAAAAAAAAACAGGTTATGTTTTCTAATCTAAAACGTTAAACTTGGATTACGTATGCTGATGTACTTCAAGTTAATTAAATTGCAAAATAGAAAACTGATTTAGTCCAGTTATGTTCACACCGCGAGGGCGTCGAAGTCTCCAAATTGATCAGCAGTCAAAGAAAGAAAGAAAATCGAAGTCAAGTTCCAAGGATGAGAAAAAATAAGAAAAAAACTCTTAGAAACTGCAATGATATAAATTTTGAACGTGAAATTATCTTCTTTCCTTGTTAATTAAAAAAGGAAAAGAGAAGCAGTAATATATGATTAGATGCAGATACTTGACAATTGTCATTCTATGACTTGTCAACGGAAACTACTTTAGTTAACATAAATAAGTCTGTCAATGGTCACTTTTACACTCTAATAAGCACATACACTTGTCAAAACGGCGAGTTATACCTTTATATTTTGACAAATAGACATATAATTTTTGACAGGTGTACGTGCCTATTTTAACAAGTTATATATTGGTAAGTATATATGTCTATTTTGACAAGTTATATATTAGCAAGTATATGTGCCTTTTTAATTTAATAAGTTATATATGAGCAAGAGTATGTATATATCAACACTGTACAAACTTCAATTTGTTCAATTAAGAAACTTCGTTGAGGAGAGCGGGACTGGGTTGGCGAAATTGGGGATCGGTGACAGAAAGCTCGCTCTGCTAGGGCTTTCTGATTTGGGGGAATCGGAGTGCTCCGCCACCCACTGTGGCGGAGAAAATGAGTGTCTCTTCGGATCGCATATTGCGGGGAGGAGAAAGTGAGGAAACACTGAGGGATGAGGGATGAGGGAGAGGAGTTACATCATCGAAAGAGAAGAGTAAGAGCTGATACTGAAGGTTTTTCGAGAAGCGAATCACTGAAGGCTAGGGACAAAGATTGGATGAAAGCTGGTGGAAAAGACCAAGGGCAAAAGTCATACCGTGAATCTCTGTTGCAAAACGTGAATCCAAGAGAATGTTGGTGGGAGTGACTGAAGAATGATGAAGACGAGGATACAGAGAGCTACGGGAGAGACACAGATTTCTCAAAGGTGTTGAATCCGAGTGATGGTATTGTTGTGGATCTCTCAAATCCTCTCTATCCGTGTTTCACGTTTGAGGAAAAAGAGAGGGAACGACTGATGAAACCGTTTGGCCATACGTTGATAGTCAAGCTGCTGGGGAGACGTCCTTCGTATGGCTTCATGGCAAAGAAATTGAAGCAACTATGGGAAAGAAAAGGTCAGATTGATATTTTTGATCTTGAAAATGACTATTATCTAGTAAATTTCCAAAAAAATGGATGACTATATAGAGGCTATTACGGGGGGACCTTGGGTTATTCTGGATGCATATCTGAGTGTGGCAAGATGGAAACCTGATTTTAACCTTAAGCAAGAGAAAGTTGATTCTGTAGTTGCTTGGGTGAGATTTCCTAATTTGCCAGCACCTCTTTTTGATAAGAAATTTCTATTGAATCTGGGGAACTCTATAAGAAAGGCTATTAGATTAGATGTGCACACTGTACAAAGATCTAAAGGAAGGTTTGCAAGAATGTGCGTGGAACTAGATCTGAATAAACCTCTAATCCCTGAGTTCAGTGTTGAGGGGCAAAAGATAAGTGTGGTCTACGAAAGCTTAGGGCAAATCTGCAACAATTGTGGAAGGGTGGGACATTCGAAAGGGGGTTGTGAGGCTTTTCACAAGAAGATGAATGAAGGAAGCATGCTGGTGGATGGAATAGAAGAGAATGAGTCAAATGGAGAAGGAAAAGAAAATGGAGCAAACCGTTGGAAAACGGTGCAAAGGGCTAGAAGGCCAAGAAGACAAGATACGGAACTTCAGAAAAAGCAATCAGGATCACGCTTCTCGGTTCTTCAAGAGGATTCAGGGGAGGCCGAATTGATCCGTAGTGAAACTATGGAACAGGGCCCTGGGCTGAAAAGTGTAGGTGTGGAAAGAGGGATGGGAAAGGGAATAGCTCCAAAACAAACCAAGAAAGGGGTTACCGGGGGTGGAAAAGGACACATTAAAGAAAATGAAGTGAGCTTTTCAAAGAGCACTGGAAAGGTAGAGCAGGAAAGTAAGAAGGAAAAGGAGCTTCAGTTGAACAGAGAAAAAATAGCAAATAAACATGGTAGTGAAAGAGTGGTCTTGTCTCAGAATTTTCATGCAGAAGATACTCACATGGAATCTGAGAGGCATGACTTCTCTTATGTACACAAAGAGAACCTAAAGCCAGGTGATAGTATGGGGGTAATTCAAGCTAACAAGGTTGGGGACCCTATGAATTGTCAGCCCGAGAGGGGAGGTGTGCAGCAACCTGATGGAGCTAGCAGGCACATGAATGAGGTGGGTCCGTCAACTATTATAGCTGATTGAGCTTTGCCAGGTGTTTTTTTGTGTTTCTGTCCTGATAATACAATTTGTTATCATGATTAAATTTCTAGTATGGAATAGTAGGGGTGCCGCAAGTAAGGGTGTGACATCTTTAATTAGGGATGTTAAATTTCGTTACAAACTGGATATGGTGGTAATTCTAGAGCCTCGCATCAGTGGTAGGAATGCTGATAGGGTTATTAAAAGTTGGGGATTCAGACACTCAGTAAGGATGGAAGCTGAGGGTTTTTCAGGGGGAATCTGGCTTCTGTGGGAGCTGGATGATTTAATTGTGGATGTAAAAATTATGGATGAGCAATTTATACATTGCAAACTCCATTTTGGAGGGGAGGAGATGCTGTTTACAGCAGTGTATGCCAGTCCTTTGGAATCAAAAAGATGCCGACTGTGGGAACTTCTACATAGGCTATCATGTGAGGTTGCTGAACCATGGTTTCTTGCAGGTGATTTCAACGAAATTAAGACTCCTAGGGAGCAACAAGGGGGTGGTCGTGTGAATGAAGCGAGATGCCATAGATTCAATGAGTGGATTGAGGATTGTAGCTTAATTGACATTGAGGCACAAGAACCTTTCTTTACGTGGAAAGGGCCAAAGTGGAAGGGCTTGGAAAGGGTATACAAGAGGTTGGATCGTTGCTTATGTACTGGTAGTTGGCATGAGAAGTTTGAGGAAGCTAAAATTAGTGTCTTGCCGAGGATTTGTTCTGACCATCATCCGTTATTGATTCAGCTATCTCAGGAGTATAAGGGTAAGAGGCAGAGGTTTTTCAAGTATGAAGCCATGTGGAAAATGCATGACATGTTTGATTCTGTCTTGGAAAGTAGCTGGAGGCGTGCAGGGGAATCACATTCTAAATTGGTAGCATTGCAACGAGACTTGATTATGTGGAATAAAGAGGTTTTTGGGAAGCTAGAAGGCAGGAAGAGGCGGCTCTATGACAGATTAAGAGGTATACAGAAAAACCTTGTAACCAGCAGAAATCCTTACCTTGTAAATCTGGAATTGGAGCTAGAGGAGGAGTTACTTCAAACTCTAAGACAAGAGGAGATATTCTGGTTTCAAAAATCGAGAGGGCGGTGGCTAGAGGATGGAGATAGAAATACAAAGTACTACCACTCTAAGACGTTAATTAGAAGGAGGAGGAACAGGGTTTCTATGCTTAAAACAATGTAGGTGAGTGGGTGGAAGATGAAGATATAATTGTTAGTATGTTCCATGAGTTCTATAAAAACTTATTCAGTGAAGATATTTGTGATAGGGGCTGGTCTGATTCAAAACAGTCCTGGGGGGAGGTAGATGGATTGAGATGGAGGACGCTTGGCAAGGAAATTACTCAGGTTGAAGTGCATAATGCTTTCTTTCAAATGGGAGGGTATAAGGCACCCATAATAGACGGTTTCCTTGCTGTTTTCTATCACCAAAACTGGAAACTCATAGGCCCATCGATTACCAGTTTTCTGCAAGCTTTATGGAGACAGCCGGACCGGATTGGGGAAATCAATGAAACTGTATTGGCATTGATTCCAAAGGTGGATAAACCAGTAGAGGTGAGTCATTTCAGACCTATAGCTTTGTGTAATGTAATTTACAAAGGCTTGACAAAGCTGATAGTTAATAGACTTAAGCCTTTCCTTGATCAATTAATTTCCCCTTTTCAAACAAGCTTCATTCCTAGGAGAAGCATACACGACAACATTATTATTGCTAAGGAAGTAGTGCACTCCATGGATAAATTACAAGGAAAGAAGGGATTTATGGTTATAAAGATTGATCTTGAGAAAGCATATGATCGGATGAATTGGGGTTTCATTGAGAAAGTCTTGGAGGAAATTGAAATGGATGCACATTTAAGGAAGGTAATTAGAGGCTGTGTAAATTCAGTGACGATGTCTCTAAAGTGGAATGGAAGTTGAAGAGAGGATCTAACCCCAACTAGGGGCTTAAGACAAGGGGATCCACTATCCCCCTACTTGTTTGTACTAGGGATGGAAAAACTTACTTACCTGATTGTTGATTGTGTGGCTAAGAAACAGTGGAAACCTATGAAGTTGGGCGTGGAGGGACTGAAATCTCTCACTTACTGTTCGCAGACGATCTACTATTAATCTGTGAAGCTGATATAGACCAAATGTACATGGTCATGGGTGTTTTGGAGAGGTTCGGTAACATGTCAGGGAAGAAAGTGAATAACCAAAAGACTGGAGTATATTTCTCTACAAATGTGAGTAGAAACACTCAGAATCAGATCTGCAACCTATCGGGCTTTGCTAGGAAAGATGGACTAGGCAGATATTTAGGGGCCTTTCTTACTAAGGAGAGGATAAAGAGTAAGAATTTCCAACATATATTGGATAAGATGCAAAGTAAACTAAGTAGTTGGAAGAGGCAATCCTTATCACTTGCGGGAAGAATAACACCCGTACAGTCGGTTACTAATCAAATGGAAATTTATGCCATGCAGCATTCGGTCATCCCAGCTGGGGTGAGAAATCAAATGGAAAATACAAAGAAACTTCATTTGGGGTCGTGAAGAGGGTAAGAGGAAGATACATCCGGTAAGTTGGGAGGTGCTATGTATGAGTAAGGAGAATGGAGGTTTAGGTTTGCGCAACTTGAAATTTATGAATGAGGCGTTACTCGGAAGGACAGCTTGGAATGTGATTTCAAAATCCAATAACCTGTGTGCCATTGTGCTTAGGGGGAAATATGGTAGGAATTGTAACTTGTTTGAGAAATGTAAAGGGCTAAAAACAGATTCTGAGTTGTGGAGGAGTTTAGTGCAGATCTGGCCAAACATAGTAGAGCATATTTACTGGGAGATTGGCGATGGTGAGAGGGCATTGTTTTGGGTGGATAAATGGGTAGAGGATGGCGGCACGCTAGCTACGAAATGCATTGGGCAATTAACATTGGAAGAGAAGCAGATGACAGTGAAGGAAATGTTAAATGAAGGTGGGGAGTGGGATATGCCTAGATTAGAAAGTAAAGTGAATAATGAGGGAAGAGAGCTAATAAGGGCTATCTTGCCTCCTAGCCCAGAAAATGGTTCAGATACTATTAGATGGGGGGAAAATTTCAGTAACAAGTATGTGGTTGCAGATATGTACCGCTCTCTAAAGAATGAAATTGAGAGTGAGGGGAAAGGGTGGAGCGCAATATGGCGGTGGAAGGGGCCGAGAAGAGTGCAGACTTTCCTATGGTTGGCACTACATAATAGACTACTGACAGGGGTGCGAAAGAGCATAATCTTAGGGGGCAACGCGGGTTGTTATGCTTGCAACAGTGAGGAAGACATGATGCATGTGCTAAGAGACTGCAATAGAGCTTGGTCTCTATGGCAGGACCTTTCTGTATATATTACTGTGCCTGATTTCAGATCTTTGCAGGATGGCGAATGGCTGAAGCGCAACTTAGCGCATCACGATGAAAAATGGAGGCTTATTTTTGGCCTCACATGCTGGCTACTATGGTCATGGCGTAATAAAAATTGTTTTCAGGAAGGCTATGTGGAACCTGTAAACCGTGCAAATGTAGTGCTCTGGTATGCAAACGAAGTTACTTTGGCACGCAGTGAATTTGGCAGGAGTGGAGGAATTAGACGCGATATGCTGATTAGATGGGAAGCTCCCGAGGAGGGATGGATAAAAATTAATGTAGATGGGGCTTCAAAAGGAAGAGGAAGGGTTGCTGGATGTGGTGGAGTATTTCGTAACTCACAAGGACAATGGTCAAGGCGGCTTCAAAGAGACATTGGGAGTGTGCTCTGTTTTGAAGGCAGAAATTTGGGCCATCATAACAAGATTAGAATTAGCTTTGCATTTTAAGTTTCAAAAGATTGTTGTTGAATCTGATGCATGTACTGTGATAAATATGTTGAATGATTCCAAAGTGTATAGTGAGTCTGAATCCATGTTGATAGGTCGGATTAGGAGTCTGGTACTTAATTTCACAGATGCTGCTTTTATACATGTAAACAGGGAAGGCAACTGCTGTGCTGATGCACTTGCCAAACACAGTCTTATACAAGAGGAGGCTAGGTTTGTTTTTGTTAGTCCTCCTTTATTTGTAAATCAGTTTCTAATCAGGGATTGTATGGGTGTTGTTTACCCAAGACATGTTGTGATTCAGGAATAAGATTGGGCAAGGCCCCGTATGTCTACCAAAAAAAAAAAAAAGAAGCTTCGTCGAGATATCTATTTTCCTCCCGTCTAATTCCCCCATCCTACAACAATAAATCCAAACTATAGAAAAAATTTCTTAGAAAAACATTAATAATGCATCATCCCATCACGTATATTAGATAAGCCTTACTTGAAATTTTTGTAATTTTTTAAAATTATTTTTGCAGGAATAAAATAAAGACAATAAGATAGGTATTTCGAATTTCAATACATTGATATATAAGCTCTTTAGCCCATAACAATAGATTTGTGAGCTCATTTCAATAGGTTTTTTTATCTGAACTTTCTTTTTTCTGGTGACATACACATACACATACACATAATATATAGCCGTTTGATATGCAAATGGAATGGAATATAGGAAAATTTTGAAAGAGAAAAATTAAAGTGGTTTTTACACAGATTAAAATTCTATCTTTCGTGTCCTGAAAAGAAATAAAATAGTATAGAAATAATAGCTAATATGGAATTATTATAATATGCGAGACATATAGTAACTATTGTACAAGGTTTTCCGAGCCGGACTTGACCGAATGTGTTGGTTAATTTTGCCTATTACATGACTTTCATGCAATATTTCATGAGGTTAAAAACAAAAATTTTGTTTAATCGTTGCGGAAACTCGTAACTCCTTACCTCATGAATTATTAACCTTAACTCATTACATTAATTAGTTATTATTATTAATCCGTAACTCTTTACGGTGCTCATCAGAATTCATAACAATTTATAATGTTCATGAGCTTCAGGATTACTCGTTAAAACAACTAATGTGGATTAGGATAACTTAATAACACGACTATTGGAGATTAGGAGGATTACCTACTTAGATCACTTGAAGACCTCAATGTTGTTGATGTCCTCTAACGTTGATCCACACGGCTATCCCCCGATTGCAACGAGAACTCATTCTCTTGAAACCTCCCGCTCCTTGGATGCTTGCTAGGCGAAGACAAGGTTGATGAGTTTTGATTTCCTTGGGTTTTTCTCTTTTCAAGAACGTGACGGTTTCTTGGAATTAGGTTATGGATAGGATGAATAAGGTTGGAACCTTACCCTTTTATGGATGGTGCATTTTCTTCTATAAACCTTTGGTAAATACCGAAATTTATAGGGCATAAGGATTCTTGTTTTTCTCCTAGAAAAACGTGCAAGAAAAAGGCACACCAAAAATCAACACTTTATTATAAGAGTCTAACCCTAATTTAAGTACTTACAAGAAAGGTCCAATCCAAACTTGAATTGGAAAATCCAAATCACAATGAATTAAATTCATATCTTGATTGATTGAATGAATTTAAGATGATGAATCATATTCATATCTTGTCAACCAAGTCACATTAAATTCACATCTTATCAAGGGGATATATAGATCATTAGCTGAACCTTATCAAATTATATTTCATCATCATCCACCTCCAAAATACATAAGGGAAAGAGAGAGAGGGGTTGAGATTTCCTTCAATTATTTCATCCACATATATATAGCCTGCTCTGATACCAATAAAGAATTTAGAAGAATAAGAGAATTGGAAAACAATGCATAGGAACAAGGAGGAATAATTAAAATGAATTTAGTAAATAATCAAAAAAAGTTTCAAACCAAATTTTGAAATTTGTAATTTTAAATCAAACAAAAAATTAAAACAGAACAGAAATTTTGAATCAAACAAATAATAAAACAAGGCATATTAAATTTAAAAATTTCTCTTTCGTATAAAAACCATTCAAGTTTAAAATAATAACCATGTAGTTTAAAATTTCTTATATGAATCAATAAAAAATAAAAAACACAGGAAGAAATCAAGGATAAACTAAAAAAAATAGTTAAAAACTGATTTAAAATATTAAAATAATATATTTTCAAATAGCAGATTTTTAAAATTAAAGTGAATTTTCAAATTCCAGATTATTCAAACAATAGAATTAAATAATAATAAGAATAAATTTTAAAACAGTAAATTTTGAATAAAAAAAGGAATATTAAGTTCAAAACGTTCACATAAAAAAATAATCATTTGAATTCAACTATAAAAATATTGAGTTCAAAACTTCACTTTTAAAAAAATTCTCTTCTAAATCAAATATCTGAAAATCAAGGATTGTCCAAATGTATTTGGAAAAAAAAAAAATCGAAACAATATTTAAAATAAAAAGATAAAAAACTTTCAAATTTCCAATTTTAAAAATTTTAGATAACAAAAAAAAAAAAATCAAAGAATAAAATCAGAATAAGAATAATTTTTAATCAAACAATGAATATTAAGTTCAAAAAATCTAATTTCAAATCAAAAGTATTTGGAAAAAAATACTTTTTGTCCACATAATGTATTTGAAAAAATATTAAAAAAATTAATTCAAAACCAAGCTTAGAATAATAAGATCAAATATTTTCAAATTGCCAATTTTAAAAATTTCAAATAACAAAAACAAAGTTTATCATTTTAAAATTCCAGATCTTATAAGAATAAGAATAAACTTTAACATAACAAGGAATATTAAGTTCAAAAAATTCACTTTCAAAGTAAATATTACCTCCGGTCCTAATTATAATACCACTTTTATAGTACAAATTGCATTATAAATGTGCTCCTATAATTAGGATCGAAGGAAGTATCAAAAAGTTTAGTTCGAAAAATTCACTTTCCAAAAAGATGCACTTTCAAATCAAAATATCTCAAATCAAGGACTCTCGACATAATATATTTGAAAAAAAAAAGTTCATATTTAAAATCATAAGATTTAAAATTTTTGAGATAACAAAAACAAAGTTTAAGTTGAATAAAATAAGAATAAGAATAAACTTTAAAACAGTAACTTTGAATCAAACAATCAAAACAAATGATAAAACAACAAGAAATATTAAATCAAAAAAATTCGCCTTAAGAAATTTAGTTTCAAATTAAAAGGATTGTCCACATAACCTATTTGAAAAAAAAAAAGTTCAAAACCAGATTTAGAAATTCAAATTGCAAATTTTAGAAATTTCAGATAACAAAAACAAAGTTTATTTTGATTAAAATAAGAAAAATAATAAACTTTAAAACCATAATTTTGAATCAAACAATCAAAACAAATGATAACCAACAAGAAATATTAAATTCAAAAAATTTAATTTGAAATCAAACAAGTGGGGAAACATGGAATATTAAGTAAAAAAAAAATCACTTTAAGAAAATTCAATTTCAAATAAAAAAATTAAAATTTAGTTCAAAATATCTACTTTCAAATAAAAAAGGATTGTCAACAATTTTTTTTAAAAAAAAATAGTTCAAAACCAAATTTAAAGTAATAGGATAAAAATATTTCAAATTGCAAATTTTAAATTCATAAAATAAACTTAGAAAAGTAAGTTTGAATCAAACAAAAATGGTAATAATGTCAAAAAATTCACTTTCAAATCAAATATCTGAAATCAAGGATTGTCCATACAATATATTTGAACAAAAAAATTTAGTTCAAAACGAGATTTAAAGTAATAATGTCAAAAAAATTCAAAATCAAAGTTAGTTTTCAAATTTCAGAATATTGAAGAAAAATTAAAAAAGGAATAAACTTTAAAAGAATAAATTTTGAATCAAACAAATAATAAAACACGGAATACTAAGTTCAAAAAGTTCACTTCCAAAAAAAATCACTTTGAAATCAAATATAAAAAAAATTAATTCAAACAATTCTTTTTCAAAAAACTTATCTTCTAAATCAAATATCTGAAATCAAGGACTGTT
Source organism: Acacia pycnantha (assembly GCA_025563575.1). Classification (NCBI taxonomy): domain Eukaryota; kingdom Viridiplantae; phylum Streptophyta; class Magnoliopsida; order Fabales; family Fabaceae; genus Acacia; species Acacia pycnantha. The sequence continues at coordinate 496,336 of JAMWYP010000221.1, read as the reverse complement.
CGAATGTATTTGGGGGAAAAAAAAGAAGTTCAAAGTGCAAATTTTAAAAATTTACAATAGAAAAAAACAAAATTTTGAAATTTCAGATTATTCATTCATTTTGAAATAAGAATAAACAACAAAGAATATTAAGTTCAAAAACTCACTTCCAAAAAAATTCAGTTTGAAATCAAGTTATCAAAAAATTCACTTCCAAATCAAATATCCGAAATCAAGGATTATTTTAAAGTAATAAGATAAAAAATTTCCAAATTGCGAATTAGAAAAATTTCAGATAACAAAAGCAAAATTTATTTTAAAATTTCAGATTATTCAATCAAAGAATAAAATAAGAATATTTTTTAATCAAATAAAGACATATTTACCTATAATTTGATTAGATTAAGCAAAAGAAGTTAGTTAATATGACATGTATTTTAGTTTCTAAAATACCTCAGTTATCTTCTTTAAGTCCCTCATTCTCTCGCCTCCTTGAGTATTGTTGAGGGAGCCTCAATAGGGGTAATTTAGGAAATAATTAACAAATATGAAAACTATGTCTTATATTTAAGACCAATATTAACTCCTTAAATACGTTTTATATATTAAGAAAGGAAGAGATTACAATTTTTCAAAATTACTCTTTAATTGACATGTAGTAACTCGTTAGCGAAAGATGATGGAAAAATCATCATCAAAAGACAAGAATATTGAAAACTTCAACGACTTTTGATCGCTAGCCTTGTCTTCTTATATATTAACTCTTCGCAAGCATGCATATATTATGGGTTTGGGAAGTCTTTACAAGAAAACTTAAGATTTATAAGTTTCACAATGGAACCACGGTATCCAGATCTTATTACCAGGAACTGATTAATCCAGTCCAACCTGAATAACGTCCCTTAAAGGATATATAAGGGTTCTTCCAGTGAGGATTTTTTCCATGCCCAGATCGAATCGAATCGAATACTTTTGATTAAGGCTAAAGTGCCTACCACTTCCATCAACCCATGAGTTTTTTCTTCTTGAACCTGTGCTCATAATTGAATACTTGGTCAATTTTACATCAAAATCCAACCCTATATATAAACATAATTTTAGTAATCTCATCGCTGGTTCTAACTTCGAAACTTGCACCCATAAATTCGAGCTCAGTGAATTACATCCTCATGGTGAATCAATATAAAAATAAAATCTACTATATATATAACAAGATACATTAACGATGCAAGACTTTTTTTTCCTCAGAATCTATGTCATGCACACACATACACACATCGAGAGAAGAAGAACAGCAGGCAGCAACAGTAATAAATCACATAAAGACAACAACAAAAAATTAAAGTAATAGTAAAAATTAGTTAAAGACAATAAATATGTATTAGTTTTTCAGCTATACCCTTATATGTAAAGAGGATAAGTGAAAGAGAAAAATTGCAATAAATACCGTCAACAAGGAGTAAAGTTAGAAAAAACACAATAAATGTTTGGAGTAACCTAAAAATGAAGCTTATATTTTAACAAACACTCATTCACGAATTTGAAGTTTACAATAAAAGACGGAGGGAGTGTGTGTGTAAAGAGAATAAGTGAAATACCGTTAAGAAAAGGATAAAGTTAGAAAAAAAACGTAATCTTATATTTTAATAAATACTCATTCACAAATTTAAAGTTTACAATAAAAGACGGAGGGAGAGTGTGTGTGTGAGAGAGAGACGTGATATTGGCGCGGCTCAATCAAACCATAGAATCAAGTCTCTAGTTGATGCTAAGATTGGTTTGAACCGTCCCAATACCTCGTTTTAGTGCCTCTAGCTAACGTTTTTCTCCTTTCCTACGTTATCAATTATGAGAAATATAGACATATACTACCTCCCGTTCTAAATAGAACATATTTTATAATGTAATTTACACTATAAATTATGTCTTATATTTAGAATCAGAGGAGTATATCCTAATAACCATGCTGCTTCACAATATATATGAATGCGTTTCTCAGGTTTCCCCTATATATATATATAGATATAGCTGCAACACACACACAGCTGATATCTGAATGAGCTTCATTTTAAAATTTTGGTTTAAGAAAGAGTCTAACCGGTTAGGTGGAAAAAAACAGAGAGAAAGATCCAACCAATAGAACCAAATATTGGTTTTGTGCTGATTTTAATGAGTGCCGGCCGGCTTTTATTTTAATTTTTATTATAATTCATTTTCATTTATATATAATTTTAATTAACAGATTTTTTTATTTATTTTATTTTGCCGGCTTTCTCTCCAGAGTTTGGCACTTTAGCTACTATGTAGTTATATCACCTATTAATTGTGTATATATTGTGCTTTTCAATTTGCTAACTCGTAGCTTACTCACTCTTTGGGAGATCACTTTTTTTTTTAATTTAATTTAAGCCTCAAAGATTTCCTTTTTATTATCGAAATGGTATATGCATTGCTCTGATGCTCTCAATTATATTTAACAGGAACAAATTGATTGTATCTTGACTCATTTTTTCATCGAAGGTCCGATAATGCCGTTGGAATAAATTTTCTTTTCCAGATATGATATTATTTCGACAGTGACTGGGATATTGACCCCTTGTCCTTGGATGAGAGTATAATCATTTGTTTACTCAATGTTGTCAAAATTGAGTTTCTACGCAGAGATAGAAACGTAAATTGTAGAAACGACACGAAACGTAAAGTTTCTACTTTCTATTATTTAAGGTTAGAGCTCAAAATTATATATATATATATATATATATATATATATATATATATATATATATATATATATATATATACACACACACACACATGGGAAAAGTACTTTTCCGGTCACTGGAGATAGAGTTATCTCCAGTGACCACAAAACTACGTCGTTTGAATTAATGAATGGTGTGTTAGTAATTTTAGGTGAATTAATGAAGGGTGTTTCGGTAAAATTTATATGATTAAAAAATAAACAAAATTACAGAAACACCCTTCATTAATCCAAAACGACGTAGTTTTGGGGTCACTGGAGATAACTCTTTCTCCAATGACTGGAGAAATCCTTTACCCATATATACATGGAAAAAAAAAATCATAAATCACTACTCAAAATTCAATGAACAACTTTATATTTAAAAGATATAAGTCATAATATACCAAAAAAAAAAAGATATAAGTCATATAACTATATAAAACATAAAATAAAAAACTTATGTTAAAAAAACTTACGTTTATAACTAAGGAAATACGTTAAAAACTATATATAACTATCCAGTCTCCACTCTCTAATAATCCCGATTCCAAGATACACGATGGAAATAGGGGTTTTCAACTTTTCATCCTTCTTTTTTGTTAAAGTAAAAACGGTAAAAACTGTAAAAATGTAAGTTTTTACAGGTTTTAAGTAATTGAGCGGAGTTTCTACGAGTTTCTACTCAGGACAGTTTTTACTTGCGTTTCAGCACGTATGACCCTAGTCATAATGTAAGTTTTTATGCTTTTACACTAATTTTTTACAACACTGGTTGTACTTCCTCCCTCTTTGTTCTATAATATAAATCACTTTTAGAAAAATATTTTGATCTATAATATAAGTCACTTTGAGACTAATTAATGATTATTTGTCAATTTTACATATGTACAGGGGCGGCGGACCCAGAAAATTATTGAGGGGGGCACCATTGGGGGGGATTCGGGGCAATTTTTTTTTAAAGAAAAATTTTAAATGCATTAAAAAATAAAAGAATATAAATAAGAAAAGAAAATAATATCAAAAAAAAAAATCATGAAATCAAGTGAACACTGATAATGTAATAAAAGAGGCAATTATTTTACAAACCTGTCATTTAGAAAAGCAAGACTAAGTGCTGTTAGAAATACAGTTACATAAATTACAATGAAGGGTGGACACTCAATAAGTTCAAGTACATATATTTTAATAACAAAAGTATATTATAATAAAAATAATTACAATGTTATCATTCTAAGCCTTATTTTTTGGAATTCCATCATAATTGCCTTATTATCAATATTATCAAATACATCTTTTTTAATATAAGGTACTAAACAATCATTCAACCATTCATCCCCTATCTGATTATAAAGTGCAGTCTTGATGTATTAAGAGTGAACATTTAATTTAAGGGTGTACAATCATTCAAATATGTATTATTTATTTATTTATTTTAAGAAAATCTCAAATTCAAGGTGCCCCCCTTGTATATAACCTAGGTCCACCTATGCTTATGTAGTTAATGCTTAAATTAAATGTGACTTTTTATATGTTCTCTTTTATCTGAAACCTAATTTTGTGAGGGTAAAGTTGGAAAAAATTAATTTAAGGCATGTTTAAGTTGATTATCATTTATTGATTCTAATGAATTAGTTAAAATGTCTTATTTATGTGTAACATCCCAATTTCAGAGCCAATTTTTTTTTTTTTAAAATCAATCAGAGTAGAGCATCGGAATAAAAACATTGAGTAACTGAATATAACAATAACAGTGGCGTATCCGCCAGTTCATAAAGATTAATACATTATCTGTTTACGACTTTAAATCTTCTCGGCCGATCATTACTCGGTCTTCACGTGGTCTTCATCTTCATGTGTGTTGTCCGCTCTGCTTACTCTTATCCTCCGTCCTTGGTCCCTCTCTCCAGACCTCGATGTGATGCTATAGTAAGAGCTGAGATCCAATGCCCATCGGATCTCAGGTAACGGTTAACCTCATGCTTATATAACAATATATGTTCAACAGATATTTCTAGAATGAATTACAGTAATGATCCTTGATCATTTAATAACAACTACCCTACAAGCAAAGTTATCTCGCCCGCACTATTCACCAGTGCCACGATGATCGGTCGTGTCCTCGCCGCTAGGAAAACATAACGGTATTATCAAAACCATAACCCGTGAAGCTGTAATAGTGATTATCTAAGTTTATTACCTTAGTCACTGTGCATGACACGGAACAGAGTCCCGCTCATGGCTTATGAAACTATCCGTATCAAATATAAGCAGGCTATAAGCATCAGAGTCAGTATTACAGTACGCCGCGAACGTACCTTCGTTTGATTGTACTTCGGTACATTTGACGGAAATGGCACGTTTTACGGAAAACGGCGAAATGTCCAACAGCGGTACGTCGGACAACAGAACGGCAAAGAAATCAGAGTTTCTGATGTCCTATAAGAGTAATATCACTTTTATTAGTGATCTTACATTATAACTGGCATTTTAGGTAAAAATTACCATTTTGCCCCTGTAACATCCCAACTTTTTCACAAGCAGTATAAATTTTTTTTTCCAAAACATCATTTCAAATCATCAGAGTAGAGCAACAGAGCGATTGAGTAACTGATATGTATATATAAAACACCGTAAGTCTGGTCACACAACATCGGATCAGAACCGAGTATTTCAAAAGTAGATAATAAACAAAGGAAAGACTTCTGCGAACATCAAAAGGAAGTCTTCACCGGGTCTTCTACTCGGGCTGCTTGCCTCTCTCCTCGATCCTTGGTCCTCCCGATCCGGATGCTATGTTAAGAGCTGAGGTTCATTGCAATCGGACCCCAGGTAACGGTTAACCTCATATTTACATACACAGCGTATGGGCTACAGACAATCATATCAACAACAGTATATGTGCACTCATCGCCCAAAAGCATGCATACATATATCGCCCAATAGCATGTATACATATATCGCCCAACAACATGCAGATATATCGCCCATAGCAAACGTAAACATATAAATAGCACATAGACATACCACAGAGCCATAAGCTACCACATACACTACACCTAACACATACATGCATACCATAAACATCAGATTAGTGTTACAGTACGCGAACGTACCTTCGTTGACGACGTTAGGTACTTCTGGCGGGAAAACGTACTTTTACGGGAAAACGTGAAACGCGTAACAGCAGCAGATCAGAGTTTCTGATATCCTATAAGGGTAATATCACTTTTATTAGTGATTTGATACTATATCTGGCATTTTAGGTAAAAATTACCATTTTGCCCTTCTACCCCTAATTGGCGGAATTTCGCCAGCACTTCGTTACTCTGACTACTTTTCTTCCCAAAACTTCGCCAGAACTTCGACGCCATTTTGATTTTCGAAAATAAAGACTAAAATACCCCTAACATATGATATCTAATCATACTTGGAAGATTAAAGACTATTCTAGCATTTCTACTCTAACTACCGAAAGGACTACGAAAGCTTAAGTACCGAAAAACTTACTCAGAGCTTCGCTGCAGAATTCCCCGGACCCCTCCTTCTCTCTACCTTATCTCTAATTTCGAAATGAGCAAGAGCTCTTGGTGTGAAAATATGAAGAAGGGTGCATGCCTATTTATAGGCAAATATGCGAGGGCAAAACAGTCTTTTTCCAACTTTCTTCTTTCAATTGTGGCCACACATTCTAGGGTTTCTATGTGGCTAATTCTCCTCCATGCAAAATAATTGGCCAAGAGTATGGCCTTGTTGGCCTCTTCTGCTCCTTTCATTTTGCTTTATGGGATTTTACCAATAAAATCCCCTGATCGGTGTTCGAATCGTGAAATCTTGTAAAATCTTAGAAATCTGGAATTACAACTTTGAAGACATTTTCTCACTTATTAGAAATGTCCGGGTTAACCTAAATTTCGATTCCATATAGGGCTTCAACTGTCAGTCTGAAGTTCCTCGAAAACGTGTCCGAACGCGTCCGGTCTGCGAACTCGTTTTCGGAATCATCAACCTCTGGATAATAATTCACTGATTCCAAATATGTCCAGATAATTTCAAACTCATTTCTAGATGTTGAGTTAGAATTTATTTTCTTCAGATCCAAAAATGTGCCTATATGCATTTTTCCTTATTTTGTTTTATTAGGAAAATGCACAAACGGCTTCAGAATTAACTTCCGTAAGAGTCTAACGGAAGATAAAATTCCACTGATCAATATTCTACCCTGACTTTGGAAATCTCATTCCTAGATCTCTAGATAGGATCCGTTTCCTAATTTCTAAATTACTATTCATCATTTTTACTTTAATTAATTATATTATTAAAATATTTGCAACTTGCAAAAATTATTTTTCATTTCATTTTCATTCATTTTTCCTTTTTTTTCTGCCCATTTTTTTTTATTTCTTTTTTTTTATTAATTATTTAATTAATTAAATAATTATTTTTACATAATTTTTTACAGAATTTTCCCATTGGTCCATTCTTGCATTTAGGCTTAAAAATACCTAAACTCATCTATTTTTCTTCAAAATTTCCAATTAATTAGTAAATATACTTTTACTAATTTTCAACCACTTTCCACTAATTTTTGAGCTCTACATAATTATTCACGAATTTCCTTTGCTTATACTTAAGTAATTAGCCAATAATTACCTAATTACTTTCTTATCAATAGTTGATAATTTTCTTAATTAGAATGCCTCATTACCTCATCACTTTTACACTGACACATTTGTTTCCATGTGTTCTGCCTTATCTTAGAAATTACAAGGTATTATGGTCATTTCCTTACTTTTTGAGTATTCTTCTACAATTTCTCCAAGTTTGTATCTTAATAAATTACCTAAATTAGGGACAATATCCTTCCCTATTTCAAATAGATTTTTACTTGCCTCCTTTATAGCTTTCACAGGGTATTTATATCCACAATGTGCTTAGGGACCTATTTGCAAATTCTCAAACGTTTTAGGGACCTATTTGCAAATTATCTAATTTCAAGGGAAATTACCCTAACAAAATGGTAAACCCAATACAAGGTGTTTGAAACCTCATATTCACCTATTTTCAATAGGTATATTTACTCATTTATGATATTTTCCCTAAGTCATATTTTAGGGTATTACAGCCCCTATACCCCTAATTGGCGGAATTTCACCAGCACTTCGTTACTTTGGCTTCGTTTTTCCAAAATTTTGCCAGAACTTCGACCCAACGATAATTTTTGAAATTCTAGACTAATATAGCCCTATCATATGATACCCAATCATGTTTGAAAAATTAAAGGCTATACTAGCAGTACTACTCTAAGTATTGAAAGAACTACGAAAGCTTAAAGATCGCTATTTTAACTTTCAACTTTCAGAGACTCAATCCCTACTTTGTTTTTACCTCGTCAGGCATCTTTCAATGCAATGAGGCTTAAAAACAAGAATAGGAATCTCATCTCCTACTTCCTAGATCTCACTAACAGTTTTACTAAAACTGCCGAAAGAACTAAAGACTAAGGACCGAAGGACTTACCCGTTGAAGACTTCTGCACAATTTTTTCCAGAGCTTCTCTCTCTTCTTTCTCCCTCTAGAATTTCGGCTAGAAGAAGTGGGAATGGTGTGAGAAATTTGAAGAGAGTTCATGTCTTTATATAGGCAAATTTTGGGTCCTAAAGTATAATTTTCCCTTCTCAAATTTTGGGTCCAAAGTTGTAATTTTCCCTTTAATATTTTGAAGAGTGATTCTTGGCCACACACCTCACCAATTCGGTCACTTACTCTCCAAGCCAAGGGTGAGCCAATTGGATGATGACACGTGTCCTCATCCAGTCCAATTTCCCCGATCGGTACCCGATTCGCGTAATTTCGGAGAAATCTCAAAATTCTGGACACATAGCTCTGAAGACCTTCTCCTCCTTACTAAAAATGTCTATTTTAATCTAAATTTAGATTTCATACAGGGTATTCCGTTTTCAGTCGAAGTTTCTCGAAAAACGTGTTCGTACGGGTCCGGTTACGAAACTTGTTTTCGGAATCATCAATCTCTAGATAAAAATTCACTGATTCCAAATATGTCCAAATAAATTCAAACTTATTCCTAGATGTTGAGTTAGAATTTATTTTCTTCATATCCAAAAATATGCCTATTTGCATTTTTCTCTATTTCGTCTTATTAGGAAAATGCACATTCGGACTCAGAATTAACTTCCGGAAGAGTCTAACGGAAGATAAAATCCCACTGATCAATATTTTACCTTGAATTTGGAAATCCCATTCCTAGATCTCAAGATAGGATCCGTTTCCTAATTATTGAATTAATATTCACCAAATTAAATTATACTATATAATAATCAAACTTTTTCAAAATATTATATTTATTTTTTTGTTCTTATTTCAATTTTTTTTTCTTCTTTTTTTTTTCTGCCCATTTTTTTTTAATTTCGTTTTTTTTATGTATTTGATTAATTATTTAATTAATTAAATAATTATTTTTACATAATTTTTACAAAATTTTCCTATTGGTCTATTCTTGCACTTAGGCTTAAAAATACCTAAACTCATCTATTTTTCTCAAAACTTTCCAATTAATTAGCAAATATATTTTTACTAATTTTAAGCCAACAACCACCAATTTTTGGGTTTTACATAATTATCCATGAATTTCCTTTGCTTATGCTTAAGTAATTAGCCCAATATTACTTAATTACTTAATTATCACAATTTGATAATTTTCTTAATTAGAATACCCCCTTGTCTCACAATTCTAGCTCTGACATTTTCATTTCCATGTCTTCTGCATTATTTTATAATTTACAAGGGTATTTTAGTCATTTTAATGCTTTTTGAGCATTCTTATTCAATTTCTCCAAGTTCATAATTTATTAAATTATAATAATTAGAGATAATATACTCTCATAATTCACTTGGTCATTTTACTGCCTTTTAGGATTTTTCGTAATTTTCCCAAGTTATTTATGTCCCGTAGGGGCATTTTTGTCATTTTGGCACTTTGGCCCTTAAATTCTATAATTTCCAAGAGATTTTCCTTTAGAAAATAAAATAATTATAACTTAATATTTGATATCCCATATTCACCTACTTTCTATAGGTTTAACTTTACCAAATTATGATATAGATTTTTAGGGTATTACATTATGGACCAGAAAAACAATTACAAAACACACACATGAAAGTATGAAATAACACACACACACTCATGATCATAATCTAAATACATATATAATTATGCCAATAATTAGAAAGATACTTCTTTGATCTTACTAATATGCTAGAGAGGGAAGAACAATTTTTGTTTGAACAAATTATAAATTTGGGAGATAAATTAAATTGAGATCTTACATTTGATTTCACATTATCAAAGTAAAACATTCAACCAATTCCTACATTTAGGATATGAGGGAGCATTATTTTTTAATTAGTCCCTAATTGTTTATATCTTTAATTTTCTCCTTTAAATGATAGACATTTACAATTTATCACCTTAGTTATAAACGTGCAAGTTAAAGAATTATGAAGTTCGGACTTCATCTTTAGAATGACTTCTTTGAAAAGGTTAATGATCTTTTAGAAAATTGAATCATTAAAGTATACATTTGTATTATATTGTATATCACTTCAGTATTTTGTTTACAAAATCATGTTGGACATAGAGCGATAATGTTTGCATTAAAAAAGTTATAGTTATATGGGTTAAATACCTAATTTTCTACGGAAGTATTGCTAAGGGAGTGCCCAGCACCCGGAAGTATTTTGGGTATCATTTTTGCCCCGAAATTTTACAAAATAGAGCAAATATGCCCTGTAAGTTTTTTTTCGAAACAAATTTACCCCGGAAGTTTTGCTTAGGAGCAAATTTTTGTAAACTTCCGGGGCAAAAATGATACCAATCCAACGGTCAAGATCAATTGATGGGCAAAATTGCTATGTTTGTAAACTTCCAGGGCAAAAATGATACCCAAAATACTTCCGGGTGCTGGGCGCTCCCTTAGCAAAACTTCTGTGGCAAATTAGGTCTTTAACCCTAGTTATATAAATATTGAATAGTATGATTTTTTTTTTTTAACTTCTTGTTTTATATTACAGTGACATATTGAGAACTTTTTTTTTTTTTTCGAATGATAATTTTCATTTTATATATAAACCATCACTTTAATATTAAGAAAACACCTCGTAATCTTTGACTATACTGTATATAAAATTGCATCATTGTAAATAATATTAAGAAAATACCTCGTAATCTTTGACTGTATATAAAATTGCATCATTGTAAATGTCTACGTTTTCAAGAAACTACAAAGTCACCCATTGTACATTTGTACAAAGTTATTTAGCTAGATACGTATGTCGTGTATATATATTTTTAAATTTTTCCATTCGGTTTTTTTCGTCTTAAATGATTGTTTGGAGCAAAATTAAGTCAAAATTTGACGAAGTTAATTGGGAAATACATTTCTTATGTGATGAGGTCTTCATAGTATATATATTTTAATCTGTATTCAAATTTTCATGCATGACATCATGCAAAACTACTAAATTAATTAATTACTTAATTTGTAAATAATTGGACTGTGCTTTATATTTATTTTAGGTTTTAGCAGTATAGAAAAGAGTTTTTTTCTTGCATTGGTAACTTCAACAACCGATGTAGAAAATGATTTATTTTTTAATAAAATAAATGTGATATTGTTTACACCGGTTGTTTTGGTATTATTATTGTAAACAATGTAGAGAGAAAATAAGTAATTTTCTTAAAGGGTAAAGGAGCAATTTGGCCAACGAACTATTACCTTAGGAGCACCTAGTACAAATTACTTTTAAATGGACCAAAAATACCAAAATACTTTTAAAAATGTACAGTCAACAAAAAAAACTTTTACTCCAGGAGCGCTCAACACAAAAAAGTTTTACTCCAGGAGCGCCCAACATAAAAAAGTTTTACTTCATTTTTGTGCTGACAGCACATTTTTAAAAGTTTTTTGGTATTTTTGATCCACTTAAAAGTTATTTGTGCTGGGCGCTCCGAGGTAATAGTTTGTTGGTCAAATTACTCCTTAACTCTTTCTTAAGAAAATAAATAACTATATACAGTAATTGTTGATTTAATCGGTGTAGAAAGTGTTTTCATTGGTTGCTAATGAAATTAATGGGTGAAAAATCAACATATATCTTATTTACAAAAATATCATTGTTCATATTTTTCTAAACCATAACCGCAACCACTAGGATACAAGCCTCATTGTAGAAGTGTGCTGATCCCTCACAATCACAAGTAGACAAAGGAACCAAAGGACTAAGAGAACTTTTAGATATAGAGAAGTAAACTCTTAGAGAGAGAAGCTCTTGATTGTAAATAACTTGTATTGCTTTTCGATCGTTACAAATGAGGGTGGCACCTCCTATTTATGAGTAATCACCTCCTCAATGAACGGTCATGATTCAATACATCCAATGGTGAAGATTGGTTCTTCAGAACATTCTCCCAAAATATCTAGATATTTCTCCTTTACATGAGAGTTCTAGAATTCTCTATACAATTCTATATTAATATACAATTGTAATACCCTAAAATCTGACTTAGGGTAAAAATCATAAAATGAGTAAATAATACCTATTAAAAATAGGTGAATATGAGGTCTCGAGCACCTTGTATTGAGTTTACCTTGTTGTCAGGGTAATTTCTCTTGAAATTAGATAAATTGCAATTAGGTCCCTAAAATGTTGAAAATTGCATATAGGTCCCTAAAATACATTATGGGTTATAAATACCCTGTGAAGGCTATAAAGGAGGCAAGTAAAAATCTATTTGAAATAGGGAAGGATATTGTCCCTAATTTAGGCAATTTATTAAGTTACAAACTTGGAGAAATTGTAGAAGAATACTCAAAAAGTAAGGAAATGACCGAAATACCCCCGTAAATGCTAAGATAATGCCGGAGACATGAAAGCAAAAATGTCAATACAAAAGTTATGAGGTAATGAGGCATCCTAAGTAAGAAAATTATCAACTATTGATAAGAAAGTAATTAGGAAATTATTGGCTAATTACTTAAGCTTAAGCAAAGTAAATACAAAGATAATTATGTAAAGTTTCAAAATTGGTGATAAATGGCTAAAAATTAGTAAAAATATATTTGCTAATTAGTTGAAGATTATTGAGAAAAATAAGTGAGATTAAGTATTTTTGAGCCTAAAAACAAGAATGGACCAATAGAAAAAGATTATGAAAAATTATGTAAAAATAATTATTTAATTATTTGAATAATAATTAAATAATTAATTAAAAATAATAAATAAATAAATATAAATAAAGGACCAGATTTTGACCGAATTTTTGAAGGGGAATGAAGAGGGAAAAGTAGTAGAAATGTGTAGAAAAGTCAAACAAGTATATTGGCCAATGGGAACATAAAGTTATGGGATAAAATGAATAAAGCATATTCCTTGGCTAACAATGAGCCATGCATTTCGAAAAGTGTATGTGGTTGAAGGAGGTTGGATGATTTTAAACATAACAAGATATATTAAGGCATAAATTAATATAAGGTGTTGAATTAAAAAGCAAAATAAAAAGATAATAAAGAGAAGGAGGGAGCTAGACGAAAGTTTGAAGGAAGGAAGAGGTGAGAATTTTGATCTAATAGCTAGAGTTGAAAAATCAAAGAAGTATTCCTTGAACCACAAAGTGCCACATCACTTGATAGGAAGAATATGTGAAGTTGAATTAGCCAACAAAGCAAGGAAAATTAGATGACATGTGTGGAAAGGATTTTGTGAGATTTTGAAGAGGCCACCAAGGCTCCATTTGAAGCCACAAAGTCTACTTTACAAAGAGAGTTAGAGAATGAGCCAACAAGGCTACATCCATGGCCAAATGAGGGCCAAGCATTTCGCATGGCATAGGAAGCTTTGGGCAAATTGTAATGCCAAATGGGTCCTTGAGCTTTTCTATAAATAGGAGGGCATTGCTCTTCATAACCCACACACCAAACTCAACCAAATAGGTGAGTTTTAGAGAAGCAAGAGTAGAGAGGAAATCATAGTGGGAAGCAAGAAGGAGGAGGAAATTCTTCAAGAGGTGAGGTTCTCTAGTTCATAAGCTTTAGTTTTTAGTTTTTGTTGTTCTTGAAGTTCTAGGTTTAAGTTTTTAGCATAAATGTTGTTTTGATCTTTAATCTTCCAATATATTGTTGCTATCATGTTTTTATGGTTAAATATGGTTTTATTTCGAAAAATGGATGGAGAAAATGATATAGCAAATTTTGGAAGATTAGAGTCAAAGTAGCGAAGCTCGCGAAAATTTGTCGGTTAGCGATTCCTGAAGTCAGGGGTAGAAACGCCAGTATTTTATGTTGAATATAAGGTTCTAAAATCCTGATAAAATTCATGGTTATAGTAGACATATAGAGCTTTCCAAATATATAAAATATGTATCATTTGGAGTTCTACATAAGGAGATAAAATTCCTTGAAGTTAGGCTATTTTTCCAGACGAAATTCTGGACAGAGGTTGAAGATTATTAATCTGGGAATGATATATTGAATCTGGGTAAAAACCAGTATCTTTCCTCAAAATTATACATGATAAGGATTCCAAGGAATTTTACAGAATCTCGTTTCAATTTTTGTAGAATTAATTATGATTTTTCAAAGTTAGGAGAAAATCTGGCCAGAAATGTTAAGCCAGCGTTTTTACGAAAATAAGGGGGATATTAAATGAAAATAAATTCATCAGGGGTAAAATGGTCATTATGACTAAAAATGTCCGTCGTAATGATAGATCCTTAACAAATATATTGTTATCTTGATAGGATATCCCTAATTACGTTCTGATTACGTTTTTACATACGGTTGTACCGTATTCCGACGGAAGTACCGTCTACCGTCAACGAAGGTACGTCCGCGTACTGTAACACTAACTCTGATATTTATGGTATCCATGTATGTGCTATGTGTAGTGTATGTGGTAGTTGATTGCTCTGTGATATGTTATGTCTTGTTGATATGTTCACGTTTGCTAAGGGCCACACATTATATGTGCTATTGGGATTCGATGCTATGGGCCAAACGTTGCTAAGGGCCATACGTTGCTAAGGGCCACACATTTTACCGGATGCATCGGATCTCAGCTCTTAACCTAGCGTCAGGTTCCGGAGGATCGAGGACCGAGGAGAGAGGCAAGCAGCCCAAGTAGAAGACCCGGCTGAAGACTTCCATTTTGTTGTTCCAGTGGAAGCCTTTCTTTTGTTATATACTTTTGAACCACGCGGTTTCTGTACCGCTGTTGTAATTAGCCAGACTTACGGCGTTTTATATATACATATCAGTTACTCAATCGCTCCGGTGCTCTACTCTGATGAAAAAAAAAAATTATACTGCTTTTAAAAGTTGGGATGTTACAACAATTATCTACAACAATCTTGAATTATCTAGAAACCTCCATGAAAGTGTCTTTGCACAAAAATATCTAGCGTTCCTTATGGTGTGTGTGTAATACCCCAAAAATATGTATCATAATTTGGTAAGATTATACCTATGAAAAGTAGGTGAATATGGGATATCAAATAATAAGATATAATTATCTTATTTTATAAGGAAAAATCTCTTGGAAATTAGAGAAATTAAGGGCCAAAGTGCCAAATGACCAAAATGCCCCTAAGGGACATAAATATTTAGGAAAATTGTGAAAAATCCTAAAAGTCAGTGAAATAATTATTTGAATAATGAGAGTATGTTATCTCTAATTAGGGTAATTTAATAAATTACAAACTTGGAGAAACTGAATAAAGATATTCAAAAGTATTGTAATGACTATAATGCCCTCACAAATTCTAAAATACTTTGCGAACACGGGAAACAGAAATGTCGGTGTTATAATAATGAGGTAATGGGACATTCTAATTAAGAAAATTATCAACTAATGATAATAAAGTGATTAAGTAATTTCTAGCTAATTACTTAAGTCCGAACAAAGGAAATTATGAAATAATTATGTAAAACTCAAAAATTAGTGGTAATTGGCTTAAAATTAGTAAAAATATATTTACTAATTAATTGAAGATTTTGTGAAAAATAGTTGAGTTTAGGTATTTTTAAGCCTAAATACAATAATAGACCAATTAGGGAATTTTGTGGAATTTTTAAATAAAAGTAAATTAAATAATTAATTAAGTAATTAAGTAAATACATAGAAAACATTTACAAATCCAAACAATTTGGGGCTGCCGAAATTATGGACAAACAAATGAAGATAAGATCACATTTTTAATATCTTGCAAGTTGCATAATAAAATATAATATAATTTAATTAAAGTAAAAAGTATGAATAGTAATATTTAAATTAGGAAACGGATCCTATCTAGAGATCTAGGAATAGGAATCCCAAGGTCAAGGTAAAATATTGATAAGTAAGTTTTTACCTTTAAGTGACCTCTTCCGGAAGTTAATTCCGAGGCCGTTTGTGCATTTTCCTAATAAAACAAAATAGGGAAAAATGCATATAAGCATATTTTTGGAAAAGAGGAAAATAAATTCTAACCCAATATTTAGGAATGGGTTTGAATTTATTTTGACATATTTGGAATCAGTGAATTTTTCTGAAGAAGTTGGTGTTTTCAAATGCATTCTCAAAACAGCGTTTGGACACGTTTTCGAGAAAACTTCAACTGGACAGTTGGAGCCTTATATGGGATCAAAATTTAGGTTAACTTGGACATTTCTAGTAAGAAAGAATATGTCTTCAAAGTTGTAAATCCAGAATTTTGAGATTTCTCCGAAATCACGCGAATCGGGTACCGATCGGGGAAATCAGCCAGTCCGGGCATAAAGTGGCAATTATCACTATTCTTGGACCACTCCTAGGCTGCCACACAGCCCTTGTGCATGTCGACCAGCCCTCCATGGCCAAGGATTTTCCACCATTTTGTGTTGAATTTTCCATGGTTATAATCAAAAGGGAAAATTACAACTTTGGGCACAAAGTAGTTTGTGAAATTGCACAACTTGCCCAATCTTTTCCTATATAAAGGCATGAGGGTCTTGAAATTTCACACCATTTTCTTGCCCTTTGGCCGAAAATTAGAGAGAGGAAGAAGTAGAGAGAGAAGCTCTGGGGGGAAGTTCTGCCGAAGTCTTCAACGGGTAAGTCTTTCGGGCTTTAGTTTTTAGTTTAGTAGTTAGTAGAATTGTTAGTTAGATTTAGGAAGTAGGTGACAAGATTCCTACAAATGTTTTGATCCTTGTTTGCGTTGAAAAAAAGAGTAACGAAGTCTTTGTGAAATTTACGCCAATTAGGGATATAGGGGCAAAATGGTAATTTTTACCTAAAATGCCGTTATGTTGTCAAATCACTAATAAAAGTGATATTACTCTTATAGGACATCAAAAACTCGATTTCTTTCGTTACGTATTGTCCGAAGTGCATTGTTGGACGTTTCGCCGTTTTTCGTAAACGTGCCATTTCCGTCAAAAGTGCACCGAAGTACCATCAAACGAAGGTACGTTCGCGGCGTACTGTAATACTGACTCTGATGCTTATAGTCTGCTTATATATGATATGGATAGTTTCATAAGCCATGGGTGGAACTCTGTTCTGGGCCATGCACAGTAACTAAGGTAATAAACTTAGATAATCACTTACGACTTTACGGGTTATATTAAGTATAATACCGTCATGTTTTCCTAGCGCTACGGACACGACAAGTACATCGTGGCACACAATTAAAGTGCAGACAGATAACTTTGCTTGTAGGGTAGTTGTTATTAAATGATCAAGAATCATTGCTTGTATTTTTAGAAATATCATTTGATCATATCTTGTTATATAAGCATGAGGTTAACCGTTACTCGAGATCCGATGAACGTTGGATCTCGGCTCTTACTATAGCATCACATCAAGGTCCGGAGAGAGAGACCATGGACGGAGGGTAAGAGTAAGCGGAAGCGAGACATCACACATGAAGATGAAGACCACGTGAAGACCGAGTAATGATCGGTAGATGAGATATAAAGTCTTAATCAGATAATGTATTAATCTTTATGAACAGGCAGATACGCCACCATTATTGTTATAATCAGTTACTCAATGTTTTTATTCCGCCGATGCTCTACTCTGATGTTTAAAAAAAAAAAAAATTGCTCTGAAACTGGGATGTTACAGTGTGACACAATGTTAACTTTTTCCCCCTAAAAAGAATGTCTCCTGAAATAGATATACCACTCTAATCTTGATTATATAAGTTATTTGTGACACATTCCCATTTGCTTTTTTTTATAGATAAAAATTTAGGTGAGTTGGATCCCGAGGGCTTATTATGGTCAAGGCATGTCTTCAGGCTCAAAAAGAACTTATAGAAGTACTTACAGATTGCTTACCAACAGTGTCCTCAAACTGGTGGGATTCAAACTCACAACTTTATAGTTATGAGCCAACTCTTTTACCAACTGGACCAACATTTGTTGGCACACATTCTTATGTGCTAAGGAATGTATTCAATTGATAACAAAATTTGAGATGTATCCTTACTAAAACTCTCTCTCTCTCTCTCTCCAAACAAATTTGAACACGCCCCTCTCTCTCTTTTCTCTCTTTGCAACAAGAATTAAATAAGGATAAAATTGAAAAACAAATCATTAAATACCTACAAGTGAATTATATGTAGGATATATATACACACACACATGCATATAAAATCCCCTAAGAGTAACTTAAAACAAGGATTAGAGTGGCACCAACAAAATAAATGAAGTGTGCATACATGTACTTGAAAAATGATACTCCTCCGATCTTAATTATATGATAAAGTTTGTAGTGCAATAGGACCGGAGGTAGTACCATATTTAATCATTAATATAAAATCTAATTTAATTTGTAGTACAAATTGTACTAATATATACTGAGATTTTACATTAAAGACAAGAGGTAGCATTATATATAGAAACAAGATTGCACTTAAGTGAAAGGTTTATAGTATATATTCTTCATATCACTATATTTTTTCCCCTCTCTTTTAATTATTCTTACATCTTAGTGTGTGTTTAAAATAGTGATGGTAAAAGTTTTTTTTTTTTTTGTGATATGACTTTTGCAAACTTAAGATTGGGTAAAAATCAAATTGTGTAATGCGATTTATGTTTGGATTGGTGGTAGTATAAGTGACTTTTCTGAAACTGAAACTTGTTTGAATGATTATTTTGAAAAGCAAGTTTAGATGGAAAATAATCGAAAAAGACATGAATCTTATTAAAAATGCATATATATTGTAGTATATGTGTGCAGGGGCGGAGCTTGAGACAAAAATTTGGGGGGGCCAAATAGTGGTGGAGGGATTTGGGACCCCCGAATTTTTTTTTAAAAGGAAAGTTTTATATGCATTAAAATATAAAAGAATATAAACAAGAAAAGAAAATAATATAAAAAAATACACCACAAACATTATATTAAAAGGCAAGATGTTTTAATTTATGTGATTGTGAATCTTTGGTTCAACCATAGACTTTATGTAATTGAACACCACAACATTGGAAGGTAAGAGGTTGAGGTTTAGAATGAAAAATCAATAAACTTCATCCACATGTGTAGTGTAAAATGGGTAAAAACATATTAAATAATACACCACCACAAAAGTAAATTTCATTGATAAGCTAAAAATTTCAGGCAATTAGAACGAAATATAGAAAAAAATGACAAGATTAACATAAATCACACAAGACCCCACATGGAACAAAGATTGAATTATAAGCCCAAAAGATATAAAAGGCTGACCTGCAAATGAAAAAAAAAAAAAAGAGGTAAAAATGTTTTAGAAAAATTGGGGGGGGGCCAAAATTTAATTTTACATTATATAAATTTTTTCTAAAAATTTTTTTAAACAAATTTCTTTTTTTTTTGGGGGGCCATGGCCCCCCTATGTCCCTATGAAGATCCGCCCTTGTATGTGTGTGTATTGTGAGAAATACATAAACTTGTTTGGATGATTAATAGAAAAGCAAGTTAAAAGGTAAAAGACTGAAAAAGACATAAATTTTATAAAAATAAAATTAGTTAATGTATTATTTGGAAAAAATTTACAATACTAAACTATTTAATTTTTTAAGAAAAATTAGGGAAAAGTTCACTGAAAATGTAATTAGTGAGAATGATCTAAATCAGAATATTGTCATAATTTTGATATAAAAATTATCAAGTAATTCTCACCAATTAAATTTATCATGACCTAAATCAAAGCATTATCATGATTATTAAGTTTAAAGGTAAAATACTGAAAAATACATAAATTTTAAATAGGTAATGTATTATTTGGAAAAAAAATTATAATACTAAACTACTTAATTTTTTTAGGAAAAAAATCCACTGAAAATTTAATTGGTGAGCATGACCTAAATAAGAATATTGACATGATTGTTATATAAAAAATTATTAAGTAATTCTCACTAGTTAAATTTCTCATGGACTTGAAATCAGACTACTGTCATGATTATTAACTTTTAAGTGAATTTATATTTATAACAAAAAATTTCATCTATAAAGATTTATAATAAGGACCATAATAATATTTCAATTAAAAAAAGTGACATCCAACATATTTCTTTCATAAGTTATTTTTCTTTCCCCATGGCGAAAAAATCAAAAACAAGAAATTTTGGCTGAAGGCTTAAGCTATTGTTTCCCCCAAAAGCCTAATTGTAAAAAAGGCATCCCAAACATTTTTAAAAAGTCAAAATCACCCGTAAATATGTTTGGACATCAAAAAACTATTTTTGGAATGCAAGGGCTGACACAGGGGGCTAGGGTGGCCCTGCCCCTCCAATTTTTTTAAAGAAAAATATATAAATTAAACATCAGTCCTAAAGCCAGGCCTTGGGATATTGAGGCTCTTCTCCAAAGTCTTGAGCAGTATTCATCACTCGAAGTTGCTCCACTTCGTAATGAAAAAATCTGACATTTTCTATCAAGATCTCTTCCACACTTTACCAACATGCTTTTCTATAAAATTCATCGATTACATACATTAAAAAAAAATTGTTTTGAGTTTTAACACGGATTTAATTATAGATAAGTTTAATAATATGAAAACACGTAGACTAAGAGTAGTCGAGTGAAGTAATCTTAATTTATGTAATAGATTTCTTTCAATTTTTTGTATATTAGGTTTATATCGTATTTAATTTCAAGTACTTTTGTTTATGATGTACTCCCCTCGGTCTTAATTATAATATCGGATTGACTTTTTTTAAAGAGATTAAGAAAACTAAATAAGTTACTTAATTATATCATATGTTGTGTATTCTTAGATTATATATTAGTTTCTGAGTTAAACTAATTAGTTTGGAGGAAAAAATAAAAATACTCTAAACTAATTTAATTAACTTCCTTAATCTCTCTAGATAAGTCAATTGTGTTATAATTAAGACCGGAGGTAGTAGCATTTTTTATTTTCACACCCGTGAGTAAAATTCCCGGGTCCACCACTGATAGGATGGCGTTTCATGTCACCTTTATCGTCATTTTCTCATTTTTATTGAAAGGATCTAACTATTTTTGTCTACTGTGCAAATTACCTTTATCGTCATTTTCTCCTTTTATTGAAAAGATCTAACTATTTTTGTCTACTGTGCAAATTATCGATTTGTTTTTTCCTCATTCTGACAACGCATATTTTGAAGTGACATGTGATTTAGTTATTATAACTACAACTTGAACGTTCATGCATGCATGGACAAGAATTAAAGGATTATACGAGATAATCGACCTTAGAATTCAGTGATAAAACATTTAATTTTGAAAGAATTAACATTTAATTTTCACACATACATTAACGTTAGTCCAAAATCTTTCAAGTTTAACTTAAGCTTTCATCAACTTATTTGTCCTTTCAATATGCACCTTGGTCTTTTCATATGCATGAAGATGCCATCTTATTTTGTAACCTATATTTTTTATAACAATTTTGTAACATATATATATATATACTAGTTCTGTTCTTTCAAAGTTCATAGTTAATTATAAAATATTAAAATTCTTGTAGAATTTAGAGATCTAAAGAAAGAAAATTTGAGTGTAAGAAGGAAAGAGAAAGTAATACTCCATTGACACCTAAACACAAGTTAGATAAAACTACTTCACAAATGTTAAAAAATAGTGAAATTTGTTAATGGGGAAATCTCATATAAAGCTAGTTGAAATATTGAAATTTCAAACAAGGCCTTTAAACTTGACAAATTTTTGATAAGGACATTGACCCAAAATGAGATTTCAGAATGTAGGCAAAATAACTTTAATGCCCTCCATCACCACCCTCAAATGTCTCTTCCTCCCTCCTTCCCCCTATGCATGTGGGGAGATATATCAGCATACGGCAGTATTGCGAGGGATCATGATGGTGCAGTGCTGATTAATTAATAGCTTCCTGTTTAATATGTGTGTGTGTCTTTTATATATATATATATATATATATATATGGAAAAGTATTTTTCCAGTCACTGGAAATAAATTATCTCCAGTGACCCCTAAAACTATGTCGCTTTGAATTAATGAAGGGTGTATTTATAATTTTAGTTGAATTAATGAAGGATGTTCCAGTAAAATTTATATGATAAAAAAGTAAACAAAATTACGAAAACACCCTTCATTAATCCAAAACAACGTAGTTTTGGGGGTCACTGGAGATAACTTATCTCCCGTGACTGGAGAAATCCTTTACCCATATATATAATTGCTTTTTTTAATTCTTGTTTGGTTGAAGAATAAAACAGTTCATTCTATATGCTAATATGCAGGAGGATGTTTGAATTCTTCTGAAACTTTCATCAAAGCTGTCGTTTTCATTGCTAAATCAATCTTGTTCTTACATATATTCTCAATAAATTAAATAAAGAAGGATGATATGAAATATTGAAGTTAAATTTGGGTTTGGTTACATAGACGGATATAATTATTTAGAGGTTTATTGGGTAGCCATTTGAGCCAATGATTTGTTAAGTTTAGCGATCCAAATTAGAATTTGAATATTTTAAAGGGATTCTCCCTTTGTTAATTGCAAGAAATGTGTATTAATTAGTTTCTGTAAAATATTTTTCATTTCAATCATTTATATTAATTGGAAATTACTTTTGTTGATTGCACATATTTACATTTAATAAGGATAGTTTGGGAGGAAAATAATAAATGTGAAAAACAAAGAAAAAACTTCTCAACTAATTTTACATTTGGATCAATCGATTAAAATTTTCACAATCACACGCACACACATATATGATACATGTAAAAATAAATTTACATATAAAACTATATTATATTAAGCATTTGTCCATCTCTTTTTTAATGTAAATTTCTTTGCAGAGGATTTGAATTAGTAAATTACACTCTTATCCAAGTCACATGCATGCAAACTCTTAACTTTTGGCAATTTTAATGACAACGTTCAAATGTTTACAATAAATATAAATTATGAAGTCCATATTCATGGGATCATGTTACTATATATATTTTTTTATGATTAATTTAATTATATGGATGTACATACGTAGGTCAACTGCAAGTTGTCACATAGCTGGAGATATAAACAAAACTGTAAAACTCAAGATCGGTACCACCAAAGCAAATCTAACGACGAATCCAATGGGTTTTGTAATCTTCTATATAGTTATTCGTCTGATTCTCTGTTCTGTTCTTATTTCTTCCTCAATCTCTACAAACTCCCCCCAAAACCCTAATTATTAATTCTCCTTCAATAACCTTCCACCACTTATGCCTTTCACATAGACTCGATTATATATAATTAACATCCCAATCCCTCACTTTATTGGGAATTCAAACTAAAAGAAGGCTCCATATAGAAGAAAAAAGAAAAGTGCATGACTTGGTGTGAGAAGTAGTGAGAAATTAGATTGATCTCTGAAATGGAGAGGCTTGATAGAGTAGGAGAAAACAAGAGCTTAGAGAGTTTATTGGAGTTGAACCATATTGAGACGACGGCGGCGGCGAATAAGAAGCTGAAAGCCCAGAAGTCAATTCCTGGGTATGGCTTGGAGTTCAATAATCTGTCATATAGTGTGGTGAAGAAGGTGAAGAAAGATGGGGCTTGGGTTAAGAAAGAGGCTTATCTTCTTCATGATATATCTGGTCAAGCTATGAGAGGTGAAGTTATGGCCATTATGGGACCTAGTGGTGCTGGTAAGTCCACTTTTCTTGATGCTTTGGCTGGTCGAATTGCACAAGGCAGCTTAGAGGGATCTGTCAGAATTGATGGAAAACCAGTACGTAAACATATTTTAAATCTGTCTAATAATAAGCTCATATATACACACACACCACTTCAATCCTTAATATAAGATCTAATTTCTAGTGTAATTGCACTGTCAACAAGATCTTATATTTGAATTGGAGGTAGTATAAATGATGATTGATGTGAGGTTTTGTTGATCGATATTGATGATGATGATGATGTCAGGTGACAACAAGTTACATGAAGATGGTGTCGTCTTATGTAATGCAAGATGATCAGCTGTTTCCTATGTTGACTGTTTTTGAGACATTTATGTTCGCAGCTGAGGTTAGGCTTCCTCCTTCTATTTCCAGAGAGGAAAAGAAGAAGAGGGTTTATGAGCTCCTTGATCAGCTTGGATTGCAGGTATTCAAACACACACTCTCTCTCTCATGTTGAGAAGTAGGAGTATGGTTTTCTGCAGTACAACAAGGACTTAAACTCAACCATGTAATTAAGCAGACAAAACTCTTTTCATTTAGACCAATGCCTGTTGGCCAAGTTATATTTTATGCTACATTCGGTCCTTAATAGTTGACTAAGTTGATTAAATTAATTAAGGAAATTAATTATGTTAGTTATTTGTAATTAACACATATACGTTAGTTTTCCTAAAATATCATCTTTCATTATAACTAATCTTAGATAGAAACCCTTTAACATGGGCAATCAATATGGATACTATGGGAAAAATTATAAATTTGAGAGACAAAATAGATTGAGGTCTTATATTTAAAACCAAATCCAACCTCCAACTAGTTCTTATATTAAGGGCAAGAGGTAGTGCAAACATTTAACTTTCAGAATCTTCAAAAAGTCACTAAATTGGTTCAAAAGTGAGTGCTTGTAAGGGTCACTACATGATCTTGTGTGTGTGTTGTTTTTGAATGATTATATATATGCAGAGTGCAACACACACATATATTGGTAATGAGGGGAAGAGAGGAGTGTCAGGAGGAGAAAGAAGAAGGGTATCCATTGGCGTGGACATAATCCATAAGCCATCACTTCTGTTTCTGGATGAACCAACCTCAGGTCTTGATTCCACAAGTGCTTATAGTGTCGTTGAAAAGGTTAAGGACATAGCTCGATCCGGAAGCATAGTCCTCATGACCATTCATCAACCTTCCTACAGAATTCAAATGCTCCTAGACCGACTCACCATCCTCGCAAGGTGCTATTATATTTCAATCTCTTCAACTCTAGTTTAGCTTATTAGAAATCGTTACTTAATTCATGGTATTAAAACTTAACCCGAGTCGTCGAGTAAAACTAGTGAACCGGTGAACTAGACTATTAGTTCATCTGGTCAAGAATTTTTGATGGGTCGATTGAGTTGGATTTTATATTTTTTTCCTTTTCTCATATATTGAGTTTGAAACAATATTGTTTTGAGTTTAAAGAAATACTCATCCGCTCCTAATTATAGGACATATTTAACTGATTTTGGAGGGATTAAAGATAAAGGTTAAAGTAGTTTATTTTACTCATTTTCCTAAAATGCTCTTATATATAAATTTTACACTTCAACTAACTTATTGATTTCACATAATCCCTCATTCATATTAATACAGGTATTTTAGGAAAAAATTGACAAAAATTAGAATATTGTCATATAATTAGGACCAAAACAAACTCTTAAATGTTGTCCTATAATTAGGACCGGAGAAAGCAGTATTCTATTAACTTTGTGATTTTCCATTTCTATGTTGTTGGATAGCGGGTGGTTTATATATGAATTTTTTATATACTTGTGCTTTATGACAAGTCTGATCCTGGATTGACCCTTGAACCATTAATCCTTGATCTACTAACTCGACTGATTTATTAACTAGTCCGATTTTTAGCACCTTGTTTGAGATAACTGAATGGGCAAAATATTATGTGTGACAGGGGAAGATTGATATACATGGGAAAGCCAAGTGCAGTTTCATCTCATCTTTCTGGGTTTGGAAATCCAGTGCCTGAGGGAGAGAACAGTTTGGAGTATCTTTTAGATGTCATAAAAGAATATGACGAATCCAACGTTGGACTCGACCCACTTGTTCTCTACAATCGTGACGGCCTGAAACCTGATCACTACCAAGCAGCCAAAACACCACCTGTTAAAACCCCAAGAACAATTTACAAAAAGAGCAACAACACACCTGCCTCAAAGCACATGATTAGCCTCAAATCCCAAGGCTTCATAACTGGAAAAACACCACCACAGCCTGCAGATTCTACGCAGTTTAGTTATAACATCGACGATGATCTCGATGACGACGACGAGGATTTCGATAACTCTCTTGAAAGGAAAAGTACTATTCACACACCAAGGGCTATTAACACCATGACTAGTGGCGTCTATCCTCCTTTGGCTTCTCAGTTTTATAAGGATTTCTCTGCTAAAGACTTCTCTGTTTGGCTTTACCACGGCGTGGTCGGGAGCCCCCGCCGCCCGTCTTGGACTCCGGCGAGAACACCGGGTTTGACTCCGGCGAGAACACCGAGAACTCCAATGTCAGGACCTACAAGCACCGTTTTTAATAACCAGTATTCAACATCATACGAGGATCAGCAGCAGAATTATTATTATCATCAAGCCAAAACACCATCCATGGTTAGCCAATCCGTCGCCTTGGACTCGTACGTAAGCTCGTACGAGGAATCCGACATCGAAGTTCTCGATGAGCCCAACCTTGGACCAAAGTACGCGAATCCATGGCTTCGTGAGGTTTTAGTACTTTCATGGAGAACTGCTTTAAACGTGATTCGAACTCCAGAATTGTTCCTGTCACGTGAGATTGTTCTAACAGTTATGGCTCTTATTCTCTCCACAATGTTCAAAAACCTAAGCCATGCCACTTTCAAGGACATTAATAGGATCCTCAACTTCTACATCTTCTCTGTGAGCCTCGTCTTCTTCTCCTCAAGCGACGCCGTTCCATCTTTCATCCTCGAGAGATTCATCTTCATAAGAGAAACCTCACACAATGCTTATCGTGCTTCTTCTTACGTCATCTCTTCCCTCATTGTTTATCTCCCGTTTTTCGCAGTCCAAGGCGTCACTTTCGCTCTCATAACCAAATTCATGCTTAAGCTGAAAAGCAGTCTCTTGTATTTTTGGTTGATTCTCTTTGCTTCCCTCATCACCACCAATGCTTATGTCATGCTGGTTAGCGCTCTCGTTCCTAGTTACATCACGGGCTACGCCGTGGTGATCGCCACCACGGCGTTGTTCTTCCTCACCTGTGGCTTCTTCCTCAAGCGAACTCAGATTCCTCCTTACTGGAAATGGCTTCATTATATATCTGCCATAAAGTACCCGTTTGAGGCTTTGTTGACTAATGAGTTTCATAATGAACGGTGCTACACAGGGAGCTTGTCGGATTTGTCGGCTGGGCCATTGGGAAATGTGAAGACGAGTGACGGACATGACCGGTCCAACTGTCCGATTGGAGGCTTGCTCGGAGAAGATATTTTGGCCACCATGGATATTCAGATAGAGAAGATTTGGTTTGATATAGTTATCCTTCTGGCTTGGGGTATTCTTTACAGGTTCTTCTTCTATTTGGTTTTGAGGTTTTATTCTAAGAATGAGAGGAAGTAAAACAAACGCTTGTGCTCTTTTTCTTCTGTCATGACGTTCACTTTGGCTTTTATGCCTTCGTTTATCAGTAAACTTGCTGATATGATTATTGTTATTTTATCAGTATTACAATTTATTGGCATGAGAAGTCTAAATTTTTATATATATATATATCAGCATCTCCTATTTCTTGGCATGAGAAGTCTAAATCATACCGGCCATGGGTGGGGTTTCAGAAAATATTAGTCAAACAGTTTAAATAAGCTTCAAAGCACTTTTTTAAATTCAAAGGAACTTAAAAGAATTTTTACCACTAAACCAGTCAAGCACTTAATCTACATTTAGTGAAGATACACGAAATTATATACATATATATATGTATAGAAGATCCAACTTCACATGCAAATTTATCCATAAAATATGAAACGCGACAGGGGACACAGCGTGTTGTGGTGAGACACTAGATTGATTACCAACCAAAATCTACCCATGAATAGTGGGTAAAGTAGTTGTATAATTATAGACTATTATTTCGTTAATATTAGTCCTAGATGTGAGATAATTTAATTTGAATTGTATTACAATTATAATTCAAAAGATAGAAATCTGAAAAATTTAAAGAACTCAGATTATAAAAAATTAAAGTGAAAAGTCCTGCAAAAAGTCCTTATTATTGTGATGCGATTCTCATGATGTGGTAGTTAATTTATATAAACTATTAACTTCAGATCAATATATATAAAAGCTAATAGAAGAGGTTGGCTCTACCTAATTGATGATTTCTTTTCTAAATTACCCCATTAATTATATAAATTAAGGAGTTCTATTTTTGAATAAATACTACTCCCTCCGGTCCTAATTATAGGAGCTATTTAACCGATTTTGGAAAAATTGAGGAGAGGAGTTAAATTAGTTAATTTTACTCATTTTCTTAAAATGTCCTTATATAAATTTAAAATGACACAAGTTGCCCTAATTATAAGTATTTCTAATTTGCCTTACGTTAGACATCCATGACATATTAGTTTAGTATATATGTATATTAGTTACTTTTTATATAGTCATGTGTATACATATAGATCTAATTTCCTTTCCACACGCTTTCTAATTGAAATAATGGTCTTACTATATAAACATACATACATACATACATACATACATACATACATACATACATACATACATACATACATACATACATACATACATACATACATACATACATACATACATACATACATACATACATACATACATACATACATACATACATACATATTACACACACACACACACAAATATACATATATATGTACACATATATACAAATGCTCCTAATAATAAGTATAAATAGGGGTATTATAGGAAAAAATTGACAAAAGTTAAAACTTGCTCTTATAATTAGGACCAAAACAAACTCCAAAATTTGCTCCTATAATTAGAACCGGAGGGAGTATAATTTTTGCAAGTTAATCAACCAGCATTGTAACAATTTAATCTCCAATCATCAAGATCCACTCTTTCGGAGAGGCTAGCTAGGTAAACATTGATCACGGATTAAAAAAAAAAAAAAAAACATCCAAACTATAGTCAGGAGTTCCCTAGAGCTATGCAATAGTAACTTGATATTCTCTGTGTAAAACTAGTCTAGTATATCATCAATTTTTGTCTATTTGGGATAGCCGTGGCAGACAAGGACGGACCTAGGGGGTTAGGCGTGGCCCCACCCCCTAAAATTACAGAATCAAATCCAGAGTTTTAGGAAATTATATTTAAGCCTCATAAAATTTTTAAGATTTTCACTTTAATCCCCACTAAAGTTTCATAAAGGGACTAAAATGAAAATATTGAAATATTTATGGGACTCAAATGTACTTTCATAAAAACCTAGGTTCTATTCTATAATTTTCACCCCCTTAATTACATTTCTGGTTCCACCCTGGTGGCAGAAGCGGCTTTTTTCAAGAAAAGTCAAATTATAGATGTGATTTGTGCTTAGGATAGTGGTGGTAGAAGTTACATTTTTTCCAGATGAACTCTTGTTTGACATATCGTTTAAAAAGTCAGTTGAAATGAAAGATAACTGAAAAGAACATGATTCTTATTGAATATTACCCCCACACACATATATATTAGTTTTATATTATGTGATAATGAAGATAGAAATTTAAATTTAATAAAAGTCCATCACCGTGCAACAAGTCCATCAGCCACAAGAGCAATACTGGAATTTACTAACACTATGCAAAAAAAGTCCATCAGCCACGAGGGCAATACTAGAATTTACCAGCACTGTGCAACAAAAGTCCATCAACTACTGTGCCAAAAAACTGAGATTTATGGCTTCTTTTTATAAAAGTTACACAAAAACCACCCCAAACATCAAGATTTCATCTATTGGACTTTTTTTCAATTTCATTGGGTTTCTATGCTCTCCATTGTCATGCCAAACACACCTATTCTTTGAAGGTGTGGTCAACTATTGCAATTCCTTATATATATATAAACTATTGCAATTCCTTAATATAAAAAACTATTGCAATTCCTAATACAGAAATCAATGGCTTCTATATAATCAGAGGGTAACATAATAATCCTAAAACTCCTAACCTGGTATAAATTTATTTTGTTCCTGATCCCTAATTCCTTATCATTTCATCAATTGTAAGGGAATAAAGGTATCATTCTGGTCCTATTTATAAGTCCAGTTTGACCACAAAATTTGGTCCTATTTATAAGTCCATTTTGACCAAATAAATGAAATTGTGACAATTTGACCATATTAATGATGGTGAGAGAGATTGACTAACTATGTTGGGAAGATAAAAAGATGAGAGAGATTTGACAATAAATTTTAAAAGGTATCCATTCATAAATAAAGGTAAAGTTGGAAATTTGCTCTATAATCATTGAGATACCTAACTTTCCTTGGTATGTGAGATTTGGTCAAACTGGACTTATAAATAGGACCAGAGTGGTAAGCTTGTAGTTGAAAACACAAATCCATGTACCATCTCATCTTTAATGACACCTCCACAACCACTCATTACTCATACCATTTAGAAGTGCAGGCCCATTGACTTCTAGTTTGACATGGTCAACAGCAAGACTAAAAAAGTGTGAATCCTACATAGTATTGTTACCATAATTAAATTCACAATGGTCAATCAAGTGTTTGTCTCAACCTGCCCCGTAAAAAGAATCTTGAGCATCTATTGGAATATGAGAGCCATGTGAATTATAGTTTTTTACAAAGAGTAGTCCAAATATCCCCACAGACATAACCAAACAAAGTTGCCCATGAATTTTTTTGTTATAAACTGATATTGGTATTATTATTAATCATAAATAGTTCATAACATCGTGATATATAGAAATGTATTTGTTTACCTGCCATGAGACATATTACTACATCCAGTTCTAATTATAGGATATATTTAACAAATTTTAGAGAGATTAAGGATATGAATTAAATTAGTTAATTTTACTTATTTTCCTAAAATGCATTTATATAAATTTAGTTAATTAGCTAGTTGACTTCCCCGAGGTTGTATGTGGATCCAACATGTTTATTCTAGTATAAGCCCAACGCATATTGATCCTGGGCACTTTCAAGTTTCAACATTGACATGGGCTGAAAAGCCCAACACATACTTTTTCACGTGGTGCAGTATTAATTGAGGTGAATTGTTGAAGGAGTATTTTAGAAAGAAATTAACAAAAATTAGAATATGATTCTTTAAGTAGGATCAAAACTAACTTTCAAATACTGTCGATAAGTAGGACCGTATTATTTATATAGTCAGATGTATTGCTTATGAATATATTTTTTAATCCTAAATATCGTTCATGAATATCCATTGATGGTTACTTATTGCTTTCAAATCCAAATCTTTTAATTATTCACGGAACCATATCTAGAAAGACTCTTAAAAAGGAATAAATATTTGTGTGGTAGGTCAGCATTATACCACCCTTCAAAGCTCAAAGAGGGTTAAAATATTAGACTATTACCACTTTTCAACTCCGTTATAAAATCGTCCTCTTATTTTCTCCCAAGTCATTCATGTCTTTCTGTTTGTTGGAGTCCACATTCCAAAACTTTGAAAGCAGACATTTTTCCGATTCTCTCTCTCCCTCTCAGTTCAAACACTGTCTTTGTCCCGACGCAATTTTCAGTTTCAATTTCATCTTCAATGTCTCCCTCCGCAGCCCTGCACCTATGCTAGGCTGCAATCATTTCGTGAGCTTCTCCTGCGTGTTTCTCGATCACGCCTCTCGCCATGGTCTTCAAGGGAAGGTTTTTCTCCTCCAAGAAATCCGACACTCCAAGCCCTGATGGGTCTTCCAATAATAGCCCGCGATCACTTGGTTCCAATTCACCCAGCAGATCCGAGAAGAAGAAGGTGAAATCAACTGCCAAAGATGCCCAGATATCTAGTCCCAGCAGCAGCAGCGCTGTTGATGGTGGCAGAGGGCGTGGTGTCGCCGCCGTGCGCCGCAAATTGCAAGTGAAGGACGGGATCAAGAAGGATGCCAATGAGAAGGAAAGTCAAACTCGAGCGGAGTCCCGTCTGATGTCGATGAGCCCAAGCTCCGCGGCGGAATTGGATTCGAGTTCAGAGTCTAAGTCAAAGAAGACGGCGGCGGTTGACAGAAAGGAACCTTCATCTTCCTCGGTTTCTCCAATTTTAGCTTCCTCCCTTGGGTTGAACAGGATAAAGACGAGATCAGGACCGTTGCCACAAGAGAGTTTTTTGGGGTTTAGAAATGATAAGGGGTCCACTGTTGGTGCAAGTAACCTTTCTAGACTTGGTGGTAATGGGAGCTCAGGGTCAGCAAGTGGAGCAAAGAAGGAGTTGGTGAATCAGAGCAGAGTGAAGAGTTCAGGCAGCGGAACTTGGGCTGATAATGGCATTAATGCAGATAGTACGTCGACTTCGAGTGCTCCATCCTGGGACCAAAGCCCTAATGTACCGGCGCGGTCGCGGTTACAGAACGGGGAATCATCTTCAGCAGCAGGTATGCATCTTCTTGTCCTGCGGCAGTTATTCCCTTTTGCGTTTGTTGAACATTTCAATTCTGATGTTAAGTTATTAAGTGAAGGCCCCTTGTTTTCCCCCCAAATATTTATTAACACTTCAAATTGGTGCGTTTTATGGATATTTCATGAATTCATGCTAACTTGCACTTCTCTTTACTTAGTCTTCTGGACAACTTCTCTATAGATAGTTGAAAACAGCGGAGAAAATAATAATGTCCTTAAATAGGTAAATGTTTTTCACGATGTGTAAACAAGTTGGGAGTGGAATCAAATTTGAAGTGAATTGTTTTTTATTCCCTTTTTATGTGGTTGATTTTCACATTTTGTTATTTATTTGTCCTTGAAAGTATAGATAGTACTAAAAATACCTAAGGTTTATTGCTGCTGTATATAGGACTCTTACCGTAAGGAAGAAGAAATGAGAAGTTTCAATTTCAATTGACGAGTAAATAGGAGGGGGAGTTCATGTGAGTGAAACAGCCAGCATTAAGCATTAATTGAATATTCCTCTTCACCTTTATAATTTACAATTAGATGTGGATGAGTATTGCGTGGAGTTTGAGGGAATGGATTGCACTGT
Organism: Acacia pycnantha; assembly: GCA_025563575.1. Lineage (NCBI taxonomy): Eukaryota > Viridiplantae > Streptophyta > Magnoliopsida > Fabales > Fabaceae > Acacia > Acacia pycnantha. Next base: position 463,154 of record JAMWYP010000221.1, on the reverse strand, counting down.
TTACAGCATATGAATAGTGTAACTTGGTAGAGCTTTTATATCTTATTTTGATTTGATTTGATTGAATGATTAAATAATGGATTGATCACACGCATCATAGTCAATGAGATACTATTTGATATACTTAATGAAAAGCGTTATTTTTCGTAAATGAGAAACTCTTGTGCCCTAATTTTAAAAGTAATGGAAAGGATATGACATTGCATTTCTTGCTTTTTTGTACATGGCAAATGAATTAGTCTTTACGTATCAACTGATTAGTTGTTTGCTTGGCCATGGGAAATAATAATTAATCAATACTTGTCTTTTCATTTGTGAATGCTGGAAAGATTTTCACATGGAGTAGATTAAGTTACAATGCTAATTAAAAAATAAAAATAAGAAAACAAATATATTTCTGAATTTAGCACAGTCAAGAAAATCCAAACAATTAACAAATTGTTAAAAATAAAGATGAGTGATCTGCAGTTCTGCATGATGATGATGAATTGTACCCTGTAGAGGCCACTGCTCTGTGTGCATATTGGAACAGCCTGCTGATCTCTATACTTCTCTTGATGGTCCAATGAGCATAAATGACAAAAATAATGAAATAGCCATCCACCAATGCATCTATGGTGTGGAGAAATGTAGAAAAAATTGACCCACATTTGGACTTGGAGAGAAGTTATTACTTGAATTTAGGTCAATGTTGTTCAAGAAACATGCCTCAACAGACATTTACACTATTTGAAAGGCAGCCTGTTGACTTGAATTTTGTAACATTAGGAGTTATGATGTTGGCAATCCCATTTTTATTCAGTTTTTGGCTCAACTCATCATCTTCCTTATGAAGTATGTTTTTACTCGCACTTAAAAGTGGTATTGCCATGGTGAAATTCCGAATCATGGAAATACCTTAAGAAGGCATCACAGAGTAGGTTTTGACATGATTTTTAAACTAAATCTTGTCAAGACTGAATGATTTGGCTATTTGCTTGCAGTTTATACAATGCAAGTGGTTGGGTGTAGAGCAATATAACCAATTTTCATTTCCCTGCATGTCTTTTTTGAGCTATTTCAATCATTGATTGCTGATTCCTATAGTTAACTGAGTGTTCATGCCAGTGGAACCTGTGAGTTTTGCTTACTGCTTTCAGGCTTTGGTCTAAAGGTGGAGGTTTGGGGTGGCTAGCATGCAAATTTTATGATAATTTTGTATTTTCTCAGGATTACCTATGGTCTAATTTAAATAGTGGTGCTGTCTGTTCCTATGTTTCTTTTACTGCAGTGACCGGCAAATAAATACTTTAATTTCTCTAAGCACTGCTTTTTGTTTATCACTTTTAAACAGGTAGACAGGATTCATCACCATCTCAATCTGGAGCCTTAAGAAATGCAGATGTCTGCACTCCAGAGGTATATAAATCGTATACATATTATTCACTTGATCCATCTTGGTTTTGGCTGCTTTAGATGCTGTGTCCTATAAGTTCCATTATTATGGCTCAATATTTGTTTTTTTTAGACTTCATATGATTTTGAAAACCCCAAAGAATCTGAATCTCCTCGTTTCCAAGCTATATTGCGGGTCACAAGTGCACCCAGAAAGAGGTTTCCTGGTGACATTAAGAGTTTTTCGCATGAGTTGAATTCAAAAGGTGTTCGACCCTATCCATTTTGGAAGCCTCGAGGGTTAAATAACTTGGAGGTAATTGAATCTCCATTTCATGCTGTTTAAAGGTAGTGCTTTGTGTTTCAGGAAGCATATCATGTTTTTTTTGGTAATCTTTATTGTTTAATGCAGGGGGTCTTGGTTGCTATTCGGGCAAAATTTGATAAAGAAAAGGAAGAAGTGAATTCTGAACTTGCTATTTTTGCGGCATACCTGGTTGGAGTTCTTGAAAAAAATGCAGATTCTCATCCTGAGTGGCAAGAGACAATAGAGGACTTACTGGTTTTGGCTAGGAGGTGTGCTATGACTACACCTGGGGAGTTTTGGCTTCAGTGTGAAGGCATAGTTCAGGAGTTGGATGATCGACGTCAAGAACTTCCTCCTGGGACACTTAAGCACCTTCACACCCGTATGCTTTTCATTCTCACAAGGTGTACTAGATTGTTGCAATTTCACAAAGAAAGTGGTTTGGCTGAGGATGAACATGTTTTTAACCTTCGACAATCTCGAGTCTTGCATTCTGCTGAGAAACGCATTCCTCCTGGAGTGGGAAGGGGTGCAAAAGTTTCCAGTGCCGCAAAAAGCTCAAATCTCCCAGCCAAGAAATTTTATAGTCAGGAGCAGCGTATATTAGATTGGAAAAAAGATGTAAAGCCAGAGAGGCTTTCACTTCCTGTTGATGATGACAGTTCAACTTCAAAACACTTAGAGTCTCCTTCAGGAAGGGATCGGATGGCTTCTTGGAAGAAATTCCCATCTCCATCAGCTAAAAGTGCAAAAGAAGCTGCTCAGTTGAAGGACCAAACCTATGAGAGAGTTGAATCTTCAAAACTTGTAAATAAGAGGTCAAACTCTGATGTAGATCTATCTACTGCCAAACCATCAGAGCATATTCCTGTCAATGACTCCCAGGAACATACTCTTAAGAACCAACAAAAAGTTTCTTGGGGCTACTGGGGAGATCAGCAGAATATGAGTGAGGAGAGTTCAATAATTTGTCGAATATGTGAGGAGCAAGTCCCTACCTCCAATGTCGAAGATCATTCAAGGATTTGTTCGATTGCTGATAGATGTGATCAGAAGGGTCTGAGTGTCAATGAGCGTCTTATGCGAGTTGCTGATACACTAGAGAAGATGGTAGACTTATGTACACAGAAGGATATTCAACAAGCAGGTGGAAGTCCTGATGTTGCAAAAGTATCAAATTCAAGCATGACTGAAGAATCTGATGTTATCTCCCCAAAACTTAGTGATTCGTCTCGCAGAGGCTCAGAGGATATGCTAGATTGTTTTCCTGAAGCTGATAATTCAGCTTTTATGGATGACCTAAAGGCCTTACCTCTTATATCATGTAAAACTCGTTTCGGTCCAAAGTCTGACCAAGGAATGACGACATCATCTGCTGGGAGCATGACTCCTAGGTCACCTTTACTGACACCAAAAATGAGTCATATTGACTTGCTTTTGGCTGGGAGGGGTTCTTATTCTGAACAAGATGACATTCCGCTGGTATGTCTATTTCGGCCTGTTTCTTCTCTTTTTCTTTTTGTCTTAACTGTGGTTTTTCACATTAATGCATACTTTGTTTGACAAACTGCTTTTAACATAAGTTCTGATCTTTTAACATATTAGACACATGCCCAATATTTGCAAAATGGTAAGTTATTTGCCATTTTAAAATGTTGCTATTGGAATTTGGAAACATTGTATTCAAGCTTTTATTGCAATTCAGCCTTTTTTTGGGGGAATTACAATGAGGTCCCTGGCAAGGGATTTAATTGCTAAGAAGTCTTAATGACAAGTGAGGAGTATAAACTTGTTGGCATTTCTTGCTCCAGAACTTGTTAATACACGCTCTTCAGTTGTTATTGGACTTTTGGATAATTAAATCTCTTCCTTTGAACCTCATTGTAATTCCCCCTTTTTTGTTTCATAGAATAGTGAATAGTCACAGTAATTGTATTTTTTATTTGGTTGATTTGTGACTTCTAGTCTGATTAAGACTAGGAGTGCTTCGACAAATTCTTTTCTATTTGAGGTATAGTATCAAAATCAAAACCAAGAAATCCTTTCATTACAGAATTTTGTGAATGACATGAGTTGTAATGGTGTTTGCAGCACAAAAATGTCTTTTTAACTTGAGGAGATGAATTTTAACCTTACTTTTCTTGAGCATTTACTAATTTTTTGAAGATAAAGTAGGGAGGAGAAGAATTCAAGGGATGAAGAAGGTGATTTTAAAGATAAACTTAGGGAAGAGAGGACTAGTGAGGAATTAAGTAGGCTCCATGGGCATGCATGTAAGAAATAATATATCCACTTAAGATGCATTTCAAATGTCTATGTTGATTAATTTGCATGCAAATTAGTGCATTGACAGTTTGACTCTGTATGGTTTTGTTACATTGAGAATTTTATTTCTAAGCCAGCATGTTACTACTATAACAAATGTTGGAATGCACTTTAAAGAACTTTGTGTTATTTCAGTGCACTCAACTATGAGTTCCTGCGTAAGTCTGTTATTGATGGCGTGAAGCTACCTTTTTTTTCTTTTGGTATATTGTAGATGAATGAACTTGCCGATATAGCACGATGTGTAGCAAATACACCTCTGGATGATGATCGCTCAATCTCATATTTATTATCTTGTCTTGATGATTTGAGGGTTGTTGTAGAGAGGAGAAAAATTGATGCACTCACTGTAGAGACTTTTGGAACTTGTATTGAGAAGCTGATACGGTTGGTACTTTGCTGCTACAATTTCTATCATACATTTGTGTCATAAAGAAAGAACTCTTGCTCTAAAGTAAACTAGGGCAATCAGTAATGGATTCTTAATGAATAAGTTTAGGGTAAATTCTTATTATTGATACTGGACATTAAGCGTCTAATGATATAATCTCAACCACATTAAGTAATAGATTGACTTTGTTCTTAAACTGAATGCCATTTTCTATACTGATATAAGAGTTTCTGTCTTTTATCTGTTCAACATCTCTTTTTAATATTTATGGTTAGATTCTTGTTGATTTTTGTTTATGCTATTTCTTGCAGTATTATAACTTGTGAGCATATTTTTTTGTGCTACCTTTTGGTGATTTTTTTTTTATCGTTTGTTAGGGAAAAGTATTTGCAGCTTACTGAGATGGTTGAAGATGAAAAGATTGACCTTTCTAGCACCGTAATTGAAGAAGATGCTCCTTTGGAAGATGATATGGTTCGTAGCTTGAGAACAAGTCCAGTCCACTCTTCAAAGGACCGTACCACTATTGATGACTTTGAGATTATAAAGCCTATCAGTCGTGGGGCATTTGGACGGGTTTTCTTGGCTAAAAAGAGAACAACAGGGGATCTTTTTGCTATAAAGGTCTCTATACATGTTATTTCTCTTTTCCCTTATGAAGTTTTGATTTCTTTGTTGATGTATTTAACTGTATTTCTCTGATTTGTCGTTGTGCTTACTAATATGATTGTCATGAAATCTGTGACTCTGAGAACCTACATCTTCCAAGTCTGTTTGTGTGCACTCATCTCTGAATGTTTTTATTTTTTGATTTCTTATTTGGTCAAACACATTCAATCTTGCTGTCCTTTGAAATTATTTATATTTCCTATTTTAAGATAATGATTTTGGTCCTACCATGTTGTGCTAACTTGTAACAGGTTCTCAAGAAGGCAGACATGATCCGTAAGAATGCTGTGGAAAGTATATTAGCTGAACGTGATATCTTAATCACAGTGCGCAATCCTTTTGTGGTAAGGCTAGCTTGCTTATTATTTAATATTGCTTTCAGAAATGTTATTTGCATGCTAACATTGGGATGAACTGTATCAGGTTCGTTTCTTCTATTCTTTTACATGTAGTGAGAACCTGTACCTTGTCATGGAGTATCTTAATGGAGGCGATCTGTATTCATTATTAAGGAATTTAGGTTGCCTAGATGAGGAAGTTGCTCGTGTATATATTGCAGAAGTGGTAATTAATCACACTTCTCCCTCGTTCCCACTCCATCCCTGTGTGTGTGTGTTTGTGTGGTGGGTAACATGGAAAAACAATATTATATCTTATCCTCTGAAATTCAATTTTCTTTCTAATGGTAGGTGCTTGCACTAGAATATTTGCATTCACTGCGCATAGTTCATCGTGACTTGAAGCCGGACAATTTGTTGATTGCACATGATGGTCATATTAAGGTAAAATAACAGGATATGCCTTGATTCTTAATCTCTTGGCATTGATGCAAGTATTCTTGCATTGTTAGCAAAATAGTTTCATGATTTTTGTTATAGTACCCAATGTGGCATGGGTATCTACTCTTAAAATATGCTGTCCAGGGGTAACAATCACTCTCCTTAAGTATCATATCAAGTTCCCTACGTTGAGTAATATAGAATGGAAGAACTAGACTGTTCAAGATGTCTAAATTCTGCCGTAGCACCACCTCTAAAAGGAAGAGGACTTTGCAATTGTACCCTGTGACAGTTTGCTCTGTCTTCTCATTGGTCAAAATGTTCCTTAGGCTAACAATAACAAGGCACACATTTTTGTGATAAGAATTGCATTTTGTCATACATTTGCTTTACATATAACAGTTGGCCAAAAGAAAAATATCCCACAATATATTTTTCTTTCCTGAAAAAGTTGGTCAATAAAAGCTTTCTCCCATTCTTGGTGTTACCATATAGACTAGGGAAGAAAAGGATTAATGAACTTGAATGTACTTAGTCAATCTCTACCAGTGGAATAAGTTAATAGAAATGTGAAATCTTTCCATTATGTTACCATTGATGGCCTTTGGCTTTAAACATTCATTCAAACTTGAGGTTCTATTGAACAAAATTTCACACTTTGGCATTTGTGCTCCCAACTTGATGAAAGGTCTTTTGGTGGGTCATGCAGCTCACAGACTTTGGTCTTTCAAGAGTTGGTCTCATCAATAGCACTGATGATTTGTCTGGTCCAGCAGTGAGTGGAACATCCCTCCTTGGCAAGGATGAACCTCAGTTATCTACATCAGAACATCAAAGGGAAAGGAGGGAAAAACGTTCTGCTGTGGGTACACCTGATTATTTAGCACCAGAGATACTTTTGGGAACTGGACATGGTTCGTATTGTTCCTTTTTAATGTTAAGGTGGTTTAATTTTCTTTTTCTTCTGTCTCTTAATTTGCTGTTTGATCTTTTGCCATTATTAGGGTAGAAATTATTTTCCTTTTTGAGAATGAAGTTCTTAATAATGCAGGGAAGTGAGGATATTTAATTTTAGAGCTATCTTTTTCGTTACAGAATTAGCGGTTTCTTCACGCATATGCGCACACATATATTGGTCTGAAGCTTGTGATGTACGTTTCTTTGGGTATTTGTTATTACAAACATAACTATAACAACCTTTAATGAAAATTTTGCAGGTTATACTGCGGATTGGTGGTCTGTTGGTATCATTTTATTTGAATTGCTTGTTGGCATCCCGCCTTTCAATGCTGAGCATCCTCAGGTTTTTACCCCAATTTTTTGTGACTATAACAACCTTTTAGTTCAAAATTGATGTTTGTTGTCTTTAAATTCTTTATGCTTCTCTAGTCTAGGTGTACACATACATTCTTAGCATGTGTCATATTCACATTACAATCTATCAAATTAATCAATACCCTTTCATTGTGCTCCTTGTAAAAAAGAATACAACAGAGTGACAGACAGACTCAAATATTCTTCGTGCCTTGTACTGTTATTTTTCTAATAAATTCACTAACACTAAATATGTGGTTGAGCCAATATATGTCTTGTGTATATATAGATATTTAGTATAATATTTTCTGATCATTGGTGAGGGATTCTCAGGTAGATTGATTATATCATAGTCTTTTTCACTGATTCTGCTCCTTATTTCTTGGGTTCCTTGATTCCCTGTTGTTGTATGTATCTCAGTATAATCGCTTCTGTGAAATAACAAGATAGACTGTTTTTGTTCTACAAAAAGCAATGTCAATGTTTATTTGTCATCTAATTGCAAATGGGGGCCTAGCTGCTTGTTATCTTCTTCCTCTTTTTGTCTTTTTTTTTTTTTTTTTGGGGGGTGGTGTTTCATTTTCCCTTTTGTTGTATCCAAGCAGTAGGAAGTATATTTGATGCATGTCAAGCAAAAAGCATTGTTCTTTTCTTCACGTGCTTGGTCATGTGTTGTGATCAACACACCTAAAAAGAAGTGCGCTTTCCTTTATAGGTGTTTAAGATATTGTAGTTAATGTGATAATGCTAATGATTTCACTTCAAACTGTTAATTAAGGCATTACTGCCATTTACTTTAGTGGGATGAAACAGATTTTATTGCAGAAAGAACTTCATGGATTTTTCAACCTATGCTTTTTTGGCAAATAAATTATGATGATTATTTTACTTTGTATTGGCACTCATCAAAATTAGACTGACACCCAATTATTTAGATGGTGCTGATGTCTTTGTATTGGCCTGATCCTCAAAGTAATCATTCCTCTATGATGAAACAATCAGGAGTGCAATCAAAATTTATAAGGCCTTCTAACTCCCGTTTGCTAGTCTGGAGATCTGATTTGCTTCCCGATAAGTGTGTCTTTTATAATTTTAATATTTATCAATTATCAAATACGTTTTTTTTTTTGCCATCCTAAAAAATATTTTTATGAGATAGATGCTTTATGATCCTCTGTGAGATTGTTGTTCTCTATGCTTTATTCACTTCACTATGTTATTGCTATTAGCATCAAATTGCTAGCTGAGCAGTCACTGACAGATGAGGTTGTTCCTATTGTAGAACATATTTGATAACATTCTTAATCGCGAGATCCCTTGGCCCCCGCCTGAAGAAATGAGTCCTGAAGCACAAGATCTTATTGATCGGTAATTGAATATGTTCTGTTCTTATTTCAATGTTCTTCCTATTGGGCTTGGGAAGTCTTATTCGCTGCTTTTGCACCCCCAAAATTCAGAATATTTTGTATAGCAATCTTGGTCCAATGTATTCTGATGTTTAATAAAGCCAATGAATTATTCCTCTTACGTCCACTGATGTCAAATGGTTTGTTTCAATGGAATTTTATCACAGTTGTTGCCTTGCTCATTTTAGGTTCTTTTAGTTAAGTTTAGAGCTAGCTAGAAATTCTGTATTATTAAAAGTGTTTTCATGAATTTCAAAGTTAGTGTTGTGTATCATATGGAAGACCCTTAAATTTTTCCCTTCTCTGACAATGGACATCATAATTTGCTTTCTCGTCCTGAAGGCTATTCTTAATTGATCTGTCACATAATTAAAAAGATGGATTTTTCTTTGTTTTGTGACTTAAGATGTTCAATTTTCAGATTATTAACTGAAGATCCTAGTCAGAGACTTGGAGCTGGAGGGGCATCAGAGGTGATACTAGAATTTTTAGATTATAATATGGGTGGTTGTTTACATTCGTTAGATATTTCTTTCTTTCTTTTGTTTTTTTTTTGGTCATCGCTACGAAGCCTAAGTAATAAAAGCTTAATGATTCAGGTAAAGCAACATATTTTCTTCAAGGATATAAACTGGGACACACTTGCCAGGCAGAAGGTGAGAACTACTTAACCCTCAAGAATGTAAATAGTGTAAGCCGGCACCTGAGGTTGCTTCATGTCATGGTAGAACACCAAAATACTCTTAATTTTTGCAGGCTGCATTTGTCCCTGCCTCTGAGAGTGCTCTAGATACCAGTTATTTCACTAGTCGCTATTCATGGAATACTTCGGATGGCCTTGTGTATCAAGAAAGTGATGTTGAGGATTCTAGTGATGCAGATAGTTTAAGTGGCAGCAGTGGTTGCGTGAGCAATCGTCAGGATGAACTGGTACTTCATTTATGGGCGTTGCTAGATATATTGCTGCTGAATTAATTTATTGTGGGCTGACTTGCTTTCAACATCTTTAAGCAGGGAGATGAATGGGGGGGCTTGACCGAGTTTGAGTCGGGCTCATCTGTCAATTACTCTTTTAGCAACTTCTCCTTTAAGGTATCTCCTCTCACTTTTGTTATATTTGAAATTTTATTTATTATTTCAATAAATAAGTAGAATTATCCATCATAATTCTGGTATGATTGTGTTCTTTTTCATCAGAATGATATACAGCATGTGATGACTTTATAAAAAGGCTGCTCTAACCTTTTTGTTTGATCTTGAATTGGACAGCTTAAGATTTGGTCCCTCTGCTTGTCTAGCATGCTAATATTTTGTTGCTTATAATTTATGCCAAGTTAATTCATCCTTAATTAAACCTTATCACGTGCTAATGTCTCCATTTGGTTTTCAGAATCTCTCCCAGCTTGCATCTATCAACTATGATCTTCTCACCAAGGGATATAAAGATGATCCATCTACCAATTCTAGCTCATAACCATCCCCATCATGTTCACCTCTGGCCTGAGCCATTTTTGTGTGATATGTAACTTGTTTGTAAGCCTTGTGCATGTATGATTCTGCTACTCTTGCATAATTTCATTATACCTTTGCCCCTTGTGTTTTATGCCGATCTAATTATTTCTGAATCTGCAGAGACTTAGAGGCTCAAGCTGGTCCACAATGTGCTCTTTACTTATTGGGTAACAAATCAACTCTGGGACATTTCAACCTATTTTCAACCTTTTGGGGTTTATGTTGTGTATGTATTGGGGACTGTAAAGTAGTTTAAAATGCATACAAGTGTTGGTTGTTCACATTTTTCTGTGGTGGTGGGTTGCTTTTGTTATAGCCATGAGAAGACGTCCTCTTTTTTCTGTTCAGGTTCAGATCATTGTAATTTTCTTTCAGAATTTTGAGATATAGTGAAGGCTCTTCTTACCCTCTCTCTCTTCCCTCGGAGCATTTTCACTTTACCATAGTTGATCTGAAGTGATTAACTTTCTTTTTACTCAAAAAAGTTATTAACTTTATGAGAAAAGCTATTCACAGCTACATAATGTGAACTAAAAACTTATAGAAAGTGTCAAAGTGATTTATCAAGAGGAATAAAGGTAGCATTTTTTTTTTTAACTTTTTCAATTATCAACTCAAATTATTGTAGTTATTGCAAGTTTCAATGTTTTATTGAGTAAAATTATAAGTTATGCGAACAGCAGTGTGGTAGAAAATATGAAATAAATTGCTGATACCATAAAATGATAACATACAGCAAAGTTCAATCTCTAAAATTATAGTGTAAGACACAAAGAAATAAACACAAACAGTATATTACAAAAGCAAATGAAAAAATAAAAAATATATAATTTGATTTACACCATCATCAAATTTTATACCCATTACCCAGACAATAATCTGTCAAAATCCGATCAAGACAAAATTTTAAAAAATACAGTAATAGCATGGCGTTTGACAGGAGACAAATGGGAGGGTGTCCATATTTGTTCCTTTTCCATCGATTTCTTATTAATTGATTTTCCAACCTTTTGTAAATGTAGCCTCAAATAGATTGCCAAAATTATCCAAAACATTAAGATGGCACCAAAATTTCATCACATTTATATTTGATTAGAAGTAGGTCCAGAGTTTCACAATACTCAACTGTCTTTGAGTGGACCCTCCAACATTGGGTTACACGTGAAATAATTCCCACTTCACTTGGTCCACCATAAAGTTTCAATCATAAACCTACTCACATGCATCCCATCCTTCTTGCTTTATGAGATTTCACAGTGACTATTGTCCCCACACAAATTTTGTTGTGTGTCAAATTTCAATCTTTGCAAGTGAAAGTGTCTTTGAAGTGAAAATGAAATAAATAGGGAAAATTTTAGTTAAATCCCACATGTCCAAAGGTTCGTGGATAAAAATACAATAATGCTCCTTACTTTATTTTATTTTTTTAAAAAAGGTTTGATCGCTGTTAGAGCTCCGGCAACCGATCACTGGCAACCACTAGGCCGGAGTGGCCACCACCAGCCGGCCAAAACTCCAACCAACGGAAATTAATATGTTGTTCATATGTGTATTTCACTTGTTCATAAAGAGTGAAACACTTGCAAATTAGACTTATTCAATTTGTGTTGTTCATATGTATAATCCACTTGTTCATGAAGAGTTGGACACTTGCAAATGAAACTTGTTTATGATTCTATGTTTTCTTGTTAACCTATCAATTTGTATTGTTCATATGCTTATATCACTTGTTCATGTGAAGCTTAACAATTGCAAATGAATAACACAAATTTAACAAGTCTCATTCGCAAGTATGCAATTCTTCATGAACCTATAAAATAAGCATATGAACAACACATTAATTTCTAGTGCTGAAGCTTCGACTGGTCAGCATCGGAGCTTCGATGGCCGACCGTCGGTGGCCACTTTGGCCTGGCAGCTGCCAGTGATAGGTCATCAAAGCTCTAACGACGATCAGACCTTTTTTTTTTAAATAAAAAATAAAGCAAGCAGCATTATTATCTTTTTACCTACAAAACTTATTTTCATTTTGGTTCTTAAGTGTGTAGTGAAATTTCATAATGTTGTGGGGCTTAACTAAAATAAATTTGGTCCCGTGGGTCTAAACTGAAATGCTCCCTCCGTTCTCTAATATAAGATATATTTACCCAATTTGATTATATTAAAAAAGTTAGTTAATACGACATATATTTACTAAAACACTCTAGTCATCTTCCTTAATTTTTTCACTCTCTCAACAATAATAAAAAAGGAGGGAGAATGAGAAAATTAAGAAATATGACTAGATTATTGTTGAGGGAACATCAATAAAGGTAAATTAAGAAAAATTTGATAAATAAGGGAAAAATCACAATAAGGTCCCCTAGAAAAGAATACAATTACCAAAAAGTCTCAATAACAAGTGAAACATATATCTGTTGTCATTTTCTACACTAAAATTTATCATTATACGCTATTCACTTATTGTGGCCTTTTTGGTACATTCCTTTTTTAAAATCTCAAAGTGATTTCCCCCGTATCTCTTTTAAATTTGAATACATTAGAACTTTTTAACTTGAGTTGTCAATCCTGCTAACATGGATTGATATTTGAAACTTTCAAAACAATAAAGAAAATGAAAGGATGATAATAAACCATTTGTTTGACTATGTGCTTATTATTATTATGGGGACCCATGTTATATCTTTTGATTAAGAGTAACTGTAGTTTGCTGTCATTTGCAGATTTGCAGGTTGAGGTGGTGGCATTTATACCTTTTTCGATCTTCAAAACAAACAAAAGCATTACAGCAGAAGGGGATAATGAGAGAACGTTGTCCACAAATCTTCTGTTTGGCTAACCACCCAAATCTTAATCCAACAGCCAAGAGCAAGAGTGAAGGAATAAATGAAGTTAGTTAAGAATATAAATCAAAGGCACTTTAATTTCAAAGTGATTTCACATCCCACCCCCACCAAACCTTCTCAGCAAAAATAATTGAGTCTGTGTCTGTGTGTGAGAGAGATAAATGCCACCGAAGAGACTTCACAACCGGCAAATCACAGCAAACTGCAGTATACATTACTCCCTAGTCCCTTCTATTTATTAGCAATGTTTTGCCTGTTGAGTTACTCTTATATATAACCAACAATTTTGTTTTGTCTAAAAATTTAATATATATTTTTTATTTTTACCCTCAATTAAGTACATAAGAATATATTTAGAAAAAAATCGTATCTTTTAAATATTTATTATTTTTAACTAATTTTAACCAACAATTCATTTTACGTAATTCAAATAGTTCTTGCTTATAAAAAAAACATAAAGTAAATCTTTATGTTCCAACAAAGAAAAAAAGAAGGCAGAGTGTTCTAAACAAAAGTAATAAATTACTAATGGACCACCACATATGCAACTTCTCAAAGGTATCAAATTAATGAGCGGAAGAAAACAGTTGACAGAATTTTACCCAAAAAAAAAACAGTTGACAGAAACATTCTCCCTCCTCCGTCCCAAAATATAAGCTTTAAATTTATGGATGGATGCTTCCTACTAAATATAAGCCTCATTTTATATTGGTCAAAGCATTTATTCACTTATCCTCTTTACAAATAAGACATAATTAAGAAAAAATACATATTTATTGTTCTTTGCTAATTTTAACTGTTTCTTGATAAACACAAATTAGTTATTTAAGGCTATGTTTGGTTGGAGGTGAGGGAGGGAGGGGATCTAGTGTAAAAAGTCAGATATGTCCATAATGTGACATGTTTCAAAGTTAATGTGCAGAAAACGATGCAACAAGCTACGTAATATTTAAAATTTCTCTTGGGTAATTTTGTCAAAAATTTTCCTCCCCTCCCTCCCCTCAAACCAAACATAGGCTAAAGCTTATGATTAGACACGGAGGAGGAGGAGGAGGAGGAGGAACACAGGATGGAGATTGTAGCAGAGAATGCAATGCAAGACAATGCCACAGGATTTAGCTACTAGAATTAGCACTAATGTAATGCACTAGCAAATTCGATGATTTGACTCACAAATTGTCTGAGAGGAAGTGAGTCGTTTTGAACGAGCATTGACCATTCAGATCATTTAAAAAGCAAACAAAAAATGATCTTGATGACCACAATTTGTCCAAAATAATTCACTTTTTACTCCATAATTTAAGACAATCTCTATACAAGGACAAACCTAAGGCAGTTTGCAAGGTCCTCTGATGAAAACTTAAACAAGTTGAAGAAAATTTCTCCAGAAAATCATGGTGTAAAGTTAAATTGTAAGATGATAATTGAGTGCCATGTTTCTACCAGAGAACTTGATTGATGCCTTAGTTTTGTTCTCATGACAGACTCAAGACCGAAATCAGTGAGAAGATATATCATCTATATCCTTGATCTGATCGGGATTCTGGGCTCGGTCTTGATCACGTTTCAAGCTAGCCTCTCGTAACTCCTCAATGCGCTTTGTCACTTCTGACATCGATGGGCGGTTATCTGGGTACGGAGCAACACAATCCACTGCAAGTTGCAACAACTGAACCATCTCCTCCTCCACATTTTGATGCCCAAGAAGCTCGATATCAAACACCTCGGAGGTCCACTCTTCTCTAACAACAGATTGAACCCATCTAGGGAGGTCTATTCCTTCATCATTCAAGAGGGCATGGGCCGGAGCCTTCCCAGTAAGCAATTCCAAGAGCAACACTCCAAAGCTATAAACATCTGCTTTCTGAGATACCTTGCGAGGATCGGTTACCTCAGGTGCACGGTACCCAGTAACTCGGTTTGGAGTGGAGGAGGTGGGACTGGCAAGGTGCGTGAGGCCAAAGTCAGAGACTTTAGCATCCAATGATCTGGAGAGGAGGATGTTGGACGCTTTTATGTTTCCATGAGAAACATTAGTCCCTTGTGAGTGTAAGTACTCAATGCCTCTAGCAGCTCCAAGAGCAACGCCTGATCTCACTTCCCAATTCAGTGGGTTCCTACCAGTCCCTTTGTTTCCTGCAATGAGAAATTATTAACAAACTTGTAACATCATCGTACTACACACTTATGATTCACGAGGTTGTTTGTTGGTCAGATTTTATGTTTAGTATGGTTCAATGAGGTCAACAGGATTCAAAGTCAGAAAAAAAAAAAAAAAAAAGTATAAAACCAAGGAGAACAATACAAGAACTATTATGAAGAAAAACCAACCAATTCTATCACCTGCTACTCCCACTGTCCCACATTACCATATCAGAAGAAACAAAAAGGCAGGAATATAAATATATTTGAGATTTGAACAATTAGATGACTGATAGAAATAAAGCAATTCCAAAGAATTGATTGTCATAAGATCAAAAGAACACAAATTACAGTAAAGCAATCATAACTTCAAACCAAGGAAAGAATAAAACAAAGGAGAATTACTATGCAGTCTTGTATAAACAATCAAATCACAAGAAAATCTCACAACAAGTGAGCACCATGCAGTGAAGTGTGCATATAGATTGTCAAAACATCAAAGAAACAGAAATTACAGTAAAGCAATCATAACTTAACCATGGAAAGAATGATACAAGGCAGAATTACTATGCAGTCCCATATAAGCAAATATAATCACTTGAAAATCTCACAATAAGAGCCCAGCATGCAATGACAAGACAGGTTATGGCTTGTTGACAACTCAAGGAAAGTTTTTAGTGATTAAATTGTTTATGTGAAACTAAATCTACCATGAAACAAACAAGTAATGAAAGAAACAGAAGGTATCCAAATGATCTCACCATGCAAAAGTGCAGACAAACTTCCTGTAGGTATGTAATCATAGACAAGAAGCTTTTCTTCTCTGCTATAGTAGTAAGCCTTGAGAGGCACCAAATTCTCATGATCCATTGCTCCTACTGCTTCAATCTTCTCCTTGAACTCTGAATCAGAAATCGTCACATCCCTCAATCGCTTCACCGCCACCATAGGCCCATCCTCCATAGTCGCCTTATAAGCTGTTCCAAATGTTCCTTTACCCAAAACTTCTGCAGAAGCCCTAAGCAAGTCCTCGAGATCAAATACCTTCGGTGAATGACCGAAAAATACCAGCTTTTTCGCTCCGGCACTGGCATCCGTCGCTGTTACCGCCGCAGTTGCCCCCGCAGCAGCCGAGTAGCCATTACTGTGTTCCAATTCTGAAACTTCAAGCTGCTTCTCAGTTAAAATGTCCAGAGACCTTGTCTTCTGATTACTGCTCTTTCGGCACAAAATGATCAGAGCGAAGAGAATCAACAGAAGACACACTGCTGATCCTACAACGATTCCAGCAATGGCACCACCTGACAGTTTCTTCTTCTTCTTCATGTTTCCCTCATTGTTATCAATCTCCGGCTTCGGAGATTTTCCGGCTCCGGTTCCCGTTGCTGGTGCCGTTCCATTTACATCTCCTGGACAAAGATTGAGGGGTTTCCCACACAGAGAGTTTCCTAGAAACGAATTTCTTGAGAAAGTTTGTAACTTTTCTGGAACAGAACCATTCAGCATATTGTTTGAGACATTGAATTGTTCAAGCTTTACAAGGTTTAACTGGGGGATAGCACCAGAGAGATTGTTATTTTCAAGGGACAAAGCTCTCAGCCTCGTCAAATTGTTGAAACCCAGCGGAATTGAACCAGAAAATTTGTTGGAAGCCAAATTGAGCTGGAACAAGTCATGTAAAGCAAACAAGGATTCTGGAATTTCACCGGAGAGAAGATTCTGTTGCAAGTAAAGGCTACGAAGATTAACACAAGAAGCGAGATCTTGAGGAAGCACGCCTTTCAGAGCATTGAAACGCAAGCTCAGGGCTCGAAGATGAGTCAAGTTGCCGAAAATGCCGGTGGGTATTGACCCGGAAAGTGCAAAGCCGGGAAGATGAAGCTGGACGACGACGTCGTTTTTGCAGTGAACTCCGAACCACTTGCATGGACTCTGCTCTGAAACGTTCCAAAATAGGGTTCGGCCGCCGACGGCCGAACGGAGAGAGACGAGAGCGAGTTTCTCAGAAGCCAGATCTGGTTTTACAAGAGGAAGCAAAACCAGGAAGAGAGTGAGCAAAATGGAGAGTTTATGAAGCTGCATTATCATGCTGGTTTTTAGTTATCAATACTGTGAAATCTATAAGAGAAGGAGAAGAAGAAGAAGAAAGGAGGGTGTGAGGTGGAGATAGGGGTGGCTTTTTAATGTACAAAGAAGTAGAAAGGTAGTGAAAGAAGAAGCATTTTAGAGAGCTGGGAATTGGGAAAACTCCATTTACAGAGGGATAGAGAGGAAGATGAAGGTATCTGTGTTTTTATTTTTAGGATTGAGCTGATGACATTAACATGTATCCAGGTAAAAAGTCTAAAGTATCCTCAATGTTTTATAAATTAGTTATACTCCCCATTTACGAAATGCAGGATTTCGGCTGAATTTTAATTCTACATATTTTTTTTTTCTTGTATTTTTTCCTATCGGGTCATTAATTTAAGAGCTAATTAACTACTTTTTTAAAAATTAAGGAAGCTAAATAAATTACTTGATTATAATATGTATTGTATATCAATCAATATTTTATATATCAATTAGCTATTCACAGCTACATAATGTGAACTAAAAACTTATAGAAAGTGTCAAGTGATTTATCAAGAGGAATAAAGGTAGCATTTTTTTTTTTAACTTTTTCAATTATCAACTCAAATTATTGTAGTTATTGCAAGTTTCAATGTTTTATTGAGTAAAATTATAAGTTATGCGAACAGCAGTGTGGTAGAAAATATGAAATAAATTGCTGATACCATAAAATGATAACATACAGCAAAGTTCAATCTCTAAAATTATAGTGTAAGACACAAAGAAATAAACACAAACAGTATATTACAAAAGCAAATGAAAAAATAAAAAATATATAATTTGATTTACACCATCATCAAATTTTATACCCATTACCCAGACAATAATCTGTCAAAATCCGATCAAGACAAAATTTTAAAAAATACAGTAATAGCATGGCGTTTGACAGGAGACAAATGGGAGGGTGTCCATATTTGTTCCTTTTCCATCGATTTCTTATTAATTGATTTTCCAACCTTTTGTAAATGTAGCCTCAAATAGATTGCCAAAATTATCCAAAACATTAAGATGGCACCAAAATTTCATCACATTTATATTTGATTAGAAGTAGGTCCAGAGTTTCACAATACTCAACTGTCTTTGAGTGGACCCTCCAACATTGGGTTACACGTGAAATAATTCCCACTTCACTTGGTCCACCATAAAGTTTCAATCATAAACCTACTCACATGCATCCCATCCTTCTTGCTTTATGAGATTTCACAGTGACTATTGTCCCCACACAAATTTTGTTGTGTGTCAAATTTCAATCTTTGCAAGTGAAAGTGTCTTTGAAGTGAAAATGAAATAAATAGGGAAAATTTTAGTTAAATCCCACATGTCCAAAGGTTCGTGGATAAAAATACAATAATGCTCCTTACTTTATTTTATTTTTTTAAAAAAGGTTTGATCGTTGTTAGAGCTCAGCAACCGATCACTGGCAACCACTAGGCCGGAGTGGCCACCACCAGCGGCCAAAACTCCAACCAACGGAAATTAATATGTTGTTCATATGTGTATTTCACTTGTTCATAAAGAGTGAAACACTTGCAAATTAGACTTATTCAATTTGTGTTGTTCATATGTATAATCCACTTGTTCATGAAGAGTTGGACACTTGCAAATGAAACTTGTTTATGATTCTATGTTTTCTTGTTAACCTATCAATTTGTATTGTTCATATGCTTATATCACTTGTTCATGTGAAGCTTAACAATTGCAAATGAATAACACAAATTTAACAAGTCTCATTCGCAAGTATGCAATTCTTCATGAACCTATAAAATAAGCATATGAACAACACATTAATTTCTAGTGCTGAAGCTTCGACTGGTCAGCATCGGAGCTTCGATGGCCGACCGTCGGTGGCCACTTTGGCCTGGCAGCTGCCAGTGATAGGTCATCAAAGCTCTAACGACGATCAGACCTTTTTTTTTTAAATAAAAAATAAAGCAAGCAGCATTATTATCTTTTTACCTACAAAACTTATTTTCATTTTGGTTCTTAAGTGTGTAGTGAAATTTCATAATGTTGTGGGGCTTAACTAAAATAAATTTGGTCCCGTGGGTCTAAACTGAAATGCTCCCTCCGTTCTCTAATATAAGATATATTTACCCATTTGATTATATTAAAAAGTTAGTTAATACGACATATATTTACTAAAACACTCTAGTCATCTTCCTTAATTTTTTCACTCTCTCAACAATAATAAAAAAGGAGGGAGAATGAGAAAATTAAGAAATATGACTAGATTATTGTTGAGGGAACATCAATAAAGGTAAATTAAGAAAAATTTGATAAATAAGGGAAAAATCACAATAAGGTCCCCTAGAAAGAATACAATTACCAAAAGTCTCAATAACAAGTGAAACATATATCTGTTGTCATTTTCTACACTAAAATTTATCATTATACGCTATTCACTTATTGTGGCCTTTTGGTACATTCCTTTTAAAATCTCAAAGTGATTTCCCCCGTATCTCTTTTAAATTTGAATACATTAGAACTTTTTAACTTGAGTTGTCAATCCTGCTAACATGGATTGATATTTGAAACTTTCAAAACAATAAAGAAAATGAAAGGATGATAATAAACCATTTGTTTGACTATGTGCTTATTATTATTATGGGGACCCATGTTATATCTTTTGATTAAGAGTAACTGTAGTTTGCTGTCATTTGCAGATTTGCAGGTTGAGGTGGTGGCATTTATACCTTTTTCGATCTTCAAAACAAACAAAAGCATTACAGCAGAAGGGGATAATGAGAGAACGTTGTCCACAAATCTTCTGTTTGGCTAACCACCCAAATCTTAATCCAACAGCCAAGAGCAAGAGTGAAGGAATAAATGAAGTTAGTTAAGAATATAAATCAAAGGCACTTTAATTTCAAAGTGATTTCACATCCCACCCCCACCAAACCTTCTCAGCAAAAATAATTGAGTCTGTGTCTGTGTGTGAGAGAGATAAATGCCACCGAAGAGACTTCACAACCGGCAAATCACAGCAAACTGCAGTATACATTACTCCCTAGTCCCTTCTATTTATTAGCAATGTTTTGCCTGTTGAGTTACTCTTATATATAACCAACAATTTTGTTTTGTCTAAAAATTTAATATATATTTTTTATTTTTACCCTCAATTAAGTACATAAGAATATATTTAGAAAAAAATCGTATCTTTTAAATATTTATTATTTTTAACTAATTTTAACCAACAATTCATTTTACGTAATTCAAATAGTTCTTGCTTATAAAAAAAACATAAAGTAAATCTTTATGTTCCAACAAAGAAAAAAAGAAGGCAGAGTGTTCTAAACAAAAGTAATAAATTACTAATGGACCACCACATATGCAACTTCTCAAAGGTATCAAATTAATGAGCGGAAGAAAACAGTTGACAGAATTTTACCCAAAAAAAAAACAGTTGACAGAAACATTCTCCCTCCTCCGTCCCAAAATATAAGCTTTAAATTTATGGATGGATGCTTCCTACTAAATATAAGCCTCATTTTATATTGGTCAAAGCATTTATTCACTTATCCTCTTTACAAATAAGACATAATTAAGAAAAAATACATATTTATTGTTCTTTGCTAATTTTAACTGTTTCTTGATAAACACAAATTAGTTATTTAAGGCTATGTTTGGTTGGAGGTGAGGGAGGGAGGGATCTAGTGTAAAAGTCGGATATGTCCATAATGTGACATGTTTCAAAGTTAATGTGCAGAAACGATGCAACAAGCTACGTAATATTTAAAATTTCTCTTGGGTAATTTTGTCAAAAATTTTCCTCCCCTCCCTCCCCTCAAACCAAACATAGGCTAAAGCTTATGATTAGACACGGAGGAGGAGGAGGAGGAGGAGGAACACAGGATGGAGATTGTAGCAGAGAATGCAATGCAAGACAATGCCACAGGATTTAGCTACTAGAATTAGCACTAATGTAATGCACTAGCAAATTCGATGATTTGACTCACAAATTGTCTGAGAGGAAGTGAGTCGTTTTGAACGAGCATTGACCATTCAGATCATTTAAAAAGCAAACAAAAAATGATCTTGATGACCACAATTTGTCCAAAATAATTCACTTTTTACTCCATAATTTAAGACAATCTCTATACAAGGACAAACCTAAGGCAGTTTGCAAGGTCCTCTGATGAAAACTTAAACAAGTTGAAGAAAATTTCTCCAGAAAATCATGGTGTAAAGTTAAATTGTAAGATGATAATTGAGTGCCATGTTTCTACCAGAGAACTTGATTGATGCCTTAGTTTTGTTCTCATGACAGACTCAAGACCGAAATCAGTGAGAAGATATATCATCTATATCCTTGATCTGATCGGGATTCTGGGCTCGGTCTTGATCACGTTTCAAGCTAGCCTCTCGTAACTCCTCAATGCGCTTTGTCACTTCTGACATCGATGGGCGGTTATCTGGGTACGGAGCAACACAATCCACTGCAAGTTGCAACAACTGAACCATCTCCTCCTCCACATTTTGATGCCCAAGAAGCTCGATATCAAACACCTCGGAGGTCCACTCTTCTCTAACAACAGATTGAACCCATCTAGGGAGGTCTATTCCTTCATCATTCAAGAGGGCATGGGCCGGAGCCTTCCCAGTAAGCAATTCCAAGAGCAACACTCCAAAGCTATAAACATCTGCTTTCTGAGATACCTTGCGAGGATCGGTTACCTCAGGTGCACGGTACCCAGTAACTCGGTTTGGAGTGGAGGAGGTGGGACTGGCAAGGTGCGTGAGGCCAAAGTCAGAGACTTTAGCATCCAATGATCTGGAGAGGAGGATGTTGGACGCTTTTATGTTTCCATGAGAAACATTAGTCCCTTGTGAGTGTAAGTACTCAATGCCTCTAGCAGCTCCAAGAGCAACGCCTGATCTCACTTCCCAATTCAGTGGGTTCCTACCAGTCCCTTTGTTTCCTGCAATGAGAAATTATTAACAAACTTGTAACATCATCGTACTACACACTTATGATTCACGAGGTTGTTTGTTGGTCAGATTTTATGTTTAGTATGGTTCAATGAGGTCAACAGGATTCAAAGTCAGAAAAAAAAAAAAAAAAGTATAAAACCAAGGAGAACAATACAAGAACTATTATGAAGAAAAACCAACCAATTCTATCACCTGCTACTCCCACTGTCCCACATTACCATATCAGAAGAAACAAAAAGGCAGGAATATAAATATATTTGAGATTTGAACAATTAGATGACTGATAGAAATAAAGCAATTCCAAAGAATTGATTGTCATAAGATCAAAAGAACACAAATTACAGTAAAGCAATCATAACTTCAAACCAAGGAAAGAATAAAACAAAGGAGAATTACTATGCAGTCTTGTATAAACAATCAAATCACAAGAAAATCTCACAACAAGTGAGCACCATGCAGTGAAGTGTGCATATAGATTGTCAAAACATCAAAGAAACAGAAATTACAGTAAAGCAATCATAACTTAACCATGGAAAGAATGATACAAGGCAGAATTACTATGCAGTCCCATATAAGCAAATATAATCACTTGAAAATCTCACAATAAGAGCCCAGCATGCAATGACAAGACAGGTTATGGCTTGTTGACAACTCAAGGAAAGTTTTTAGTGATTAAATTGTTTATGTGAAACTAAATCTACCATGAAACAAACAAGTAATGAAAGAAACAGAAGGTATCCAAATGATCTCACCATGCAAAAGTGCAGACAAACTTCCTGTAGGTATGTAATCATAGACAAGAAGCTTTTCTTCTCTGCTATAGTAGTAAGCCTTGAGAGGCACCAAATTCTCATGATCCATTGCTCCTACTGCTTCAATCTTCTCCTTGAACTCTGAATCAGAAATCGTCACATCCCTCAATCGCTTCACCGCCACCATAGGCCCATCCTCCATAGTCGCCTTATAAGCTGTTCCAAATGTTCCTTTACCCAAAACTTCTGCAGAAGCCCTAAGCAAGTCCTCGAGATCAAATACCTTCGGTGAATGACCGAAAAATACCAGCTTTTTCGCTCCGGCACTGGCATCCGTCGCTGTTACCGCCGCAGTTGCCCCCACAGTAGCCGAGTAGCCATTATTGTGTTCCAATTCTGAAACTTCAAGCTGCTTCTCAGTTAAAATGTCCAGAGACCTTGTCTTCTGATTACTGCTCTTTCGGCACAAAATGATCAGAGCGAAGAGAATCAACAGAAGACACACTGCTGATCCTACAACGATTCCAGCAATGGCACCACCTGACAGTTTCTTCTTCTTCTTCATGTTTCCCTCATTGTTATCAATCTCCGGCTTCGGAGATTTTCCGGCTCCGGTTCCCGTTGCTGGTGCCGTTCCATTTACATCTCCTGGACAAAGATTGAGGGGTTTCCCACACAGAGAGTTTCCTAGAAACGAATTTCTTGAGAAAGTTTGTAAATTTTCTGGAACAGAACCATTCAGCATATTGTTTGAGACATTGAATTGTTCAAGCTTTACAAGGTTTAACTGGGGATAGCACCAGAGAGATTGTTATTTTCAAGGGACAAAGCTCTCAGCCTCGTCAAATTGTTGAAACCCAGCGGAATTGAACCAGAAAATTTGTTGGAAGCCAAATTGAGCTGGAACAAGTCATGTAAAGCAAACAAGGATTCTGGAATTTCACCGGAGAGAAGATTCTGTTGCAAGTAAAGGCTACGAAGATTAACACAAGAAGCGAGATCTTGAGGAAGCACGCCTTTCAGAGCATTGAAACGCAAGCTCAGGGCTCGAAGATGAGTCAAGTTGCCGAAAATGCCGGTGGGTATTGACCCGGAAAGTGCAAAGCCGGGAAGATGAAGCTGGACGACGACGTCGTTTTTGCAGTGAACTCGAACCACTTGCATGGACTCTGCTCTGAAACGTTCCAAAATAGGGTTCGGCCGCCGACGGCCGAACGGAGAGAGACGAGAGCGAGTTTCTCAGAAGCCAGATCTGGTTTTACAAGAGGAAGCAAAACCAGGAAGAGAGTGAGCAAAATGGAGAGTTTATGAAGCTGCATTATCATGCTGGTTTTAGTTATCAATACTGTGAAATCTATAAGAGAAGGAGAAGAAGAAGAAGAAAGGAGGGTGTGAGGTGGAGATAGGGGTGGCTTTTTAATGTACAAAGAAGTAGAAAGGTAGTGAAAGAAGAAGCATTTTAGAGAGCTGGGAATTGGGAAAACTCCATTTACAGAGGGATAGAGAGGAAGATGAAGGTATCTGTGTTTTTATTTTTAGGATTGAGCTGATGACATTAACATGTATCCAGGTAAAAAGTCTAAAGTATCCTCAATGTTTTATAAATTAGTTATACTCCCCATTTACGAAATGCAGGATTTCGGCTGAATTTTAATTCTACATATTTTTTTCTTGTATTTTTTCCTATCGGGTCATTAATTTAAGAGCTAATTAACTACTTTTTTAAAAATTAAGGAAGCTAAATAAATTACTTGATTATAATATGTATTGTATATCAATCAATATTTTATATATCAATTAATAAGTCGAGCAATTTAGTTTAAAGAAAAATAATAAATATAAATTTTTTAATGTAAATTATTTACTTCATTAATTTTTTTAAAAAAAGTCCCCTACTAAAATTTTTTTAAAAAAATTATATTCTACCATTAAAAATAGGGTAAAGGGGCAAAAATGCACATGTTTTTTATTTTTGGGAGCGTCCAGCACTATATGATTTTTTTGGGAGAAAAATGCACATGTGGTTAGAAAAAATGTGCAAAAGTCACATCTTCGTTACAATCTTAACTGACGGTGTTAACTTTGACAGCGGACCCACACTATAACTTTGAAAATAAAATACCAAAAAGCCCTAAAAGATCACCCTTAACCTCTGATTCTTCTTCGAGCAAAAAAAAAAAAAAAAAAACCTCTGATTCTTCAACCTCTGATTCCTTCGATCCGACGCATTCTTTGACTCTACGCCATCTTCTTCGCCGCCATACTGCCAATCCAGGTGAGTGACGATGATCGTGGCCTCCTCTAGCAACGGTGACGGCAGCCTCGAACGAAGACGACGATTTCCCCCTTTTCGTCCTCTTTCATGGTGGCCCCCAGATCCAAGTGAGCAACAACGACAGCGGCCTCCTCCAGCGACGGCATCCATGGTTTCCCTTATTCATTCCCTTCCACGATGGTCCCCAAATTCAAGTGAGCAACGGCGACGGTGGCCATGAATTTTGGTTGTTTAAAGATTTTTGTGGCTTATGACTTATTATGACTTATGAGCGAGTTCAATGTGTGATTGAAAAACTTTTAATAAAATAACAAAACAAGGATAATTTGGGACGAAATTGGTTTTGCGCGTTACCAATGAGATAAAGATTAATTTGGGGCGATACTTTTGATGAGTTGACGAGGCGAGGAAAATCTAAAGGCGACTCTGAATCTGAGAGGAAAAGGAAAGAGAAGATATCGGAAAACATGTTCGTAGTTACAGGTGGACTTGGACTCGTCGGCTCTACTCTATGCTTCGAGCTTGTTTGAAGAGGTGCTCGCCAGGTTCAAGCATTTGATCTCTGATCCTCTTCTCCTTGGTCAAATCTTCTCAATCACAAAGGAGTCCTCTGCATTCAAGGTTCCTCTTCTTTCTTTTTGGTTACCCTTCACTGATTCCATTCACACTCTCATTCTTCTTCTCTTAGGGTTTCGATTTCTCTTTTTAGTCCATTCCTATTTTAATTTCATCTTTCTTTTCATTCCCACACTTGAACTCGCTCATAAGTCATAATTTGTCTTTTTTCTCTTTTTAGTCCATTCCTATTTTAATCTCATCTTTTTATTCATTCCCTTCCACAGTGTGTCGGTGGCCATGAATTTTAGAGGTTTAAAGATTTCTAGTTGTTTACCATGAATTCTAGGTTGTTTACTTGAACTCAAATTCTCAGGGATTTTTCAGCGACTTGAATATCTAGGAGAGAGGTGGGTGTTTTTTTTTTAATACATTGTATTCTTGGTGCTGGTAGCATTAATTTCTTCTTGATTCTGGTTTTGATGCTGGTTGAGGATGAATCTCGAGTGGTTGAGGATGAATTTAGGGGTGAGTAGGATGAAATGGAGTTGTTTGGGTGGGAGAAGAGATGGGGAGGTTTTTTTTAGGGGTATTTTAGTACTTTCAAATTAAAATTAATATATGTTATCTTCCCCTAACAGAGATGTGCCTTTTGCCCATTTTGTCTAACCACATGTGCATTTTTGCTCCAAAAAAAAACATATAGTGCTGGGCGCTCCCGATGATAAAGCATATGTGTATTTTTGCTTCTTTACCCCTAAAAATATTAAAATATCTCATTAAGTATTAAAAAATTACCGCAAACTCAATATGTACATTGCATAATATTTTCACCATTAAATATTAAAAAAAATTACTATGAACCCAATGTGCACACTGCATAAATTTAAAAAAATACTATGAGCCCAATATGTGTATTATATATGTGTCTAGATAGAGGTAATTTTGTCTATTGCTATATTATTCTCATATATATATTTTTTCGATGTAATCCAACCAAATGTTTTTATCCATATGTATCATTTTTTCTTAATGACGAACCAAACAAATTTATATAATCATTATTATATTACATTTCATTACATTACCTCTGATTCCATGAACCAAGCAGGCACTATGCATTTTACTATATATATTTATATTTTAACTATTACCAATGTAACTCAAGTTGACTCCGGTCTAACTCATTAACCCTTAAATTATTATCTTAATCAGTTTATTGACTGGTTCGATTTTTAATACCATAAGTAGATGCGTCTTTGTCAAAGTCCGCTAGGTTCACACATTTCCCCTCACTAAACCTCCCATTCCTACATATATTTTTATAATTTTAGAAATTTAAAAAACAGCAACTTTCCTATATGATGATGGGTACTTGCTATTTGAACTTATTAGTATGTATTATTTATATTTAAGATTTTTAAAAAAAAAAAAAAAACATAACAAACTAATTTATTATGGATATTGCTATTTGAAACATTGATATATGATTTTTGAATTTAATCTTGATCCTTAATTTAGATCACAACAAATCTGTTTGATCAAATGGATATGGTTTTTACAAGTATTTCAGCATAAAACAATTTCAAAGTGTCATTATCCTCCTTGTGGGCCCCGATGAAATGGTCCTTTTTCTTTTCTTTTTCCAATGATTTTGATTTTGGAGATACATTTCTATGGATTCTCTCCACGGGGGGAAGGAAACCCATTTCATTGGTTTCATTTTTATTTAATAAAATTGAAGCATCCTATGCGCAATTTGAACCATGACCTATGATTTTTTGTTTTTTTTTTGTTTTTTGAAAAAAAGAAAGTTACAAATATTACTATATTTAAATGTAAATTTTATATTGTTGTTTTAAAATTATAATTTTTTTATAATTCATAATGATATAAAAAATGCACATAAGAGATTATTTTCTTAATTTATCATATGGATTTTATAGTTTTTTCAATTTAATTTGATTCTGTGTCATTTAGGACAACAACCTCTTGATTTCATGGAAAGTATTAATTTCAAACCCACAAACACCAACCACGTTGCCTTTTATTATCACATAAGAAATTAAGTGGTTCAAAAATTAGGTGAATCTTTTTCCCTTTTCGCTTTAAGAATTAAAAGACAAGTTATCTTCTTGTTTGTAATGATAATTTTTTCTCCGGAAATGGTGAAAGTGAGATCATATATATACTCCGTCTTATTCTTATTATGAGGCACCAACTAATAAATTTATTTAGTCCTTTTTTTAAGACACTTGTTTATTTCTAAGGAGCATTAATTATTTTTTTATATGTATGCTCATACCACTCTGGTCCTATTTATAAGTCTAGGTTTGACCAAATCTCACATACCAAGAAAAAGTAGTTAATTCAATGATTATGGGGTAAATTTTCAACTTTACCCTCATTTATGATTGTGTATTTTTTAAATGTTTATTCTCTCTCTCTATTTTTATGAGTTAATTCGTATGGGTAAATTGTCATAATTTCATTTATTACATGAAACTGAACTTATAAATATGACCAATTTTTTTGGTCAAACTGGACTTATAAATAGGACCAGAGTGGTAATTAATAAGGATAATGGGTGAGAATAATAATTAATATGATATTGAAGTTTAGTGCAATTAGTAGTGGTAATATTAGAAATTACGTAATTTTATGACAACTTTATTAATTTTAACTGTTTTTCTTGGTTTATGAGAATTGTTAGTTGGTGTCTTATAATAAGGACTAAAGAGAGAGTGTGAGTGTGTGTATATATAAAGTTTATTAACATATTGGTTTACCTTGTACTTCAAGTTATTTTTCTTTTGTAAGTATTATTGGCGCCGGCTTCAAGAACTTGAGGAA
Source organism: Acacia pycnantha (assembly GCA_025563575.1). Taxonomy (NCBI): domain Eukaryota; kingdom Viridiplantae; phylum Streptophyta; class Magnoliopsida; order Fabales; family Fabaceae; genus Acacia; species Acacia pycnantha. The sequence goes on along the minus strand of JAMWYP010000221.1, from coordinate 434,610 downwards.
TTAATTTTGATAATTTCGTAATTAATTTTATTACTTATTAATTTTTGAAGTGAATATTTTCATAATTAATGATAATGATTTCTTTTAAACTATTTATGTTTTGAAACTTTAATTATAGAATTTTGGAAGAGGATTGACTATTTAGTGGCTTAATATAATCTTTGGTCCCTCAAGTTTGTTCTCATTTTAATTTTAGTCCCTTAAGTTTCAAACAATTGGTTTTGAGCTCTCAAAGGGAAAAATTATTTGGGTTTTTATTAAATTACACGGACCAATATTTTAAACGGAATGAAACTCGAAAAATCAAAGCCAAAATAAGATAAACTTAAAGGACCAATAAATTATATCAACCCTTATTTATTACTAATTTCATATTCTTTAGATATACTTCAAATCATAGACCTTCTTTAGTCCAAACTCAAATTACAGATTTAAGGAAATTTGATTTTTATATCCATTTAGGCCCCCCATATGGTTTACATCAAGTTTGTGTGTTTCTTAATCAAATTTTGTCGAAATTTTTCACTAATTGAATTTTTAAGCTATTTATTTAGGGTATGGCATCAAGAAATCTAATTTATTAGATTATTTAAAAAAGAATAAGCTGGGCCCGAAACATTATGAGAGAATGAAACATGCTGAAGGATGTAGGTGGGTAACGTTCAGATATGAACAATTAAGGGGAATAAAAATTTTCCAACCAAACATTCTGCTTTTGTTTGTCCAGTTATTCAATAGACATTAAAATAATTTAAAGAATCACATTGGTCTGACTCTGATTTTATAAAAAATAGAGAAAGAAATAAAATATTGAAATTGATTGATACTAGTGTTATAGAACCCAGACGAGACCAGCCAATTCGAACCGAAAACTGGTGAACTGGTCCAGTCCAGAAAGTGAACTAGTTTATATATGTGTGTTTGCACGCACGCGCTTGTTTGTCTAGTTATTCAATAGACATTAAAATAATTTAAAGGAACACATTAATTTGACTCTGATTTTAAAAAAATAAAGAAATAAATAAAATATTGAAATTGATTGATACCAGGTTATAAAACCTGGACTAAACAAGCCGGTTCGACCCGAAAACTAGTGAACTGGTCCGGTCTAGAAAGTAAACCGGTTTATATGTGTGTGTGTGTTAAATCGATTTTTTATTTTATTTATCGTTTAATAATATGAAATCTTTACTTTCTCACAAATTTGTCCTCAAATAAGCTCCAGTCTGACCCAATATCCCAACCAATTCAGTGACTAATCCCATTTTAATAACCTTAATTGATACATCCCAGATACCTCCATTTAACATTTTGACCTAGTTATTCAACTGAGGAGATAATATTTGAATCTAGAGGCTCACTTTACATGTAAAGAAGTGAAGCTCACACTCATTGATCTTCTTCTTCTTCTTCTTCTTTTTTTTTTTTTTGGTTATAACTCATTGTTCTTTCTTTTTCTTGTGCTCCCATAGTTCAAGACCTCAGCACTTTTTTCTATGAGCTTTCGTCAAGAAAACCCATGATTATTAGCTCAGGTGGTTGGGCTTAGTTAAGCAAATACCATACTTTATGTTCTTTAATTACTTCAAGGATTTATAATTGTTTATGACAAGTTGAGTTGAAGATTAAAGTCAATCAAAGATCAACATATAATAAAACCTTTCTAACATAGACATCGATATTTTCAAAACAACTATATTTGGATTCAGGGAAAAGTGTGAGGAAAATATTAAAAAGGAAAACTTTAAAAAATAGTAATATTTCCTTCTTAATTTTTTTCCGATCTAAACATAGGGTTAAAGTTTGTTACACACATGGTGAATATGAATACAAAGCAAAAACTTCAACAATTCAAATTAGCTCAACTCCTACTACCAATGTAAGGATCTTATTAATGGGCAATCTATATATATCTCTGTAAGTTCTCTATAAGTCCGGAGGCATGCCTTGACCCTAACGAGTAGAGCCGGGAAAATGGACCGAGTCCATCGGGCCAGCCCGTTTAAGCCCTGGCCCTTCAAGGGCTAGGCTTGAAAAATGGAAGGAATTTTTGAAATTGACCCTGGAGGGCCGGCCCTGAAGGGCCCCGGGCTTAAACGGGCCGGCCTGAAGGGCCACGGGCTGGCCTGTTAGGCATTTTTAACTGTAGCATCTGAAAATAAATAAATTCATATAAAAATAATGATAAGTGAAATTACTTTAATTTCAGTATATTATAATTGAGATAATAGAAAACAGTAAAATAATAGAAAATACCGAGTTTTTTCAATTAGATTCATGAAAACATTCCTCACTTTAAGTAAAATAGAAGACTAATAAGCTTAATATATATATAGGACGGAACAACTAAAATCTCTTGAAGGAATCTAAATATTGTTTTTAGTTAGTGTCCATATTAAAATGACCATTCAACAATTAACATCTTGTGAATTTGGAGCTGAAAATAACACCTACTACTTACTTATATTGTTGTCAATTCCGTCTTGACCCAATTACATTTTTGTCCATACCTTACATTATACGGCTTGCTAAAGTTGAATGATATATTTTTTCAATTTCTATTTTTTTCCTTATTTTTAATCTTTGAGATTACCTCAACATACAAACATACCCATCGTCTTTTTGTTTATTATCTGGCCTAATCAATCCGACTTGTAAATGTATGAGGCTCAAGAAGATTTCTACAAATAAATAAATGAATCAACTTTGTTCCTAATGTGATAAGCAAAGTGTAAGAGGATAAGCAAAGCTAGTTAATTTACGCATGCCTTTCATCCTTTCTCATTTTCTACTTTTTTATGTAATTAATCAAAATGATAAAATATGCTTGAATATAATATTATTTAAATAAAAATATCCTCGACATAAAAGAAAATAAAAACAAATAAAAGACCCGCAATATCATATTATATTTCTTAAAAAAAAAACGGAGGAAAAATAGTTAAAATTTGGAATAGTAACTTCCGGGCCCTAGCCCTGGTGCTATCGGGCCGGGCTTTGAAAAACAGATGTTTTTCTTATTCTGGGCCCTGGAGGGCCGGGCCAACCCTGATTCCCAGCTCTACTAACGAGCTCCTAAGACTGACTCACCTGAAATTTTTTGGTATAAAAAAACAATAGTATATTTGGCATTATAAATGGTCTCCCTGGCCAACATCATGCAGCTTTCAAGTTTCAAACTAAAGTACTACCTCTGATATTAAATATAGGACAAAGTTTGTAGTTCATATATTTAGAATATATTTAGAATGGGAGGGAGTATATATTACATAACATACAACACAAGTACACAAAACCCAACTCAATTCCAAACATTGGCACATACTTGTTACATGTCAGTGAGAAGTCAAACAAACAAAGGCTTTTCAAAGATGTCAATTTCTACTTTACCAGATTCCTCAAAGGCCCCACTTGAAACAACCTTCTCCAAGGTTTCATCAATCTCATAACCACTCAGGAGAAAACGCCAAAACAGGCACTTGAAGAAATTGTTGTTGAAGATGAACCACTTTGGTACCATAACATTGCAACAATAAGACGCTTTATTTCACACCAAGGTACAATATAAACACACCCACAAACAAAGTTCATGTTCTTCACTACTATTTCTGGCCCTTAACATAATAGCTACTTAACTAATTTGGATAGATTAAAGAAATTGGTTATTTGTAAAAAATGTGTGTTGGTTTCCTGAAACACCTTAAATCATTTGTACTAAAAGTACCCCTTCATGCAAACTCCCTTAACATGTGCATTCAATAGGGAAAAGGAAAAATGATAAAAATGGGGGAACAAAGTAAATTGAGGTCTTATATTTAAGACCAAATTCAAAAATCAACTAGCTTTTCTATTAAGGACCGGAGGTATTATGATGAAAAGTATTCTCCATTGACTCTAAAATCTTCCAACCGAATCGAATACATAAAAGAAAACTCTTATCTTAGCAATCTAACACACTAATGCATCAGCAATAAGAGATGCATATCAAACAACTGAATGAAATTAGTAACCTGCCATTAAGAGAAGAAAGAACAAAGCCATGTTAAGATAAAAAAAATTAACATTGCTAATGGCACAAAAACAGCAAGGGCTCAATTACTCGGAAATCTTCATATGTAACAACCAAATATATTGGCTGATGAGAGTGCAAATTTTACGCTAAAAACTCTCCAAGTTATTACACCACATTGCCTTATAATACCAAAATTTCAGTATATGGGGAAGAGGAGATTAAATTTTGTAGAGTCATGACGAGCCTGATTAAATTTTGCAATCCAATCATAAAAAAAGTAATCTCGAACATAAAACAGGCACTCTCAAGCTGATTATAAATGGTAATGGGAGAAAGATAAAATAAATTTACTAAAGAAATATCTTTCAACATACCTCAAATCAGTCTTTGAGCCAATAAGGAAGAAAGAACAACGCCATGCTAGGACACAAATTTGACATTGGTGATGGAACAGAGACAAACAAATTCAGTCAACCTAGGGCTTTAACAGATCATCCACAATAATCAGGTCCAACAACTTTTAGCAAGAACAAACAAGCAACAGAGGGGCACACCTTGTTTCATTCAAACAAAAAGCCCTTAGAAACCATCTTATGAAGAAGCATTTCTTCCTTATCATCCTCATTTTTATCAAGATGTCCAACAATAGTTATACAAGTTCTTATATTAGGAATGCAGCCACTGCCTTCCATTTTATCAAGGTGGGCCTTTGCCTTATCAAACAAACCCTCGTTGCAAAGTCCCTTGATCATAACATTATAGGACATAACATTAAGATGGTGACCTTCCATCAAAATATATTGAAAAATCTCTCTTGCCTTATTTACTCTTTTTTTTTGTGTGGCCAGTAACCTTTTTTACTCTTCCACCTGCGCACAAACCATCCATAAGAATATAGTAGAACACATTGCCTTAAAACAAATACCAAAATTTAAGTCAAAAGTTTGGATATTTCTCGGTATGGGAAAGAGGAAATTTAATTTTGTAGAGTCATGGTGAGCCTAGTTAAATTTCACAATTCAATCGTAAGAAAATAACTTTGGACGTAAAACAGAGACTCTCAAGCAGATTATGCAGTGTAATGGAACATAGACCAAATAAATTTACTAAAGAAATATATTTCATTTGAATCAAATTAGTATTGAGCCATTAAGGAAGAAAGAACAACACTGTGTTAAGGAATAAAAAAATATTGGTAATGGAACAGATACAAAATAAATTTACTCAACCTATGGCTTTGACAAAACATCAGCACTAATCATATGCAACATCTTTTAGCACAAACATATAAGCTAAAAACGGCCACAACTTGTTTCATTTAAACGACAAGTCCGTGCAAACTATCTTCCGAAGAAGCTTTTCTGCCTTCTCATCCTCCATGTTAAGACAAAAATTAAACATTGGTAATGGAACAGTGACAAAATAAATTTACTCAGCCAATGACTTTAACAGAACATCAACAGTAATCAGATCCAACAAGCCACTAATAGAGGGCCATACCTTGTTTCATTTAAACAAGAAGCCCTTGGAAACTATCTTAAGAAGAAGCTTCTCTGCCTTATCATCCTCATTTTTATCAAGAAGATGTTCAATAATAGTTTTGAAAGTTATTATGTCCGGAATGCAATCCTTGTCTTCCATTCTATCAAAGAGGGTCTTTGCCTCATCAAACAAACCCTCTTTGCAAAGTCCTTTGATCATAATATTATAGGACACAACATTTACATGGCGACCTTCCATCAAAAGATACTGAAAAATCTCTCTTGCCTTATATAGTCTTCCACTAGTGCACAAACCATCCATAAGAATATTGTAGGTGTGGGTAGTAGGCCGTATTTCTTCTCTGACAATACGTTCAAATAATGCAATTGCTCGATCAAGATCCTGCCTTTTGCATAAGGCATGCAACAAAATATTATAAGTGAATATATTAGGGGGATGACCCCTGTGATTCATCTCATTAAGAAGATCACGAACAGATGAGATTCTTCCTGCTTTGCACAAGCCGCCAATCAGAGTATTATAACTTACTGTATCGAGAACCAAATTTCTTGAACGCATTTCCTTGAAAAGATATATGGCCTCATCCAATCTTTTATTCTTACAATATCCCTCAATCAAAATGGTATAACTAAAAATATCTGGTCTCAAACCACTTTTAATCATCCTATTAAGTACTTCTGAGGCTTCTTGTACATTATTGATCATACAACATCCTTCTATTAAAATGTTATGGGAAACAACATTAGGCTTTAGATCAAACTTCATGATTTTGGCAAACACAGTTTGAGCTTCTATGATCCTTCCATCTTTACAAAATGCATCCATCAATATATTAAGGGTGATCACATTCATGTTGATGCCGCTTTGAGACATATGATTGAGCAACTGAGTAACTTCTTTCCATTGATGTCTTTTGCAGAATCCATCAATCAAAGAACTGTATGTGACCGTGTTGGGAAATATTCCCTGATCGATCATTTCAGAAAACAAACCATGCGTCTCACTTACAAATCCATCTTTACAAAGCCCATCAATGACTGTACTGTACATAACTACATTAGGTTTAACTGCAAGTCTAGGCAGCCTGCGGAGTAATTTGACAGCAGATCTTGTTTTCCCCATTTTACATAATCCATTGATTAATATGCCATAACTAACTTCATTTAAAAAAAACCCCTTTGCAATTAGCTCATCATGAAAATCCAATGCTTCACCAACCATGTTATTGATACAGAGTCCCTTCAATAGTGTACTCAAAGTTACAGTACTCGCTTGAAATCCCTTCTTGAAAATCTTTCCCAATAGAGAGAAAGCAGGATACATCTGACCCACGTGACAGTAACAGTTGATCAAAATGTTCAGAAAAACTAAAGATGGAGTGAAACCCTTGAACAACTCCACCTGAGAAGAAAGTGAAATAGCAGTGGGATAATGCTTCATCTTGACAATGGCTCCCAAAGTTTTGTTAATTTCGACTATGGAGGGAGCGGGACGCCTACGGAGCAAGCGATTGAATGAATCAACGACATCTGCGATGTCGTTGGGATTTGGAGAATGGGAATGAAGGAAGAGATTGAGACGGAGGGTATGAGGTAAAGAGAGAAGGAAGCGAGAAGAAGATGGTGCAGTAAATAGGGGAAATTGAAGGAAGGCATACCTTGTAGCTGGAGAACACATCATCTTCACAGAGTGAAAATGACGTTCCGGCGAGAACAACTTCCCATCTCGGAAATATAATTCTTGGACAACAACTTCACAATGTGTGCCCAGTCAGTTGCATTTTGATTTATTTCCCCCCCTTTTTTTTTAAACGGTATTCTTAAAAAAAGCTACCCGCATTTTTAGGATTTTAAAGTGTTTTTTTTCTTCTTTTGAATAAGATAGGCAAGCCGGAGCTTGGAGAACACAGTCAAGACTAGACTGAAAGATCTAGTCCTTACAACACACAACTAGAAATAAACTAGTAGGGCAGGACAATTGGTCTTTGATGACCATACCAACACATCCTCTCTTCCGATCTCGGAAATATAATTCTTGGGCAACAACTTCACAATATGTGCCCAGTGAGTTGCATTTTGATTTATTTCCCTTTTTTTTTAAACGGTATTCTTAAAAAAAGCTACCAGCATTTTTAGGATTTTAAAGTGTTTTTTTTTTAAAAAATAAGATAGGCAAGCCGGAGCTTGGAGAACACAGTCAAGACTAGACTAAAAGATCTAGTCCTTACAACACACAACTAGAAATAAACTAGCAGGGGCAGGACAATTGGTCTTTGATGACCATACCAACACATCCTCTAGGGATCACAGGAACAAGAACGACCCCGGCATCAGCCGGTGCATCATGGCCTTTCTTAGCCATAAGGTCAGCACATAAAATGTTATCCCTTGAGGTATGATGAAGTTCTACGTTCCAATCACTGAACAAGAGATCTCTAGTCTCCCCAATAATGCCTCTGAGCGGTTGATATGTGGGGCAATCTCTCATGAGAGTATTAACAGCATCAAGGGAATCGAAGTAGAGAACGACGTTCCGTAAGCCCATCTGCTGACCGACTTGAAGACCTATCATGATTGCATAGATTTCAGCTTCAAGGACCGAATGGAGACCAAGGGCTTTGTGAAAACCCATAAGCCATTCCCCCTAGCATTCCTTAGCACTCCTCCGCATGCCGCTTGGTAATGATGTCTCACCGATCCGTCTACATCAATACGGACCACATTCGCAGACGGAGCCGTACAAGACTTTTCCTGAGGCTTGTTGAGTTGAAAAATCTGGTGGGCTAGAGATTGATTTGCAGCGCTTTCCATGAGAAGGTAGCTACATCAGTGAAGCATCTCCCTTGCGTCTGTGCTTTCTCCTTGAAAAAGAAAAGTGCATCTGGTAGTCCAAAGGATTCAGCATCCCAGACTGAAGGTTCTTGGCCAGGAGAAGTTCCGGAAGCTGCCATTACCTGGGTTGTGATTGATGTTCTATTTGAGCCAACCCTGCAAGTTACATGCAAAAAACTGAGCAAACCGATTAGGTTTTAAAATTTGTTTCCAAAAGTTTTTAGTTCTCTCGCAATCTTTTTTTAGTTACATTCAATGTCCTAAAATATTTTATGATAGATCTACAACTTATAATATTTTTTTCAAATGCATCTAGTATTATAAACTATCTTTTGGTACATTCAACATTGAAAGTATTGTTTTATATGTATTCAATACCATAAATTATCTAAATTGTTAGCTGTAAAATTGCATAAAAAATTATTTCAAGATGATATATGCACTTCAAAAGAAAAATTTAGGGTCTTAGGGGCACCACAAATTACTTTAGAATATTATATGTACCTGAAAAAAATACTTCAAAGTGGGTGTTGATTGCACCTTAACCCTTCTTAAAAAGGCCAAAGTATTTTTTGAGACATGTTCAATACCTAAAACATTGTGTAATGCAACTTAACTCTTAAGGTATTAACTTTTCAAGAGTAATTTTACACATAAAGTATTTGTTTGGAGCAATTTTAACTTTACCGTTAACCTAAAAAGATCTTTTATGCGGGGTTATACCCAACCCCCTAAAATATTTTTTTTCCCATGACAATTTGAGAGTGCTGAATATGGATGCGCCTAAAAAAACATTTTAGAATGAGCTTGATTTGAGAGGAGGAGAGGGGACGAGAGAAAAAATAAACCCTTCCCTTTATTTGGTTTGAAATTTTGGAGTGAAGGGGAGGAGAGCAAAAATTTGCCCATTCTCCCCTTCCCTTCCTTTATTTTATCCTACCAAATTAGGGTTTTTTTTTTTTTTGTAGTGCATTCGGTGTCCTAGGGCAGGCCATTTTTCAGGTACATCAACGGCCCCAGACTAATCCGAACCGAGATTAGGTTTGGGTAGGGTTTTTTTTTTTTTTTTTACTTAGATTAAATTATATGTTGCATCCTGAAATATTTTTTTGCACCCAATATCTCAAACTAATTAATTTTCAGGATGCTGTTACAGAAAAAATATTTCTAAATGCAACACTGAAAAGTAATTAATTTGAGATACTGCGTCCAAAAAAATATTTCAGGATGCAACATATAGTTTAATTTAAATAAAAAAAATCACACACCCCTAAATTAGGAGGATAAGCACTTAATAAGCACCTAAAAGAAAAGCATGGAATGAGAACCCCTCCCTCTCCGGTTCTTTCCCGTAGCTACGTGGCGTGAGAGTGAGAGGAAAATTGTTTGGGTTTATCAAGTACGTTGTTTACCTCTTATGTCTAAGGCTTTTCCTCTTTTATTTTTGGTATCTAATGTTAGAAAAAATTAGGTTTATTAGATTTTAAATCCTTGAGCCTTCTAGTTGATTATTTCACTTTTAATGGAGGCAGTGAGATTTGAATAAGAGTTGTGTGTTGTGTAGTTAAGATTTTTCTTACAAAGGATTTAATTTGAGGAAATTAGAGTTAGGATTTAATTGAGAAATTAAGATTTATGATATTGGGGCTCTTAAATTTGAATTTCATGATATATTTTAGCTTATTGGGGTTTATATTCATAATCGAATGGATTGATTTTGAGGTTGATAATGAAATGTAAATATTGGAAATTTTGGTTGAAGCTTTATGTGTTAGAAATTGAGTGTTTTAGAATAAATTGACGAGATAGTTATAGTTTAATGATTCTAATAGGAAAGAAAGAGTTAAGGGAAGGAAGAAATGAAATTAGAATAATGATTTTGAGAAATAGTTATTTATGTGATTTTTCTTAAGGAATTAAAGTGAGTAAATTTTTGGGGAAATTTAGCATGAACAGGGGAAAGTATTATTATCAATAATTTTAATGAGTGAAATGAAGTTATAGGATAATAGAAAAATTATTGAGATAGAGATTGAGTAATGGTAGAAAATTGAGAGATTTGATGATTTGTATTAAAGTGAACAACTTGAAGATTATATAAAGATTTGATATAGAGTTTGATTTAAGTTAATTTTTGAGATGGTATTGATAATGTGATTAATGAAAATAAAGTTTGGTAATTGGGTTTATTGAGAATGGTCATAGATGATAGTTGTGATTTATAGAGAGACTTTAAATCTCTAAATTGTTTTGTTACCCACTTAATTAGTTTGAACACTAAATTATGGTTACAATTGATTATTATAGATTGATTTGTGAATTATAATTGAGCTTAGAGCTTGGATTCTTTTGATAAACTTAGCTTTGATGAGGGTAACCACTTTCCACTTGTTATATGTGTTAATATGTTGTTTGTGAGTATGCTATGAAATGATTATGAGAATGAAAATAGCATATGGATATTGATTAAATACATCAATGAGTACTTTGAAATGTTTATTAAAATTGAGAAAGTTATCATGATATTAATCAGTATTTTGAAAGAAATTGTCTTGTGGAACCTTATAATTTGAATTGTGATATATATGTGTGTGTGTGTGCACGCGCGCACGCACGCATGTATATGTATATATATCTACATGTATATGTATATAGATGTATCTTTATATGTATGTGTACACACACACATATAGATGTATCTATATATAGATGTGTGTGTGTGTGTTGAAATTTTATGACATGTATATGAAGATGATTTGAATAGCATTGTATGAATGTGAAAATCTTGAGAAATTCCCGTTGAACAATTTATTGATAATTGTTGTGAAGATTGGATTGAACAATTTATTCCATGAGGGACTACAACACCCCATTAGTTCAATGAGGGGAAACGACCTATGGTCTAAGCATATGCTCTGGGGATTTTGGTCAGTCCTCATTACATGACCAATGAGCTTTTGAGTGGTCAGTAACATGGACAAAAAATTAGACTATGGGTCTAGTTGGCGGTAATAAGGCAGTTCAGCTGGATTGATGGGAGGCAACTTGAAAATTGTGATATGGAAATTGTGCTATGAGAATTGTGATATGGAATATGTGTTATTGAATTGTGATATAGAATTTGCGACATGGGATTTTGTGAATTATATTTCTGATACTTTGTTATATAAATTGTTTCATTTGGCATCTCACGAGAACATATTAGCATGTGTAATAAGTTGGATAGCTGGTTATTGAGGCTTTTAGGTAATAGTTCTTCTGCTAGTCAATTAGGAAAGACTCCAGAGGCTTGATTATTATGATAATCTTTGTAAAGCTTCCTCCTTTTTATTTATGAGATGAAATGTTGTGCATTGACATTATAGGACTCATGTTGCATACTATGATGTGATATTATGTTTTGGAGTGTACTATTTCCTATCATGAATGAGTAATTCAAGTGGACATTTTTTGTTGTTGCTCATCCAGTATCCAGAGCTTCGCCTTGACTAATTCGGATCCGACCCGCGTTGCACACCTGGCTATGGTGGGAGAGTCTTCCAATAGGGTTTTTCTACATTCATAAGGTATATTTGAGTAAATTTTTGTTCGAGTATTTTGATATTGGGCTTATGGTTGAATAATTATATTCTAGACTTCGAAAAATCCAAGGCCTAAGTGTGTTAATTAATTTTGGATTAGTTTGTGAAACAATAAGAAAATTTCTATTATCCATGATAGATTTTAAATGTTTGATTGTCGGATAGTTGATTTATGACATTTTATAAATGTTCGTGAAAGAATATTATTAAAAAATGAGTTTATCATTGAGCTTATGGTTGAATACTATACTCTAAGTTTGGAGAAGCCCAAAGCCCAACAGTTAATTGGAGCAAATTTATAAATGTGTTGATTTGAAATGGCTTAGTGCACAATTAGAAAATTTTTATTATCCATGATAAATTTTAATTGGCTAGTTTATTCTTTTGCGTCATGGACAGATATTTACAGTAAATCCTTTATAACCATGATAGTTGTAACACCCCGGTTTTCACAACTGTTTTCATAGCGTTTTGAACAGAGTTTTGAGCGACGAAATTTTTTTCATGATAAAGAGTAACTGAGTAACATTGTTAACAGTGTATCTGGTTGTTCATAAGGCCGTACATTCCTCCGAGTGTTTACATCTAACGTAAGTACAACAAAACTAAAGCGTCTCCATCTGGTCTTCATGCTAGCTCCCTACCTTTGTCCTCGCTCCTGTATCCCTTGGATCCTGAAGCTATGGTAAGAGCTGAGGTCCAATGCCCACCTGACCTCAGCTAACGGTTAACTTCATGCTTACAAACAGTATATGTACAACAGGCATTACTAATTTTACAGCATTGATCAAGCCGGTACGTCGTATGATCATTTAATAACAACTACACTAACATGTAACGTTAAGTCCGTCTGCACCATTCACCCGTGCCATGATGTATGGTCGTGTCCTCAGCGCTAGGAAAACATATCGGCATTATTATGTCTATAACCCGAATAAAGCTGTAATCAGTGATCTAAGTACGGTTCCATAGTCACAGTGCATCTAAGTACGACTCCATAGACGCAGTGTATCTAAGTACGATTCCTTAGACACGATGTATCTATGTACGATTCCATAGACACGGTGCATCTATGTACGATTCCATAGACACGGTGCATATAGCACCGAATAGAATGGCCAGGTAAGTGTCTATCTTGGGGGCCTCACCGACTTTACGGCGACTAATTGACACACCCACATAGACTAGCCTTGCCTTCGGCACCAAACTATTCACACAACATATCATCACATATATGCATTCAATAATCATCAGAGCTAGTGTTACAGTACGCGAACGTACCTCCGTTGACGAACGTAAGTGTTTCTGGCGGAAACGGCACGTTTTGGACGGAAAATCGTACTTTTGAGGGGAAACAGCGAAACGTCCAACAGCGGCACGTCGGACAACGTAACGACAGCAGATCAAGGTTTCTGATGTCCTATAAGAGTATTATCACATTTATTAGTGATTTGACATCATAACGGGCATTTTAGGTAAAAATTACCATTTTGCCCCTATTCTCCTAATCGGTGGAATTTCGCCAGCGCTTCGCTACTTTGACTTTAATTTCTTCCAAAATTTTGCCAGAACTTCGACCCAATCATGATTTTCGAAATTCTAGACTAAAATACCCCTATCATATGATATCTAATCATACTTGGAAGATTAAAGACTAATCTAGCATTACAACTCTAACTATCGAAACTTAAGACTGAGTACCGAAAAACTTACTCAGAGCTTCGCTGCAGAATTCCCCTGGCTCCTCCTTCTCTCTAACATCTCTCTAAATTTCGGTTTTGCTCTCAAGAAGTGGTGTGAAGAATGAATGAAAGGGGGGGTATTTATAGGGTTTTTGGAGGTTACTATTCACACTTTACTGCACGGATCTCAGCCGTCGGATCGTAAACTTTTGAGTTGGCAAAATCCTGGCCCTACACCTCACCATGCTGACCTCAATCCCTTAGGTGGCACAAAAAAATGATGTCATGGTGGTGATGTCACTCCCTTTCTCTAGAAGTCCTATACCGATAAAGTTCCCGATCGGTGTTCGAATCGCGTAATCTTGTAAAACCTTAGAAATCCGGAATTACAACCTTGAAGACATTTTCTCACTCATTAGAAATGTCCGGGCTAAATAACTTTTTGATTCCATACAGGGTTCCAACGGTCCTGCGGAAGTTTCTCGAAAAACGTGCCCGTTTACGGAATTCACTTCTGGAATTGTCACTTTCTGGACAAAAATTCACTGATTCCAAATATGTCTAGAAAATCATAAAATCATCTCCAAATGTTGAGTTACAATTTATTTTGTTCAAATCCTAATTTTATGACTATCTGCCTATTTCTCAGATTTTTCCTATTTCGTCTTATTACTAACTTCTTCTACCGATCTCGGAAACGACTCCAGGTACAGCTCAATTCAAGATAAAAATCCACTCATCAATATTATATTTTGACTTTAGAAATCTTGTTCATGGTTCTCTAGATAGGATCCAATTCCTATAGGTGTTTATTTACTTTCTATTTTTTTTTTACTTTAATTAATATAAATCAAGAGTTTTAATTTAACACTCCACCTTCATTTTCTTTTTATTTTTTCCTTCTTTTTCTCCCAAAGATGTCGGCCCTCACATAAAAAATATATATGTGTTTTTATTTTATTTTTTAATTAATTATTTAATTATTATTTTAATTAATTTTTCATAACTTTTTCCTATTGGTCTATTCTTGTATTTAGGCTCAAAAATACTTAATCTCATTTATTTTTCTCAATATCTTCCAATTAATTAGCCAATATATTTATGCTAATTTTTAGCCATAACCCACTAATTATAGAGTTCTACATAATTATCTTTGAATTTCCCTTTGCTTAGGCTTAAGTAATTAGCCAATAATTACTTAATTAATTTCTTAACCATAGTTGATAATTTTCTTATTTAGACTAACTCATTACCTCATTACTTTTGCACTGACATTTGTGTTTTCATGTCATTTGCTTTATATTAGAATTTACAGGGACATTTTGGTCATTTCAATACTTTTTGAACATTCTTCTTTAATTTTTCCAAGTTTATAATTTATTAAATTACCAAAATTAGAGGCAATATACTCTCTTAATTTTAATAATTATTTTACTGCCTTTTAGGATTTTTCACAATTCTCCTAAGTTACTTATGTCCTATAAGGGCATTTTTGTCATTTGGCACTTTGGCACTTAAATTCTCTAAGTTCCAAGAAATTTTCCTTTAGAAAATAAGATAAATTTAACATATTCTTTGAGACCACATGTTCACCTATTTTCAATAGGTATTATTTCCTAATTCATGATATTTACCCTAAGTGTGATTTTTAGGGTATTACAATAGTGTTTTCAAATGGTTAGCTGCACTCTTTTTTTTTTACCATGGTTAACTTTTGAATGACAAGTTGCTATCTTTTCTACTATAATAGACCTTCGGGTTTAAGTTTTCTCTATCACACCATAGTACTGTTTATTATCCAAAGATTTGATTAAGTTTTTGGATAATTGAGTTTTAAGGAAAAAAAAAATTATACAATGGCCCCACTTACACTCGTCAATCAGGCTTCAATGGAGACTCCCATGATTGTTGCTAGTGATGACATTCTTGACCTCAAGAGTGACAGGTTATTGCTTGGTGATCATGTCAACAATGTCGTATCATTCTTACTTGAAGTTCATTGGACAACAACCCCGTCTCCTCAATGTATGACACTACCTAAGGTTACCCCATTGTTGAATGATCCACTCTAACAATACCTTGTCTATTGGAAAGGTCTTTCAGATGCTCTCCTAAACTCAGCAGCTCATCCTGACCAATATGTTCACTTTCAGTATCTCACATGTTAGAAAGGATTTCCTGACCGAAGCATCGTGCTAAAGAATTAGTCCTCCCTCCCTCCCAGATTTGAGCATCATTTTTAACTTGTCAGGAGCCAAGTCTTTCAAGCAGGAAGAAATAGTGGGATATGAGATAAGGAATATCTAAGTTTAGTTAGGAGATCTAATATTATCCGTTAGGGATATTAAATAAAGATATTTATCCATTAGATTTATTATTCTAATAGTTGCGGTATCTCAATAAAATAGGATATCTAGTATCCTATGATCTTATTTAGGATTTCGATTTGAATTTGAATTTAAATTTAGGATTTATATTTGAATTATGAATTGTTATTTTATTATTTCCTAAGCTCTATAAATAGAGCTAGAGTTCTTAGTTGTAATCTACTTTGATTGATTGGCTAATAAAAGGATTCATTTTCCCTTTGAATACTCTGTCCTCCCTCCATTCGTTTGATTTCCCCCTCCTTCTTGCTTTCCTACCTCCTCTAGTTCCTCCCTCCTCCCCTTTCCCCAACCTGTTTTACATAAAGAAGTGTCTGATTGTTACTTGAACAAGATTATCTCCAATAGGAAGATACATCCCTTGCAAGAAAAAAAATAGAAAAATGATTTATTTTATATGTTCGTAATCATTTTAAATTTCTTAAATTGGAGAAAGCCAAAAGATCGATTGTCAAATTATTAAAATAAGTTAATAACCATAATTTTTAACATGATTTCAATTAGTAAAATCAAGTATGTTTGTTAGATTCATAAAATATTATCAACGATATTAAAAATTGAATTAAAATATAAAATTTTTAAAGTACAGGGAGGTCACAACATTGGATTTTACTCTGAATTTTTGATGAAATTATAAAATGCTTGATTTTGTATTTTTGTTTGTCTTCAAGTGTTGAAAAGCAAAATAAGCTAACATTGTAATTTTATATAACAAGTAGCCTTATCCTATTTGGTGGAGTTGGCTATGTGGATCTAAGGTATCATTATACTCTATCAATTACCAAACATATAGATATACTATTAAGTTCAAAAAGATCCTGTTCAATGATTTCTTTAAACGTTCTCTTTGGTCTTCCTATACCTCTGTTTAAAGGACTTCATACTATTTTATCTACTTTTTTCATTGACGCCTCCAACAACCTTTTGAGTTTTTTGTATTTGTCTAAGTTTAAATAACCTCAAACGATTTTCTCATCAATAGATGCCACATCCACTCTTCTTCCATTATGCTCATTCCAAATATTATCTTTTATCATTTGATCACATATCTATCTTCGCATCCTCATATCTCTTACTCTAATTTTATGTTATTATTATCCCTTAAATCCCAACATTCACTATCATATTACATGACTAGTATTATAGCAGTTGGATAAAAATTTCTTATAAGCTTGTAACAATCAATAGTCAAAATCAGCTTGTAATCTTATACTGTTTAGGGAAAAATATCTCAACGATTTTAAATAATCAATAGCCAAATTAGCACAATATAAGGATCAATAAAGACAGTTATCTTGAAAATTACATTCTCCTCTCACTATTAGTGATGGTTGTTAGGGTTCACATCAATCTTTGATGTTGGAAACGGGGTGATTTGAGGAACAAGTTGCAAATTGGATGGGGAATTTTGCTTTAAATGTGCCTTCCATTCATCCTTTTAACTTGGAATTTTGTTTGTATGGGGGTGTCTCTCTAACATCCATCAGTAGGTGGGTTGCCCAACTGATTATTATATCACTTTGTTGTTCAGGCCTATTTGAAGTGGTGGTGGTGGTAAAGATTGCTGCCACATGACCAGGAGGTCACGAGTTTAAATACTGAAAACAACTTCTCCATTTGCGGGGTAAGGTTGCATACATCTAACCCTCACTTGATCTCATTTGATGGGAACCTTGTGCACTAGGCTACCTTTTATGGTGGCCTTGATTCAAGAGATGCTGATATATTTCTCTTGCTATGTGTTCCACCTTCCTGCAAAACATGGCAAGCATGAGGTTACATAACATGGGAGCTATAGTAGCTCTCTCAAAAAAAAAAAAAACACTGTTGGAAATCAATAGGAGCTTCTTTCAAGAGATGGATACCTTGCCCCAAAAAATGAGATAAGAATGACTCAAAAACATTTCACAATTCTGATTTAGAAGGGATCTAATCTTTTGAATTTCTGCAAACTCCATATGCTTGGTATTCTCTTAGCTTAATTGTTTTATACACAATACTTAAAATGGTGACCTTTGATTAAAAGACACTGAAAAATCTCTCTAGAATCCTGTCATCATCCAATTTCCTAGCGAATTTCGTATGCTTGGAATCCAGATGCTTCAAGAAATGCTGCTATTTCAGGATTCAGATATCAAACTTAAGATTCAAAGTGAAATAGTGACATAAAAAACTCTCTTAACAATCTGAGGCGCTAATGCATAAGCAACAAGACATGCATATCAGAAAGATGAATCAAATTAATAATAGGAACAAAGTACAAAACCAAGTTAAGATAAAAGATTAAACATTGGCAACAACACAGGGACAAAATAAAATTACCAGACATGTGACTTGGACAACACATCAACACTCAACAGTAATCGGAGTCCAACAGCTTTTAGCAGAAATAAATAATCCTTATCTAATTATTTCAGGAAATTTGAAAATTAATACTCCCTCCGGTCCTAATTATAAGAGCAATTTAACCGATTTTGGAGGGATTAATGAAAGGAGTTAAATTAGTTAATTTTACACATTTTCCTAAAATGCCCTTATATAAATTTAAAATGACATAAGTAAGAGTGAATTACAACCCCACCACATACTCTCCGACCAATTTTTCTTTTCACACGCTTTCTAATTGAAATAATGGTCTTCCTATATAAACATACATGTGTGTATATATGTATACATATAGATCTATCTACATATGCACACACACATACACACACACACACAAAGATATATATATGTTTATATATGTGTGTGTGTGGGTGGGTGGGTGTACACACACACACACATATATACACACACACACAAACACAGATATACATATATGTACGCACATATATACATACATACACACACACACATATATAAATGCTTCTAATAATAAGTATAGATAAGGGTATTATAGGAAAAAATTGACAAAATTTAAAACTTGCTCTTATAATTAGGACCAAAACCAACTCCAAAATTTGCTCCTATAATTAAGACCGGAGGGAGTACAAGTATCACATAAGTCAGCACTAGAGGGCCTCACCTTGTTTTAACTTTTTCGAAAAAATGCAATTCCTCCAGTTTACCTTCCCCAACAATTACATTAATATGCAGAATTGGGGAGGAAAAACAAAAGGCTAGTGGATAAAAAATTGGGAACTGCATACTGTACATGGCAAAAATACAAAATCTCAACCTGGAATCAGTGGAATACTTAAATGAGTGTCCTAATAGTGCATGACCAAGTACTATCTAAAACTCAAGAGTCTCCTACATTAACTGTGACTAGTGTAGAAGCCGGCAAAATAAATTACATCTCACAACACAATCAAAACCTGAAGCAAAAGCACATGCTAGTCACTAAGGGTGTGTTTGGTACAAGGGATTTGGAGGGGAGGGAAAATTTTTAGGAATTGAATTTAATAAAAATTGGAGAAGTGGGTTTACAAAATTTTAATAAAGAGAATATATAAGATTAAAGAGTAAGAAAAATTAATTAAAAACTTTTAACCCCACTTCTCTAATTTTTTTAAATCCAACCCCCAAAAATTTTCCCTCCGCTCACTTTCCCTCCCCTCCCCTCATACCAAACAAGCCATAAAGGCGTAAAATAACCATTTGTGGTTCATACCATAACCTCCCTAGTGCGTGGCATACTGCAAGATCCAAGTCAGAAACAAATGCTTGCACCTGTAATATATATATATATATATTAACAACTGTTTGGGATCAAACAATCTGAAATTATTGAATGTTGAAGGAAAAAGAGTGCTTGCGCAACTTTTCGTACTTAACAGAGCATGTTCAAAAGAAATTTGCTTGCTGATTGCAGACAAGTATTCATTGCAGTCTCTCATGGGGGCATCCAAAGGATAGGATTTAGCACTAGGAACAATCAACTCCCTATGTTTCTGGTTAGGAACATGTGGGCTGATGCAAGATGTTAGAACCGGGAAAATAGAAGTAGAAATAAGGGAAAGAGAAAGAGAGAGAACAGGAAGAACAGAGAAGAAGAGGAAATCTAGAACTAGAATCTGTAATTTTAGATAAATAGGGGGTTAGAAGAAAAAAGGAAAGGGAAGAGAGAAGAAGAGAGAGGCTAAAACCAGAATCTAGTTTTAGGGGAAAAGAGGAGAGAATTATCTCAACAATAACTTCACTCATTCATTCATCCATATCTTTATCTTTGATAGAGTACATGTGTGGTATTTATAGACTAATACACATAAAACTGAAAATAACTACCTTTCCCTATCCATATAAAATTGATAGCAACCAACACTAGGCACTTGTAATATTTAACACAAGACACACAATAAAACATAAAACACAAATAGTGGTTGGTTCCTATCACAAGATATAATTAAAAACTTGTACATCAGAAAGACAATTATACAAATAGTTCCATTCAAAAGAATTCATTGATTGGCTCATAAAAAATTAGACAACGGCAAGGGCTCAATCACAAAAATCTTGAATACGTAACAACCAAATATATTGGTTGATCAAAGTGCAAATTTTACAGTAAAAACTTTCCAATTACAGGTTAAAATTACTAGACCACAATGCCTTCCAACTAATACCAAAATTTAAGTCAAAGGTTGGATATTTCTCAAAATGGGAAGAAGTAAATTATATTTTGTAGAGTCATGGCAAGGCTGATAAAATTTTGCAATTCAGTCATAAGAAAATAACTGGACATAAAACAGAGACACTCAGACAGATTGTAAAGAGTAAAGGAACATAGAGAAAATTAATTTACCGAAGAAATATCTTACAACATAAATCAAATTAGTTTTGATACATTAAGGAAGAAAGATCACCTCCATGTTAAGACAAAAATTGAACATTGGTAACGGAACAGTGACAAAATAAATTTACTCAGCCAATGACTTTAACAGAACATCAACAGTAATCAGATCTAACAAGCCACTAATAGAGGGCCATACCTTGTTTCATTTAAACAAGAAGCCCTTGGAAACTATCTTAAGAACAAGCTTCTCTGCCTTATCATCCTCATTGTTATCAAGAAGATGTTCAATAATAGTTTTGAAGTTATTATGTCTGGGGTGCAATCATTGTCTTCCATTCTATCAAGGAGGGTCTTTGCCTCATCAAACAAACCCTCTTTGCAAAGTCCTTTGATCATAATATTATAGGACACAACATTTACATGGCGACCTTCCATCAAAAGATACTGAAAAATTTCTCTTGCCTTGTATAGTCTTCCACCAGTGCACAAACCATCCATAAGAATATTGTAGGTGTGGGCAGTAGGTCGTATTTCTTCCGTGACAATATGTTCAAATAATGCAATTGCTCGATCAAGATCCTGCCTTTTGCATAAGGCATGCAACAAAATATTATTAGTGACTATATTAGGGGGATGACCCATGTGATTCATCACATTAAGAAGATCACGAACAAAGGAGATTCTTCCTGCTTTGCACAAACCGCCAATCAGAGTATTATAACTTACTGTATTGAGAACCAAATTTCTCCAACGCATTTCCTTGAAAAGATATATGGCCTCATCCAATCTTTTATTCTTACAATATCCCTCAATCAAAATGGTATAACTAAAACTATCTGGTCTCAAACCACTGTTAATCATCCTATTAAGTACTTCTGAAGCTTCTTGTACATTATTGATCATACAATATCCTTCTATTAAAATGTCATGGGAAACAACATTAGGCTTTAGATCAAACTTCATGATTTTGGCAAACACAGTTTGAGCTTCTATGATCCTTCCATCTTTACTAAAGAAATATCTTTCATTTGAATCAAATTAGTATTGAGCCATTAAGGAAGAAAGAATAACACTCTGTTAAGGAATAAAAAAACATTGGTAATGGCACAGAGACAAAATAAATTTACTCAACCTATGGCTTTGACATAACATCAGCAGTGATCATATGCAACATCTTTTAGCACAGACATATAAGCTAAAGAGGGCCAAAACTTGTTGCATTTAAACGACAAGTCCGTGGAAACTATCTTATGAAGAAGCTTTTCTGCCTTCTCATCCTCATTTTTATCAAGGAGATGCCCAATAATAGCTTTAAAAGTAAATATGTCAGGGAGTAAGCCATTGTCCTCCATTTTATCAAGGAGGGCCTTCGCCTCATCAAACAAACCCTCTTTGCAAAGTCCCTTGATCATAACATTATAGGACACAACATCTACATGGCGACCTTCCATCAAAAGATGCTGAAAAATCTCTCTTGCCTTATGTAGTCTTCCACCAGTGCACAAACAATCCATAAGAATGTTGTAGGTGTAGGCAGTAGGTTGTATTTCTTCTCTGACAATACGTTCAAATAATGCAATTGCTCGATCAAGCTCCTGCCTTTTGCATAAGGCATGCAACAAAATATTATAAGTGACTATATTAGGGGGAAGACCCATGTGATTCATCTCATTAAGAAGATCACGAACAAATGAGATTCTTCCTGCTTTGCACAAGCCGCCAATCAGAGAATTATAACTCACTGTATTGAGAACCAAATTTCTTGAACGCATTTCCTTGAAAAGATATATGGCCTCATCCAATCTTTTATTCTTACAATATCCCTCAATCAAAATGGTATAACTAAAAATATCTGGTCTCAAACCACTTTTAATCATCCTATTAAGTACTTCTGAGGCTTCTTGTACATTATTGATCATACAACATCCTTCTATTAAAATGTTATGGGAAACAACATTAGGCTTTAGATCAAACTTCATGATTTTGGCAAACACAGTTTGAGCTTCTATGATCCTTCCAGCTTTACAAAATGCATCCATCAATATATTAAGGGTGATCACATCCATGTCAATGCCGCTTTGAGACATATGATTGAGCAACTGGGTAACTTCTTTCCATTGATGTCTTTTGCAGAATCCATCAATCAAAGAACTGTATGTGACCGTGTTGGGAAATATTCCCTGATCGATCATTTCAGAAAACAAACCATGCGCCTCACTTACAAATCCATCTTTACAAAGCCCATCGATGACTGTACTGTACATAACTGCATTAGGCTTAACTGCAAGTCTAGGCAGCCTGCGGAGTAATTTGACAGCAGATCTTGTTTTCCCCATTTTACATAATCCATTGATTAATGTGCCGTAACTAACTCCGTCCAAAAACAATCCTTTTGCAATTAGCTCATCATGAAAATCCAATGCTACCCCAACCATATTATTGATACAGAGTCCCTTCAATAGAGTATTCAAAGTTACAGTACTAGGTTGAAAACCCATCTTGAAGATCTTGCCCAATATAGAGAAAGCAGGATCCATCTGACGCACGTGGCAGTAACAGTTGATCAAAATGTTGAAAAAAACTAGAGATGGGGCGAAACCCTTGAACAACTCCACCTGAGAAGAAAGTGAAATAGCTGCGGTATAATGCTTTATCTTGACAATGGCTCCTAAAGTTTTGTTAATTTCGACAATGGAGGGAGGCGGACACTTGCGGAGCAAGCGATTGAATGAATCAACGACATCTGCAATGTCGTTAGGATTTGGAGAATGGGAATGAAGGAAGAGATTGAGATGGAAGGTATGAGGTAAAGAGAGAAGGAAGCGTGAAGAAGATGATAGATTAAAGAGGGAAAGTCGAAGGAAGGCATACCTTGTAGCAGTAGAAGACAACATCTTCACAGAGCACACTGAGATTTCGGCGAGAGGTAAAGTGGTTGCTTCTTCTGCATTTATTCGGCACTCAAGGAAGGGATTTTGGCTGTGTACTGCGTTTGTGAATTCTATTATAGAAACTGATTCATTTGATTTTTTTTTTTTTTTTATGTTAAAAAGTTTACTTGAGAATAAACACCGGTAACCCACCAGACAACATGCCTCAGGCTCAAAGAACACTTATTGACTTGCACAAGTATCGAATCTCCTCCATTTTAGAATGAAGGTTGATGTTTTAGCCCACTATATCATTCCTCCTTCGCAACTGATTCATGATTGATAGAGAAAAAGATTGTGACTGCTTGCATTTGGTTCAAGACTTGCTAGATCTGAAAAATTCAGCAAGTGGTTTGGTGAGGCCACAAGGTAATAGGGCTGCAAATTATATAGCAGCAGATGGTAATACCTATTTATTGTAATTAATAAAATTAACTGTTTGGCCAAAAAAAAAATGCTCTTAATGCAATGAAAATTGAATAAAACTCATTTACCTTCCTTTTATTATCTTAATTAGAGAAATAATAATTGTATTTCTAAAATTTATATGAAATTCAGCTAAAATCGAAAGTTATATGATATAGCAGTCATTTTTATTTTCATAATTTCTTTTTCATCCCCTCTAATTAAATCATAAACGTTATATCAAAACGTGTTATTTAACATAAATGTTTTATTTAGATCATAAAAAAAAAAAATTGATGCATATAATTTCTGTGTCTTAAATCACGTTTTAATTTGTAAACTTAATTTATTTAGTTAATTGTTCAAGGTGAAATACGTAAGTTGGCTAAAAGTAATATTATATGTGTAAAAACAAAATAAACTTAATGATTTATGAAATATTTTTAGGGAAAATCCGTACCAGGGTCCTTTTAGCCCAAAAAAACCCAAAAAAGGCCCTAAGACTCTGACATTCCCAGAAGAAGCCCCAGGGCCCTTTTTGACATTTGAATGTTAAATGGAAAGACAAAAACACCCTCACAGTTAGTTTCACTTTCCTCTTTTTTCCCACGAACACCTCCTTACTGGACTTTTCACCCACCGATCGCTCGTCGCTTACCCGAACAAGCTGTTCGATTTTCACTTCGGCCTGGTTCAATGTGCGTTCAACTCGGTGAGTGTGAGGAAGCTGCAAATTAAGGCGATAATCATAAGAGAAGGTGTCTCTAAGACGTATTGAGCTTGTTCCTCGCAGAGAAGCGCCGCGGCCAATCAATCTCTGGACTTGGGTTTTTCTTGTGCATTATTTCTTTGTTAAAATAATGATGAGCAGTGAGGCCCAAAAAAGTGATGAAGAGATATATCTTCCATTGATTTATTAATTAGTCTATTTGAATGACTCAACCTTATCTTTGTTACAGAGGGAACGATCGTCGTCAGGAACACGAAGCTGCAATAGCCAATAATTCAAAATCAATTTAACAAGTTCTATATGATTAGCCTTTTGAAGGACTCTTGCCTTCAATTCCTGTTGTGGCGCTAAACTATATCTTAGAATCCAAGTATGACATCTCACATAATATTAGACCTTATTTTTTGGGTATTGTTAAAGGCACCTCTGTTTTAAGTTTCAGGAGCTTTGTTCAAGATCTGATCTAAGCAACCAACCTTACAGATATGTGTCGTGTTTCTTTGTATTTTCTTTCCTTATTCGGCCTGGGCACTACACCATTAAGTGGAGTTGAAAGTTGAGTTTTTGGTCAGTTTAAGTAATAATTTGTTGTTGACATTGTGCAGTAATTTCGGCCAAATTCTGCGTTAAATGTGATATTGAAAAATTGAATTAATTCTAGGAGAGTTACTATCTTGTGTTGTATTGAATTTTGAATGATATGGTTCATGTCATATGCTATCATTGAAGTGTTAAGAATGTGGCTTTGGAGGTTGGAATTCGTTGTTGTTATAACTATTGTTACTACAAAAGTTTGGAAAGTAAAATTCAGAAGTTGTTGGTCACTTGCTGCTGAATTTTAGAACTGTACTTTATTGCTGTTAATGCTCCTTAATTGTGCATTACTTGAAAACATTAAATTGGAAAATTTTTGCATTTTACTCTGAAACTTTTGCTACTGCATTTTGGAACTTCATCTATGGATTTCATGAGCTGCTATGTTCAACTGTGGTCTTGCTGGTTGCCAAGTGCATTTCGGTCTAAACTCATCTGTGCATGAATTTCTACATATTTGAAATAGTTTTGCTGTCACAAATCACAGTGGTTTTGCTTCACTTGTTTAGATTTGAAATCGGATTGCGTCTATCTTATTTGTGAAGTGCAAGTTTTGAGCAGCTGAAGTGAAAGTTTTACTTGCATGTTTCATTTTCAAAGTAAGTGATTGTCATTTACATAGGAGGAGCCTTTTTTCACTGAACTTCGATCTTGCATTGTGAAATATTTTGCTGCACAAATCCTTGTCACAGATCTGATTATATTACTCCAAATGTATGAAACATTTGCTGTCAAATGTGTGCAAAGTAAGGAGCCGTCATTGTTATTACACATTCAAATTCTAAAATTAGTATAGCAGCTCACTTGCTCTGGCATAGCCATTTTTGCTATAGCAGCTCACTTGCTCTGGCATAGCCATTCATTGCCTCCAGGCTTTGCTTTGTGGTAAACACCCAATAGCTGAATCATTAAGGGTAATTTTAAATGAACTTCATTTACAATTGTTGTAGGTACACGAGCAAGAAGGCTTTAGTATAAGAAGAAGCAAGAACATGCCGAAATCTACTCTATGGATGAAACTTGTGATTTGAAGGTGGGCTTCTTGTGGTGGCTGGTCACCCATCCTCACAACAACCATCGCCAAAAAGTATTGTCTTTGATTGAGGACTACCACAAGTAGAAGAAGAGACATTAGGGGGCATATTGTTAGGAGGGACAGGTAGACCGCAAAAAAAAAAAGGCGGGAATCTCAGTTCCAAGACAAGAAGGTTTATCATTGTGGTAGATGCCATGAGGAGGGACACTCAATCAGGACTTGCAAGAATCCAAATCCAAGCTGATCATTCATGGTGTCTTGGGGGCTTCTTTTTTGGGCATTGCCTCTCACACTCTTTTGTTGTATATGTCTTTACAGAGAAATCCACACCCATATTATTTTTGGAGATGGTGTGTGATGTTGTTATTATGTATTTGTAGATGCATTTGGTGTTTTAAATGAACGTTGGATATTGTTGTCACAATTGTATCCAAGTGTCATTTATGTACACATTTTCATATTGTAAGACAACTGTAAATAACGTTGACAAATATATGTTAAGGGGCTATTGTAATACCCAGATATTTATCTGGAATATTATAAATAAAAGTTGGATATTTCTGATAAGTGAAATTTCAATCTCCGGTCTTGTATAAATACAGTCTATTTTCTAAGTAGAATTTCTGCAAGAAATTAGGGAATTTAAAGGCCAAAGTGCCAAAATGACCAAAATGCCCCTAGAAAGGGTAATTAACTTAGAAAATTTATGGAAAAATCCTAAAAGACAGTAAAATGACCAAGTGAGTTAGGAGAGTATATAATCTCTAATTATTGTAATTTTATAAATTATGAAATTGGAGAAATTGTTGGAAAATACTCAAAAAGAAGTGAAATGACCATAATACCCTTGTAATTTCTAAAAATGCAAGAGGCATGAAAATACTAATGTTAATACAAGAGTATGAAGGTAATGAGGCATTGTAATTAAGAAAATTATCAACAGGTGATAATGAAGTAATTAAGTAATATTGGGCTAATTACTTAAGCATAAGCAAAGGAAATTCAGTAATAATTATGTGAAGCTCAAAATTAGTGGAAATTAGTGGAATATTAGTAAAAATGTATTTACTAATTAATTGGAAATTTCTATGAAAAATCATTGAGTTTAGGTATTTTTAAGCCTAAATACAAGAATGGACCAATTAGATAATTTTGTGGAATTTTTGATAAAAAGTAAATAAATAAATCATAAAATAATTAATTAAATAAAAAATAAATATTTATTAAATTAAATAGGGGAACCAGCCGAAATTTTGGGCCAAATAAAAAGAAAAAAAAATGAAAAATGAAATAGAACACAAGTGGTGCAAGTTGCAACATTTTATAATATTATAATTAATTAAAGTAAAAAGTGTGAATAGTAATTTTAAAATTAGGAAACGGATCCTATCTAGAGATCTAGGAATAGGAATTCCAAGGTCAAGGTAAAATATTGATCAGTGAGTTTTTACCTTCAAGTGACCTCTTCCTAAGTTAATTAGAGGCCGTTTGTGCATTTTCCTAATAAAACAAAATAGGAAAAATGCCTATAGGCATATTTTTGAAATAAGGAAAATAAATTCTAACTCAACATTTAGGAATGGGTTTGAATTTATTTAGACATATTTGGAATCAGTGAATTATTTCCAAGAGATTGGTAGTCCCGAAAACGAATTCTGACACCGGACGCGATCGGACACGTTTTTTGAGAAAACTTCAACCTGGACTGTTGGAGGCCTATATGGAATCAAAATTTAGGTTAACTTGGACATTTCTACTAAGTGAGAACATGTCTTCAGAGTTGTAAATCCAGAATTTTGTGAATTCTCCGAAATCACGCGAATCGGGTACCGATCGGGGAAAACGGTTAGCCCGGGCATAAAGCAAGCTTAATCACCATTTTTGGACCAACCAAGGGCTGCCACATCACCATGGAGGTCGGCCAAGAGGTGAAAAAGCAAGGGCAAAAATCGTGTGAAATTGTTGGACATAAAAAGTAAGAACAACTTGGAAAATTCCAACCTTGTCCCTCCAAAAACTCTATAAATAGGACATGCTCCCTCTTGAAAATTCTCACACCATTCCTTGCTTCTTCTAGCCGAAATCTAGAGGGAGAAACAAGAGAGAGAAGCTCTGGGGGAAGTCCTGCAGAAGTCTTCAACGGGTAAGTCTTTCGGTCTTTAGTCTTTAGTTTTTAGTTCGGTAGATAGTAGAATTGTTAGAAAGTTTTAGCAAGTAGGGAGTGAGATTCCTACTATTGTTTTTAGGCCTCATTGCATTGAAATATATGCCTGACGAGGTAGAAACATGGTAGGGATCGAGTCCCCGAAAGTGAAGTCTTCGTAGTTCTTTCACAAGTAGGTGTTATAATGCTAGAATAGCCTTTAAATTTTCAAGTATGATTGGGTATCATATGGGAGGCTATTTTAGTCTTTATTTTCGAAAATCAAAATGGCGTCGAAGTTCGGCAAAATTTCGGGAAGAAAATTTGTCGAGTAACGAAATCTTTGGCGAAATTCCGCCGATTAGGGGTAGAAGGGCAAAATGGTAATTTTTACCTAAAATGCCGATTATAGTGTCAAATCACTAATAAAGGTGATATTATTCTTATAGGATATCAGAATCTCGATTTCTTGCCGTCCACGTTGTCCGACGAACCGTTTTTGAAGTTCACGTTTTTAAGTAAAAGTACGTTTTCCGCGGTGGTACCTAACGTCGCAAACGAAGGTACGGACGCGTACTGTAACACTAATCTTGCACATCTTAAATACTTATATGTCAATGATATGTTCGTAGACCGTTATACAGACAGTTATACGGGTTATAGTTTTGGTAACGCCGTTCCGTTTTCCTAGCGCTGAGGACACGAGTGAGTATCGTGGCACTGGTGAATAGTGCAGGCTGTTGTTGTTATTTACCTTATGGGGCTTTACATTTGCTTTGTGCTTGTGTTCTGTCGGCATAATGATCATGCATCTCTAGTATGCTTATGATATACTGTTGTATTAGCTCTTGAATATCTGTTGGCCATATACTGTGTTGTTTGGGTATGAGGTTAACCGTTACCTGAGATTCAATGTGGTAAATTGAATCTCGGCTATAGCTTCGAGGATCTGGGGAATGCGGATCGACGATCGAGGCAAGCAGCATTAGACGTGCAGCCGAAGATTTATCTATCTTATCGCTTTCTGTTTCTTTCTGTTATTTACTTTTCAAACTCTAGGATTACTGTAATCAATACAATATTACACAATGGTTGATGTTTTGGCTAAGAATCCAATTACTCTTGCGCTCTATTGCTCCACTCTGATTGTTTGTTTGAAAAAAAAAAATTCCGCATTTCAAACATGGGATGTTACAGCTATGATTTGGTTGTTAAAGCCCTGATATGGTTGTTAATGGGGGCTGATCATGTTGTTAGTGGGGGCTGATCATGTTGTCTGTGGTTGCTGATAATGTTGTTAGTTGGGGCTGATGATGTTGTCAGTGGGGGCTGATGATGTTGTTAGTGGAAGCTGATCATGTTGTTAGTAGGGGCTGATCATGTTGTCAGTGGTTGCTGATAATGTTGTTAGTTGGGGCGATGATGTTGTCGGTGGGGCTGATATGCTTGTCGGTTTTTTCGATATGGTTGTTAATTGGGGTTGATATAGTTGTGCATTTTTCCCGATATGGTTGTTCTTTTTTTTTTTCGATGTTGATATTAGTGGGGGCTGATGATGTTGTTAGTGGGGGCTGATCATGTTGTTATTGGGGGCTGATGATGTTGTCAGTGGGGGTTGATGTTGTTGTCAGTGGGGGCTGATCATGTTGTTAGTGGGGGCTGATGTTGTTGTCAGTTGGGGCTGATTTTGTTGACATTTATTTATGATATACTTGGAGTTGATATAGTTGTATATTTTTCTGATATGGTTGTTCTTTTTTGTCTGATGTTTATGTTAAAGGGGTCTGATTTGGTTGTCAAAGGGGGCTGATGTTATTGTTAAAGGGGGCTGATCTTGTTGTTAATGGGGGCTGATGATGTTGTTAAAGGGGGCTGATCATGTTGTTAGTGGGGGCTGATGTAGTTGTTAGTTTTTCCTGATAATGTTGGTAAATGGGTACCTTATTATATCCCATTTTGCAGCTACATCTTACATATGAACTCAAGTGTTCAGCACAATTGTTGTAATTAAATCTGTCATACAACCACTGAAATTTAGGTACACTTAAAAACAAGTCAGCCTATATACATAAATACATATTTGTGGTCAATTACAATGTGTCCTAACAATATGCCCCCTAATGTCTCTTCTTCTACAATATGTCCATCAGTCTTCTCTTCCTTAATTACGTCACCAGATTGTTTTTCTTGAGAACCAATACCAGCAGAATCTTCATCATCGCTATCATTAAATGTGGTCTTTTTACCCTCAAAGTAGCAACCAACAACTTTCTTGGGCCTGTCTCTGATTCCCAATCCTTGCTTTCCAGTTGTGGATTTGTCCTGCCAAAGTATAATCATTGTACATCAATTATTACAATCTTTGTTCGGCTGCATAATTTGTATTAGGCCGTAACACTCAGAATTTAGAAATCCATCAGGCTTCAATAGAAACAATACATAGCAAGTAAGCGAATTAGATGACAAGATAACATCCATACTTGAACCAGCTTGTAGAGCTTCTCTTGATCATCTTCATGAAATGCAGTTCTTTCAATACCATTAGAGTTTTTGGATATGCAAACTCTTTTCTTTCTTGACCCTGCTCCAAGAAGACCACCAGAGACAAATCCAAACTTGTGGCCCCACCAATCTGGAGGGATACCGCAAACTATGCTTTCTGTGGAAATGCAACATCAACTGATTGAGACAACACTAGAGAGAAATACATCTTTTCCAAAACCCCTTACATATTACATCAGAAAAACATGATGCACTACAGAAACATGAAAAAATATTTCACTATTGAGAGCATTCTTGATTGAACAATAACAAATAGATTTTAATAAATGTAGAGGATGGGGAAGCAATGCAAAGCGCAAGTGCATTGCCACTAAATACCTAAACAGAACATAGGTGGGAGAATGCGCAATTAGTGGTAGTTACTTCATGGTTAAATTTTCCTAGCATCAAAAGATTGATACCTAAAATTTCAAAAATGACAAATTTCTTTTGACCAAGTTCAAAAGTTCCACGTTTATATACAAAACCATTTGTCAATTTTACTTGGAAGAAGCTTTTCTTTTTCCATTTTGGGAAGGAGCTTTATTGTCGGGTAAACACACAGTCTTCATGAGAAGTTTTTCATCAGTTTACACTTTACACGCATAGCCTAAAAATTCATTTATTTCAAAATAGCATTGAGAAAACATGAAAATAAGAGGTTTTTCATGCCAGCCAGTAAATTATATAAATGAAAGCACAAAGACATATGTGATGAAAGAATTAATAATTTCAGTAGTGAAATGACATTACAGCAACTGTTGATTATACCTTCAACTTGAAAACATTCATTGACAGATGTCTTTGACACAAAATGTTCGAAATAATCACCGACGAAGTTTTCGAAAACAAACCAGTATCCTGCTTGTTTTGAACTTTCACATATCCTTTGATCCCCTGTTTTTCTTTGCCTAGACCTTCCCCTTCTTCCCAACCCTAAAATGTAAGAAAATAGCTAATCAAATCAAAAGAGCTAAAAAAAAAATCAAGATTATAGAACAAAACAGACAAAGAGAGGCACCATTTGCTTCATGAGGCGGAAAGCAGCAGACTGCCTGGCGACATTAACATAACAAACAGGAGATTCAGGTGCCGCCATGGCTTTTGGCGCTGTTGTTGCTCTTCCTTCGTATCACACGATTGATTCCGACTGTTTTTCCTCCTCCTCGGACTTGTGGAAGTCTGAGTCAGGATCGGAGGGTGGTTCGTCCTTGAGGTCGTCCTGAGAGAGCGGGCAGTGAAAGAAAGAGGGAGGAGCGAGAAGATAAGGAGAAAGAGGAAAGAGGAAAGTGAAACAACTGAGGGTGTTATTGTCTTTTCATTTAACATTCAAATGTCAAAAAAGGCCCTGGGGCTTCTTTTGGGAATGTCAGAGTCTTAGGGCCTTTTTTGGGATTTTTTGGGTTAAAAGGGCCCTGGTACGGATTTTCCCATATTTTTATAGTAAGAGATAAATTATCTCAATGGTTTGATTTTTATTTGTTCAGGACCGTTTAAAGTTTAATTTTTTTCCTTATTTAATTTAACGATATTTCCCTTTCGCCAGAAGGGGGAAAAAACATTAGTCAACACTAAAATTCACCTTCCCGGCCTTGAAAAAAACATTCTATGAAGCTTCACTAAATAACTAAAACTTGAGAAATTTAGAATTGTACTCAGTTAAATTTGATTAACAGTAAAAACTACTTTTTCAACGTGATTTACAGTATACAATGTAAGTATATGAGAGAAATTTTATTTCAACTTACGTGAACATGTTTATGTAATGCTAACTCAAACAGACCAAATGCTCATATATGGAAGCTTTCAACAGGACTCTAATTATTCCATCAAGTGATGTTCTTAATAGGCACCATTTTAATTTGGATCATATTTTCTTCTAATGTCCATATTCTTTTTTTTTTTATAAACAAATTTTAGGAAAGGGGTTGGGTTCACCCACAATCCAAGGGCATGGCGAAATCTCCCTTCCTCCTAGATGATACCGATGTTAGGCAGGCCGAGCCGTCTATTACCCTCAGGCGTTTACCTAGGCACCTAGGAGCTAGGATGCCTCCCCCAGCGCCTTGACCAACTTCAGGATCAAACCCTCTCCTTTTGGTGAGAGTGTCCATATTCTCAATCTTCATGATTTGGTTTAATTTGCTATCTATACGTATTTCACCACAATCATTTGATCATTTTGTCTCTTGGCTCAAGAGATTTTGTCTTAATTAATTTAATCATTAGGGGATCATCTATCCTTCTTCTCACAATCCAATTCTAATATGACATTATTCAATAATTGCCATAGGCTCTTTTAATTTTTTTTTTCAAATGCTTTCTATCCTTTTTACTATTTCTTATTCTGAATCAGTAATCTTAATACATATTGTCATTTTTTAAAACAAATAAAAAATTATAAACTAAGTTATAACTGAATCAAAATTATAATAACTAAACATTTAATTTTCCTTGTTTAATTTAAAAGAAAAATGATACAAACGTTTCTTAGTTTTGGGTGAATGAAGATATTTAAGGAATAGTCTCATTTATTCTCATTGAATGAAAGAATAAATTGAATGTCTACATCTCAAGAACTACTTATTGGGAAAAATCATCATCATCTTCTTCTTCTTCGAGCTGCCTCCCACAATTACAAACGCAATTATCAACCTTAATCTTTCTATATATATATTATCTAAATTAAAGCTCCTGTATTATTTACTATTTATGAATAGAAACCACCCTTATAATTAATAATTTAATTCCTATAATTAAAGCCTCAAATTAATCGATTCTAACTAAGTATTATATTCTCTGTGCAAGTACCAGTACTGCTTCCATTATATCCATCTTCTTGTCTGTAAATCAATTCATCCAATGCTTCCTTCATCCACGCATGTGGGCAAATCTCTCTGGCTTCACTCACACTCATCTACATATATATTGTCAAGCAAATTCAATATTAATATTTCTGTTTTTTACAACCTTTATGATGAAGTTGTGATGCATATATATAGAAGAAAATTTCTTAACTTAGTTAATATGAAGTAAATTAAAATATATATACAACGAACATTATATGAATTCAAAGAAGGATCAGGGAGTTACTATGAGGTTTCTGATCAATAGAATAAACTTAATTATTATGAAGTATCGATGACAATTGAAGATCATGCAATGGCAAATTTCATGGTAAGAAATAACATCACCTAATTTATCTTTGGGATTTCTTAGAAATTAAGTTGCTTCCTTTAGATAATCTAATAATAATTCTCCCTTAAAAGAAGAATTTACGTGATATATAAAAATTCTATCGTGCAATGTAATACAATAAAACATATACATTATATGTATATATATAGGACACTTCTTAGACCTTGTTTCAATGGGATTGAGTTTAGGTGCTCGTCATGGATTGTCTAGATCTATTCTAGATGATCTAGATTTATTTGTTTAAAATAATTATTTTAATGTATATAAAATTTAGGATTATTGGAGGTAGTAATAATAAATTGAATTTGGACTTTACCCATATTCGCTTACGAATGTTCTTCTCAGGCCAATCATCGAGCTGCTTATTTACAAGCAAAGGGAACATATATCCCTCATGCAAAACGCTTTGTCGTTTACTCTTG
The DNA here is from genome assembly GCA_025563575.1 of Acacia pycnantha. Classification (NCBI taxonomy): domain Eukaryota; kingdom Viridiplantae; phylum Streptophyta; class Magnoliopsida; order Fabales; family Fabaceae; genus Acacia; species Acacia pycnantha. The sequence goes on along the minus strand of JAMWYP010000221.1, from coordinate 399,880 downwards.
TAACGCCACTTCCCTAGCATGCTCTGTACAAATCACAAACATACAACACCTCATGTGAGTAACATAAGAATTTGTTTAATTAGATCTTTGACAAAGGAAATAAATTAAAGAAGAAGTTTATTTTTTTACTTCTCTATATAGTTTTGTTCACAAATAAGAATGAAAAATACTAACTTGGACGTTACCCTCAACCCCAGCTTCCTCTAGGGTTTCTCTCAAAGCTGCCTGTTCCATGGATTCATCCATCTCCCAACCACCCTGAACCCAAACAATGATAATATATACAAAGTTACAAACATGTATGTTAGAATCAAATATCAATAATTCAAAAAAATCCAAGTTCCTTTGTACTAGTACATAAAACTAGAGGGAGAGTCAATGAATTATGTTCTAGTATATGTCATGTTGGTGGAGACTAAAAATTTCTTTAACATGTCACGTGTTCGAACGAGACATACCCTATCAATATCAAAAGAGGGAGAGCAAAAGAGAGATCGTAATAGAAAATGTTAATCTCTCCACTCACAATATAGGCCTCTAGAGTAATTATTTTGCCTCACAGCTTAAGTTACTAGCAAGATAATTAATTCTTATTTATTAATTTTGCTCGTGTAATTAATATTTAAATATGACTCATTAATCATCCCTGTTATATTTCTCTTTCTTTCACAGCTTTATTTATTTTTATTCTTATTTTTTGGTTGCCCACCCAGTTTATCGGGGTTTCGCCCTGACTAGTCCAGATCCGACCCGCGTCGCGCACCTGACTTTGGTGGGAGAGTCTCCCAGCTGGGTTTTTTTTTTTGCATTCACAAGGCTCGAACCCGAGATCTTACTTAAGCGACACAAACAGCTTACCACTTGTGCCAACCCCCGTTGGTTCCACAGCTTTATTTAATGCGGGAAAATTTAAAAAAAATAAAAATCAATTTAAGAAATATTTAATAAGTTAATTGACATTTTTTTTGTTACAATGAATTAGTTGGAAGCTAAGTGATTTATATTGTGGATGAGACGGAACAAATATAAAAGTGGAGGCTCATTATTAGTGTTTATCTCTATAATTAAATACCTTAGGGAACTGCATTCCATGACCATTCTGAGCACTAATCATAAGAACCTCCAACTCCCTGTTATTGCTACTCTTGTATCTGTAGGGAATGCATCTGACCATTTTCAAAATTACACCAAACGAATCAATAAATTAACATCAGCCACACACACACACACACACAATAACAAATTAATAACCATAGACCAACAACATACATGAGCATATAGACATACAAATTAATTATGGATACAACTTAATCTTGCTTGTATACACATTCTTTATAATTTTTTTTATAATTAATAACAAAATATATTATATTTACCCACAATCCTGAATATAAGAGCTGATTAAAGATAGCTAATATGAGGATATTAAAAAAATCAATTACGTTAGTTATTTGTAATAAATGAGTAGTGTTGATTTTCCTAAAATATCTCCCTATATTGATGGAAACTCTCTAAATATGTGAAATAAATAGGGATATTTTGGGCCAAAAATTATAAATTGGGGAGAGACAAAGCAGGTTGAGATCTTATACCAAAGAGAGAGCACACACACACCATTTTGATCCTATTTATAAGTCTATTTTGATTAAAAAATTTAGTCCTTATTGTGAGTCCAATTTCATAGTAATATATGTGTGTGTGTTTTTTTACAATTTTGCCCCAATTAATTGTACAATAAACAAAAAGAATTTATTCATATTGTGACTTTTAGAACCAATTATAAATAAGGGTAAAATATGAAATTTAGTCCATAATTAATGAGTTAACTAATTCTTCTTATTACTATATGATAGATGTGAGAGTTAGTTAATTTAAACTTATAAATAGAATCAAAGGATATATAATAAAATCTATAAATAGTCAAAGCTACTTATTCGTATACAAGAGACAAAATAACAAACTGATATATATATGATGATCAACAAAACTCCAAGGCAACGAACTTCAAGGTAACCAAAATGAGAAAATCTAACAATTCCCAGATTTTGCGTGCAGGGTTCTGACCCCAAAAAAAAAATTTTGAATGTTGGATCTCCATGAAATTCAAATTTATGTATGCATGACAGACAACTTAACGGGTTAATCTGGATCATCCAAGAAAGATATAGAGAAGAGAAATATACATTTTTTTAACAAAAACTGAAATATGAAAGAGGAATATAATGAATTTAAGATCATGAAGAGTTTATTACATACCCCACAACTTGGCGACAACCTTCATCGTCGTATCGCTGCAAATGGCGACCGGTACGAGACGCCAAACGCTCTACTTTCTTCCTCGGCGTCGTCAAGAAATCGCCGGCAACTTTTCTCGAGAAAACATGGTAACAGAAAAATCTGCATGCCACAATAACATTCCTTGAAAGAAACATCCCCATCACGTACAACCCTAGCTTAGCTTTCTGGTTTATTTGATTCTTTCTCCTTCAACCTCAACAATATATAGGTATATATCACACACAAGCAACGAACTTGATCTATCTCCTCGATCTCATCGTGTGTGTGTGTGTGTTGTATATATATATATATACCTATATATTATTATGGGTGTGGTGGTGTGGTCCCACACGAAGGAACCAAAAGAAACGTAAGAATTTAAAGCTGAGATGGGAATTTTGGAATCAAATAGGGAGGGAATTAACGTGGTGGAGAAAAGAAGGACGTCGACGACGACGACGCGGAATATATAGATGGTCGTTATATTATAAAATCGATAGAAACGAATAAATTAGAAAGAAACGCCGTGGAATAAACAAATTAATTAAACCAACGAAGGGAAGGAGTCAAGATTAAAATAATTGAATTTGGAAAGGAAAATGATATTATAGGAGATAATTAAGGAAGAAACAGAGTATGTATGATGATCGGAGACGGAGTCAGAGTGGAAAGGAAAGGAGATTCTTGTCAACACCGACACGCTTTTGATGATTTTGATTCGAAGAACAAGTTGTTTTTGGAAGTACGTGTTTGTGTGATTTCCAGGTTGTTTCTTTAAAAAAACTAGGTCAACTGGCCTTACAAGACTTTTTTTTTAAATATAATCTTTATCTCTTTTTTATTACGTGAATGGTTATTTATGACCAGAGGAAATTATTATGAAATAAAAGTTATTTTATTATAAATAATCAATAATAAAGTATTAAAATTAAAATAAATAAAATATTTAATTAAATTAATGTATTAAATAAATATATTATGTTCATAATGAATAGCCGAGTGGAAGTTCAACATATACTGTAAATTTTTTTGCCAACAACAAATGCTGTATATGATTTATGAATTTGGCTGGGGAAAAAACTCATCCGAAATTTTTGGAGTTCATGATATTTAACCATGGTCAACTCAAGTTGATCCGTTCCAAATATGAATTTCAAAATTAAAAAGAAATAGAAAATAATCAACAAATTCATAATGTTATTCCATCGTATAAAAATTAAAAAGCAACTGTATTTCGTTCCTTAGATTAAATATTCTAATGCTCTTAATTGTTTTTTTTTTATGGCAAAAAATATTTGGATGTTCTCATTCTATTAAAATGTACTTAACTTTTCTCAAACTCCAACACCCATGCTCATTGTGAAGAAATAAATGTATAATTTAAAATGAATGTAAATTTTAGATATTCCTAATTTAATTTACATTTTAATAAAAATAAATTATAATTTAAAATGAACATTCATTTTTCTAACTGTCATTTTTTTTCCTCATTACATATTAATAATTTGGACACTATTTCACAACTTATAATTAGCAATGATGAATATTGCAGTGATGAGGACTCCTTTAATTTTTCCCATTAAAAAATAAGTTCGATCACCATATATATGAAAGGACTAGAAAAATGATTAAAACAAACCATTTGAATTAGTCTCAAATCATTAAAAAAATGGTCTAGCTACTTATTTGACCAGCTTTTCATGTTTAGAAGCTGTTTGGAGGGTCCTCTCATGAAATATTGAGACTTACTATTGTATATAGACTTCATGTTATAAGCATAATAGTTAGGTAGACTTTTTGTACATTTTTCTTGACCTTTTAATATTTCCAAGAAGAAAAGTAGGTTAATTACAACCCTCTTAACTAACAAACAAAAAAAGTTATTGGAACACAAAAAAGTCTTTTTATAATTTATTCCATTTTGCAAAAAGTAACTTCATGTTGTCTATTTTCAAACTTATAGGGCGTTGACATTATAACACAAACGTGTGTGTGTGTATATATATATATATATATATAGTATAAGTTACGTATAGTGTAGAAAGAAGAAATTTTGTAGTCCTATTATAAGGTAGAGAGAGAAATTTTTCATATGATAAATGTACAATTTTACTATTTACTTATGATTTTATTGACTTTGTTCTCACAGGCAAGGTTGTCAAACTCACGAGTTTAAGCAAACTTGTGACAGTAACATAAATTCGTATTGTGGACTCGAATCGTAAATTCGTAAGAGTTTACTTTTATAATAAAATAGGTATTAACAGTCTATAATTAAATAATTAAAATGTAAAAAATGACAAAAATTTGATTTAAATATATATATATAAGTTACTTATAGCGTAGAAAGAAGAAATTTTGTAGTCCTATTATAGGGTATAGAGAGGAATTTTTTATATGAATGTACAATTTCACTCTTCACTTATTATCTTATTAACTTTGTTCTCATAGGTTATAGTGTATGTTAAATAATTGTAAAGTTGGAAAGTTATTGAATTTTAAGGTAGAGTTAATAAAGTTTAAAGTTTTTTTAAAGTTTGTGTGAAACGTGTTGAAAGTGACGGATAAGTATTATGAATTAGATGTATTGATATTGTATACAATCTCAAGTACTTAATATTAATATAAGAGTTAGTTAACTTTTTCTTAAAGATTTTAAGAAAACTAAATAAATTACTTAATCATAGTATATGTTGTGTATCATTAAATTATATATCAGTTTATTAGTTAGACAAATTAGTTTGGAGAAAAATAATAAATATAAATATTATAATGTAATTTATTTAACTTCATAAATCTTTCCAAAAACTTGTTAACGACTCTTATATTAAACATCCGAGCAAATATATACTATGTATATATATTCATTTTTCTATTTCTTTCATTATATTTATAAATAGGGTTAAGTAGCAAATTTGCCTCGGAAGTACACGCTCAAGAGCAATATTGCCTTAAAAGTATCTTTGGTCTCAATGTTGCCCAAAAAGTATTTTTAGTCTCAATGTTGCCCTTGAGTTAATAGAAGTTAAGTTTGACCTTTTTGTTTGACTGAAACTCTTACATGGCATTCTGATGTGGCACTCAACAACCCTACTCATTGCCACATCAGCTAATCCCTCCCCCCTCTCTTATCTTTTTCATTCCATCTCCTCAAGCTGTAAACAAAAAGCCAAAAACAAACCCAGCATCGTCAGTATCTGCACCAAGTGCTGCATTCCCGGTAGAGATGTCCAAAAAACCCGGTAGTCCAGGTGGTCTGGTCTGACCCGGTCCGACCCGACCCGGTCTCTGAAAAAAATGCTTTGGTCTGGGACCATATGAGGCAGACCGGACCGGACTGGTCTGCTCAGGTCAGACCGGACTTCGGTCCAAGGTCTAAGACCCCCTGGACTGGTCCGGTTCGGCCCGATATATATATATAATCACAACTTAACCTAACCCTTTGTCATTATTTATTGTCTTCTTTACGATTCTTCATCACTCATTAGTGTGTCTTCTTCTTCGGCCAAAAAAATATCCAGAGTCTTTTTCCCTTTTCAGTCTTCTTCTTCTTCCCTTCTTCTTCGGTCTAGCCTAATAGAATATTGTTATTTTGTATTTTTTTCAATGTTGTTGGAGATTCTTATATGTGTAATTGTGTATGATTGGATTTAAGATGTTTGCATGTTTAATTATTGGTCCAAAGAAGTGGGGAAAAAACTTTTAAAAAAATGAAATAGGTCCTGGATCGCTGGACCGATCCAGTGATCCACTGGACCGATCCGATCCAGCCCGAGCTCGGGCGGGTGCAGGCTCGGACCAAACCTCGGGCTGGCTTGTCCAGCCCGAGGTCCCTCCTGGACCAGACCTCGGGTTGACCCCCAACTCGGTCCAGTCTGGTCCATGGACATCCCTAATTCCCGGCATGGGCCTCTACCTCCTAGGCCTCACAAACATATCCCACCTACTACAAAAAATAGATTTAACGACACCTAATTAACGTTCATTTTTTTGAAAACAGAAGTTAAAAGGGAGGCGGTGACATTTTTGAAATTTTGTCTTAACATTTAACGACTGTTTCAAGAAAAACAGTCTTAAAAAAAGACACCCAATTAACATCCGTTTTTTTAAAACAGAAGTTAAAAGGGAGACGGTGGCATTTTTGAAATTTTGTCTTAACATTTAACGACTCTTTCAAGAAAAAGAGTCTTAAAAAGAGAGATTACACGACTGTTTCTAAGAAACAGTCGTTAAATTTATTAAAAATGCCAAGGAACACCGCCCTTGTCCTTTTCCTTTCTCCATGTAGTTCTAATAAACTTAAGTGCTGCTCTCGAAAAGTCATAATTTTTCTGACATATTGGACCACTTTTCAAACACTTGTGAAAAAAATAATAGAGAACCGACGGGGGAAAACACAACTTTATAAACAGCAAAAACAAACAAAAAGGTGTCCGCGTAAATATATTTTGATTCTCCCGCCATTTTTTTTTTATCTGGGTGTTGTTTTCTTTCTTTATAATTTGTCATTTTTACTTCCTGTCAGGTCGAATCGTAGAGCGATCTTCATCATCCATTAACTCTCGATCACTTCTTCACTCTGAGCCCTAATCCTCTCTTCAAGCTCATTCTTGTTCATGCTCGACCTCCTGCTATTCTCATTCTTCGCCTCACCCCCTAGGGTATGATTCTCCATTATATTTTCTCTCATCGATTCTTGATTCTGATTTTTCTCATCGATTCTACTTTCTTCTGTTTTTGAATTTGTGGATAGTGATATGTAATTGCATTGTTCACAGGAAATAATGACATTTTGCCCCCTGTTTTTGCAACTTGAAAAGAACGGCTGCACAAGTTGTTGAAAAGGCCAAAGAGCTTTGGCATTTTGGAGTTTGGACTGCTCTGAATGTCATTTTTCATATGAAAAAGATAGTAAGTCCATGTTTTCTCTTCTAATGGGTTTTACTATACCATTTTATAGTTTAAATATAGTAGAAGTTGACACTAACAATTTTAAGATGTATCCACATCTTTTTTACAGGGCGTAAATGTTGTCTTTATGGAAATTGTTGATGTTGTCTTCTTCTTCTTCTTCTTCTTTTTATTACTGTTGTTATTATCTTTGGTTGTTCCAATTTTCCCGCTGGAATGCTTTTCTGCCACTGATCATCAATTTGAAAAAAAAACATATAACGACTGTTATTTTAAGAGTAAATACTCTTTCTGATCCCTGACAAAAAACACGGACCCCATTTTGGTCCCTTACAAAAAAAAAAGTCCCTTATTCGTCCTTTTTTAGGGACTAAAAATGACCTTTTGGAAATTTGTGAGGGATCAAAATGTCAACCAATCGACCCTTATTCGTCCTTTTTATGGACTAAAAATGACATTTTTTTAAGGGACCAAAATTGGGATCACGTTTTTTTTTTCAGGGACCAGAAAGGGTATTTACTCTTATTTTAAAAACAGTCGTTGTAAGTCAAACTTTTAACGACCATTACATTCATGACCTTTTGAAAACAGTCGTCTAAGTATATTAAAAACAGACGTTAAAAGTGTATTTTGTAGTAGTGTCCCTTATCATCCCCGTGCTTGTCAACACCATCGTTGACAGCGGGCTTTGGATCTAGGAGGGCCGGCCCTCCAGGGCCTGAGGTAAGAAAAACATCTGTTTTTCAAAGCCCGGAACTAGAGCACCAGGGCCAGGGCCCGGAAATTACTATTCCAAATTTTAATTAATTTTCCTCTGTTTTTTTTAAAAGAAATATAATTAGTAAATTACATCACAAATCATCCAACAAATAAGCACAGTCATTAATTTATAATCAAAAGCAAATTATGTTCACAAATAATTCACATAAAACATAAGAAACATATCACTAAGTGATATTAATACGATGACTATTATTGTAACAAATAATTTAATATGTTAAACATAAGAGTAATTTTATTTGCAACAAATAATAAACCAAATCATAAAATTAGAGTATAGTTATTATGTATTTATAGTTAAATGGATAAATAACTCTATAACAAAGAAAATATATATATAAATTAAACAATTAAAAAAAAACTACAGTGAAATTGGCCTGCAGGGCTAGCCCGAAGCCCTCCAGGGCCAGCCCGTTTAAACCCGAGGCCCTCCAGGGCTGGCTCTACAGGGCCAATTTCAAATATCTCGTCCATTTTTCAAGCCCGGTCCTTGATCGGCCAGGGCCTAAACGAGCCGGCTCGATGGGTTCGGCCCGATTTCCCGGCTCTATTTGTGAATATCATTAATATTGTGATTATCAATCCGGATTGGATCATCTATATTAATTTTAGATATTCCTAATTTAATTTAATTTTAATAAAAATAAATGCATAATTTAAAATGAATATAAATTTTCTAACTGTCATTTTTTTTTCTCATTGCGTGTTAATTAATAATTTGGACAGTATTTCACAACTGATAACAATGATGAATATTGCTGTGATGAGGACTCCTTTAATTTTTCCCATTTAAAAAATAAGTTCAATCACCATATATATAAAAGGACTAGAAAAATGATTAAAACAAACTATTTGAATTAGTCTCAAGTCATTTAAAAAATGGTCTAGCGACTTATTTGACCAGCTTTTCGTGTTAGCTGTTTGGACGGTCCTCTCATAAAATATTGAGACTTACTATTGTATATAATTAATGTCATAAGTATAATAGTTAGCTAGACTTTTTGAACATTTTTGTGACCTTTTAAAAAAGTAGGTTAATTAGAACCCTCTTAACAAACAAAAAAAGGTTGTTGGAACACAAAGAAAAAAGTCTTTTTATAATGAGTAAATACCATTTTTAATCCCTGACAAAAAACATGGACCCCATTTTGGTCTATGACAAAAAAATGTCCTTTTTAGTCCATAAAAAGGACAAATAAGGGTCGATTGGTGGACATTTTAGTCCCTCACAAATTTCCAAAATGTCTTTTTTAGTGCCATAAAAATGACGAATAATGGTCGGTTTTTTTGTTAGAGACCAAAATGGAGTCCGTGTTTTTTGTCAGGGACCAGAAAGGGTATTTACTCTTTTATAATTTATTCCATTTTGCAAAAGGTAACTTCATGTTGTTTATTTTCAAACTTATTGGGCGTTGAAATTACAACACAAACGTGTTTTCTCATATATTGCATTCAATATTTGGACTCTGTGTGTAGTTTAGATATAATTAATTTTGATGATGTCAAATATAGATGTCAAATATTAAGATGAAAAATTTTGTATATAGTATATCTTCTATATTGACTAACTCCTATATTTAATGTAGATTCAAAAATTAGAAGATATCAAGTTGAATTATGGAGAATGATCAAGAAGAAGATTAAGAAAGAAGTTATTGAGTTAGCTAGATTGATCAAGTGGGAGAAAAAGAAAGAGATTGAAGATATTAATCCAGAAAACAAGAAGTTGTCAAAAGTTTTTGGAGAATAATCAAGGGTTAAGGTGCAAATTCACCAATAAACTATTAGGTCAGGTGCACCCAGCACAAAAAACAATTAAAAGGACCAAAAGTACCAAAAAACAATTAAAACCTTCCAATTATCACAATTCCGTTTAGAAACAAACTCACGGCGTTAAACTCCATTCTCTTCCCTCCTGCTCAGTATCTTCGCCTCTCTCCTTCGTCGCCAGATTATTATTCTGTGTGTATTATAGGATTAATAGATCGTCTTTGGTTTCACCAAATCGTTCTCTTCTCAGAATCCACCGCATCAGTTGGATCCAAACCCATAAAAACATCTCTGCCCATATCAGAATCTGTATCTTGCCCATATGCTTCCTCCGCTGGATGAAGAAGAAACTTAGTTTGTGTTTTTCGATCATGGGGTGTTGATTGAATCCTGTTAAAACGATGTACTGATGTCAGATTTGTGTTTCGGTGAACTGAAGGTGTGGGCGACGCGGATTGTTTGGAAAATGGGTATTTTTTCAGCGAGAAGAATGATATTTTCTATGGAGGCGTAATTGTGATCGCTGAAGGCACTGGCTTCTGGAAGCCCTTTGGGGACGAGATACCAATTGTTTGTCCTTGGACCAACCTGGTGATCGGAACTCGGAAAACCCTAGTTTTCTGCGGTGGCGACACCGAAACCCAATGGGTTATGCATGAACTTCACCTCGCCGGCCCTGCAATGAATGTTTACCCACCCAAGGTAAAAAGAATAGAACAGTGATTAGTTTATTTTCAGAGCAATGCCCGGAAAGTTTTTTGCACTATCTTGTCTTATTCACCTGTGTTTTGATTTTTGTGTTTTGAACCCAAATGTAGACGGAGGAGACGAAGGAGGAGAAGAAGAAGCCCAAGGAAAAAAGGTCTATGAAGAAGAAGTCCACCAAGAACAAAAATATTCGGAAGCTTGAGGCTGATGAGGGAGTCAAACCCAGCGTCATCGATTTCGATGCTGATGGCAACAATTCCGGCGAGGCCCCGTCGCCGCCACCAGAGTGTAACTTCCCCTGAATTTCTGTGAGGAAACGATGGGGAAGAAGAAGTGAAGGGTTTTATGGATCTGGGTTTCATATTCAAGAAAACAGCGTGCTGGCGATGAAGGAGAGAGGCGAAGGTACTGAGAATGGAGTTTAACGCCGTGAGTTTGTTTCTAAACGGAATTGTGATAATTGGAAGGTTTTAATTGTTTTTTTTGGTACTTTTGGTCCTTTTAATTGTTTTTTGTGCTGGGTGCTCCTGGCCTAATAGTTTATTGGTGAATTTGCACCTTAACCCAATAATCAATAAGAAGAAGAGAAGAGATTAAAGAAAGAAGAACTTGCAAAATATAATGGGAATATCAATATTCAAGTTCTTAGATTTGATATTGAAAGTTTTTATGATCAAATGGAAGTTGGAATGACTCAATTTAAAATTAATTAAAATAAGTTATTTCAAGCTTCACCATGAATAGTTATTTTTAAGCTATAGTAACATCACTATTGAGCTACACTAATCACTTTTAAGCATCACTCGAGTGAGTGATTTTCAACATTTTGAATGTCCCTCCGTCATCAACGACGGAGAACCAAGAAGAAGATTGTAGCAACAACAACAAGAAGAAAAACAAAAAGATGATTACAAAGTCCAGAAATAAACAAAAATAACAAGAAACAAAATCATTCACCATGAAAATCGAATTTGAAGTCCGGATCTACAAAAAAATCACAAGCTTAAAGCAACCAAATCGAAGGCAGGATCCTCTTGTCGGTGCTAGCAAAGCTTCAAGCAACCAAAATCGAAATCCAGATCCGAGCGGGAGCGGTCAATGTAGGAAATAAACAAACTTAAGCAAGAAGATATCGAGTTTGATTTCAAACCGGATCTATACGAAGGCGGCGTGGAAGGACCCATAGATCGAAGAGGAAGGAGCCGCCGCCGTCCGGAATCCTCAAAGTAGTACGCTTTCATTTCTTGAGGATTAGAGTCGACGCCGTCGCAAAACCCTCGAAGCATCTCAACGCCAACGTTGCCAATGATTTGATTGTGCGACTCTTATGATGACTTACGAAGATTGCGAGTAGGTTAGAGGAAGAGGATGACATTCTTGCTGAGGATTTGCCAGTGAGGCTCTTGGGATACTCGTTGAATCTATAACTAAGAAAATGTTATATCACCAAGAAGACAAAGCAAACTCACGGACTTAACGAGGTTTAGTGAATGTAGTTTTTGTTTAAAACACTTTTAAGACCGGTTTTGAAACAACCGGTCTTAAAAGTATATTTTAGGACCGGTTGTTTTAAACAACCGGTCTTAAAAAGTGTAAAAAAAAAAAAATTTGACCGGTGGCAATTTCGTAAATATATAGAACACTTTTAAGACCGTCTGTTTGAAACAACCGGTCTTAAAAGTGTTCTATATAATTTTTTTTTACACTTTTAAGACCGTCTGTTTGAAACAGCCGGTCTTAAAAGTGTTCTATATAATTTTTTTTTTTTTTTTTACACTTTTAAGACCGTCTATTTCAAACAGACGGTCTTAAAAGTACTTTTAAGACCGTCTATTTGAAAAGCCCAGGTCTTAAAAGCTACTTTGCGAGTAATGCACTATTCACTCAAGTTACACATGTGTCACTCGAGTGATTGCATTGCTTCAACATACTCTATTCAGTTCTGTTTTCGTTTTACATGAACGAGGTTTAGTAATTTGGTCATATCTCTTAAATACAAATCTGATTGAAGTTAAACTTGTTTCATATAAAATTCAAACTCTCAATTAAACATACAGACACCAAGATCAAGCTCAAAGTAGTTTATATGAAAGAGATATGAGATTCGGAAGTTGACATTGGAATTCCTTGCGTCATTTCAGAATAGGTTCAATAATTTAGTTGTATCTCACAAACTACATATCCAATTGAAGTGAAACTTGTTATTTCATATGAAACAGAATTCAAAATAGGTTTTATATAAGCTGATATCAAGATCAAAGAGACTTAGATGGAAGAGATAGGGATCTCAAAAGTTGACACTCAATTTTCTCATAATGTTCCAAAACAATTGTCATTCTTCAGATCCTAATTTTTGAAAGGCAGTGAGTTTATGACTGAAAATTGTTGCATATGAAACCAGACTCAAGAAGTGTTTCAACAACATCAAGATTATGATCAACGAATAACAACTATAAGAGATGAGAATTTTAGAAGTTCAGAGTTGTATAAAAATTAAAAAGCAACTGTATTTCGTTCCTTAGATTAAATATTCTGATGCTCTTTGTATTTTTTTGGCAAAATATATTTGGATGTTCTCATTCTATTAAAATGTACTTAACTTTTCCCATACTCCTACACCCTATTTGTTTTAGAAGCTAAGCATACCCCATGCTCATTGTGAAGATCATTCATATGGTGATTATCAATCCGGAATGGATCATCTATATTAATTTTAGATATTCCTAATTTAATTTTAATTTTAATAAAAATAAATGCATAATTTAAAATGAATATAAATTTTCTAACTGTCATTTTTTTCTCATTACGTATTAACAATTTGGACATTATTTCACAACTAATAACTGTTATGGACTCATATATGAGGCTCATTTGCTGTGCGGCCCAACAAGGGTAGGTTGTACCAGAATCCCTCCATAATCAGGTAAGATACTAATTGGCCTATAATTAAGGCTGAAACATGGACCTAGAAGGCGTACAAAGCCCAAGGACTGAAACCCTAAAGGCAATCCCTATAAATAGAAGGTTAACCTAAAAGGTACATATTCTCTATTCACCTTATTTACTATTCAGCCTCACTATACATACACCCACCCCTTTTTGACTAAACGTCATACTCGTATTGCACAATAATCCATTGCTCTCTTTGGTATCTTCTACATAGATATCTTGGAGAGTTATTTGATATTCTCTTCGGTGTCTTCCTTATAGATACCTTGGGGAATCCTTTTGATCCTATATAGACATTCACGAGTCCATTGAGGTTAGACATCTGTGTTCTACAATAGAACAATAACAATGATGGATATTGTTGTGAAGAGGACTCATTTAATTTTTCCCATTAAAAAATAAGTTCAATCACCATATATATAAAAGGACTAGAAAAATGATTAAAACAAACTATTTGAATTAGTCTCAAATCATAATAAAAAAAAAAAAAAAGGTCTAGGGACTTATTTGACCAACTTTTGCTGTTTGGACGGTCCTCTCATAAAATATTGAGACTTACTATTGTATATGATTCATGTCATCTGTATAATAGTTAGTTAGACTTTTTGAACATTTTTCGTGATCCAAGAAGAAAAGTTGGTTAATTAGAACCCTCTTAACAAACAAAAAACGTTATTGGAAAAAGTCTTTTTATAATTCATTCCATTTTGCAAAAGGTAACTTCATGTTGTTTATTTTCAAACTTATTGGGCGTTGACATTATAACACAAACGTGTTTTCTCATAAAATGCATTCAGTATTTGGAATATATATATATATATATATATATATATATGGTAAAGGATTTCTCCAGTCACATGAGATAGAGTTATCTCCAGTGACCCTAAAACGTCGTTTTGGATTAATGAAGGGTGTTTCTGTAATTTTGTTTATTTTTTAATCATATAAATTTTACCGAAACACTCTTTATTAATTCACCTAAAATTACTAACACACCATTCATTAATTCAAAACGACGTAGTTTTGGGGTCACTGGAGATAACTCTATCTCCAGTGACTGGAGAAATATTTTTCCTATATATATATAGATAAGTTACTTATAGAGTAGAAAGAAGAAATTTTGTGGTCCTATTATATGGTAGAGGGTAATTTTTCATATGAATATACATTTTTAACCTTATTTATTGATTTCGTTTTCATGGGATATAATGTATGTTAAATAATGGTAAATTTATAAAGTTGTTGAATTTTAAGGTAGAGTTAATGAAGTTTAAATTTTTTTTTTAAGTCTGTGTGAAACATATTGAAAGTAACTTATAAATAGAAACAGATATATATCATGAATTAGATGTATTGATATTGTATACAACCTCTAGTCTTTAATATAAAAGTTTGTTAACTTTTTATTAAAGATTTTAAAGAAACTAAATAAATTACTTAATCATAGCATATGTTATACATCATTAGATTATATATAAATTTATTAGTTAAATAAATTAGTTTGGAGAAAAACAATAAATATAAATACTATAATGTAATTTATTTAACTTCCTTAATTTTTTTTAAAAAATTAACGGGCTCTTATATTAAATATTTGAGCGAATATATATTGTGTATATATTAATTTTTCTATTTATTTCATTATGTTTATAAATACAACAAAAGCATTCAATATAATAAAAATAATTAATAAATACAACAAAAGCAACTATATCAGGCAGCCAAAAAAAAAAGAATTGGAACGATGATTGGATATAGATGTAATTTTACCCAAATTCTAAATCTCTAACGATGTCACATAATCTAATTAATAATATATTAAGTATAGTAATCCAAATTAGAATTTAGGTAATTCAACCGTCTTGTTATGTGATTCTCCCTTTATAAAACCCTAAAAATTTTGTTACACATTAGGATTTTAAAGTGTGGGTGATTTTACTATAATTATCTTCAATTTTTTAAATAAAAAGAGGAAAGGACACCTCACTCATCAAATCCAAAAATACGAGTAGAAAGTCATAGAGAAAAATTCAAGTCCAAAGTCATCACTCATCGGGAAGCACCATCAATGGAATTGAAGGCGCAATTACAGTGTAGAACAGAAAATTGTAAAAGATAGTGAATATAACCCAGAAAAGAGTCTGAATTGAAATTGCACCTTCAATTCCATTGATGAAAAAGGAACAGCCTTGAAGAGAAGCCAGAACGGGTCAAGGACTTGTATCTAGAAATGGTAAGTTTATGAGATTCAACAGAATAAAAGGTGTCTGAATTGCGTTTACATTGGTCCAATCTTCCACTTTGAAAAACTTTTAAAGTCTTGTGAGATACTGAATTGGTCCAATCACCCAGGTTTATATTTTACTTTTTTGTCTTTTTTATTGGTCACCGTCACTCATGATTCATGCTTCCCCTTGTCCCCACCTACTAGCTGAACCATGTTTTCATAGTCCAACATAACTGCTACATACGTACGTACGTACCATATATATATATATATATATATGGGTTTATCGTTTGTCATGTTACTTGACATAAGTTTATATCAAGTCACCCCAAAACTACGTCGTTTTGGGAGTTCATTAATTCCCTTAACTCCAAAACGACGTCGTTTTGGGAGTTAGGGGAATTAATGAATGGTGTTTTGGTATTTTCGTTTTTGTATTTATTACATAAATTTTACTAAAACATCCTTCATTAATTCCCCTAACTCCCAAAACGACGTCGTTTTGGAGTCAGAGGAATTAATGAACTCTCAAAACGACGTAGTTTTAGGGTGACTTGACATAACCTTATGTCAAGTGACATGACAAACGATAAACCCTATATATATATATATATATTATATGTGTGTGTGTTTTATGGTCCTTATTATAAGACACCAACTAACAAATGTATTTGATCCTTTTTATAAGGCACTCAGTTGTTCACAATGAGCATTAATTATTTATTTTCCATATATGCCCATAATTAATAGGACCTGACGTACATCCTTTGCGGATGTAAGTCTGGTGCCATCCGCTGCGGGTAAAATTACCAAAATAAATTTTTAAAAAAAAAATTTACCGATTTGGAGCACTTGTAAAACTATTTACCAAAGTAATGCTGATATCACTAGTGGCGTCGTACTTGCTGACGCCACACTGAGTGGCGTCAGAAAGTACGACGCCACTAGTGGCCTCAGCAAGTACGACGCCACTTGTAATACCCGGATAAATAAAATGGTCATTTCTGATAGGTGAATATGTGGTCTCGATTTTTATGTTATATTTATTATATTTATAAGGGGAAAAATCTCTTAGGAATTGGGGAAAAAGATTGAAGGGTTAAAAACTTAAAATGACCAAAATACCCTGGGATGCATAGATAACTTAGGAAAAATTGTGGAAAATCCTAAAAGGCAGGGAAATAATTATTAAAATTAAGAGAGTATATTATCTCTAATTTTAGTAATTTAATAAATTATAAACTTGGAAAAATTGAGAAGGAATGTTCAAAAAGTATTGAAATGACCGAAATACCCCCGTAAATGCTAAAATAATGAATGAGACATGAAAACACAAATGTCAATTCAAAAGTTATGAGGTAATGAGTTGTTCTAATTAAGAAAATTATCAACTATTGGTAAGAAAGTAATTAAGTAATTACTGGCTAATTACTTAAGCATAAGCAAAGGAAATTCAAAAATAATTGTGTAAAACTCTAAAATTAGTGATTAATGGCCAGAAATTAGTAAAAATATATTTCCTAATTAATTGGAAATTTTGAAAAAAAATTGTTGAGTTTAGGTATTTTTTAAGCCTAAATACAAGAATGAGCCAATTAGGGATTTTTGTGGAATTTTTGGAAAATTAAATAAATAATTAAATTAAATATATAAAAAAATATTTATTAATTATAAAATGGGGCCAGCCGAATTTTACCCCAAGAAAAGAAAGAAAAATGAAAATAAGAACAAAAAAAATAAGCTTGATTATTATATGATATAATTGAATGTGGTGAATAGTAATTCAAAAAGTAGGAAACGGATCCTATCTAGAGATCTAGGAATGGGATTTCCAATGTCAGGATAGAATATTGATCAGTGGAATTTTATCTTCCGTTAGACTTTTCTGGAAGTTTATTCTGAGTCCGATTGTGCATTTTCCTAATAAGATGAAATAGGGAAAAATGCAGATAGGCATATTTTTGGATCTAAAGAAAATAAATTCTAACTCAATATCTAGGAATGAGTTTGAAATTATCTGGACATATTTGGAATCAGTGAATTTTTCTCCAGAAGTTGATGATTACGAAATGCGTTCAAACCGGACGCTTTCGGACACGTTTTCGAGGAACTTGATGACGATTGAAGCCCTATATGGAATCGAAATTTAGGTTAACTTGGACATTTCTAGTAAGTGAGAATATGTCTTCAAAGTTGTAAATCCAGAATTTTGAGATTTTTCCGAGATTACGCGATTCGGACACCGATCGGGAACTTTATCGGTGCAAAACCATAAAGCAAAAGTTGGTGACAATGCAATAATGACCTTGGGGAGGGGGAGCACGTTTTTGGAGGAGTTTTTGTGGTGGAGAAGTGGTTTGAGCAAAAAAGATGTGTTATGTGGCCAAAATTGAAAGTTGGAAGATTGGAAAAAGACCAAAATGCCCTCACAAAAACTCTATAAATAGCAAGCTCCTCCCTTTGCATTCTTCACACCAAAACCATTTTCTCTAGTTGAGCTTTCCTAGAGAGAAGTTAGAGAGAGTGCTCGGAGGAGGAAGGAGCCCTGAGAATTTTGCAATAAGCTCTGGGTAATTTTTCCTATCTTTAGTCTTTAATTCTTTCGTAGTTTTAGTAGTAATGCTAGATAGATCTTTTGTTTTATTTTAAGTATGAATTTCGAAAATCATGATGGGGTCGGAGTTCTGGCAAAATTTTGGAAAGTCGGAGTCAAGGTAGCGAAGCTGTGGCAAAATTACGCCGATTAGGGGAATAGGGGCAAAATGGTAATTTTTACCAAAATGCCTGTTATGATGTGAATCATTAATTAATATGATTTATATTTCAAAATTATGTTGGAGTAGGAGTTATGTTGAAATTTTGAAAGATTAGGGTCAAAGTAACGAAGTGCTGGCGAAATTCCGCCAATTAGGGGTCGGGGTAAAATAGTCATTTTGACTAAAAGTGTCCGTCGTAATGATAGATCCTTAACAAGTACATTGTTATGTTGATAGGATATCCCTGATTACGTTTTTACCTATTGTCGTGCCGTATTCCGCCAGAAATACCGTATAACGTCAACAAATGTACGTCCGCGTACTGTAACATTAACTCTTATGTTTATGGTATGCATATATGTGCTATGTGTATTATTATGGTATGTTTATTGAATGCAAATATGTTAGAACAGTTTGGTGCTGAAGGCAAGGCTAGTCTACGTGGGTGTGCCATAAGTCGCCGTATAAGTCGGTGAGGCCCCCATGGTAGACACTTACCTGACCATTCTGTTCGGTTTACGGAAGTATGTACGTTCGCGTATTGTAACACTAATCTGATGCATATAGTATGCGTGTATGTGATGTGAGTATGGTATGTGTATATGTGGTGTGTTGTGGGAATGCATATTATGTTAGAATATAACTGTATGCATGCTGGGAGCGATATATTTGTAAGGCTGGGAGCGATACATCTATAATGCTGGGAGCGATACATCTGTAGTGCTGGGGGCGATATATCTGCATGCTGGGAGCGATACATGTGCATTGGTTGGGTGTGGTTTATATGTTGTGTGGATGTTGTTGTGTAACCCATATGTGTGTATGTATACATGAGGTTAACCGTTATCTGAGATCCGGTGCGGATCTCAGCTCTTAACATAGCATCAGGGTCAGAAGGACCGAGGAACGAGGAGAGAGGAAAGCAGCAGGTTCAAGATTCCGGCTGAAGACTTTCCGATGTTGTCCTTTACTTTTTGAAAACTCTCGGTTACTATACCGCTTCTGTAACTAGCCAGTGGGCATTTTGAATATATATATCAGTTACACTCTTGTTCCGATGCTCTACTCTGATGAAAAAAAATTTATACTGCTTTTGGAAAACGGGATGTTACACCACTAGTGGCGTCGTACTTTCTGACGCCACTAGTGCAAACGTCAATTTTTTTTTTTATTATAAGGACCAGAGGGAGTAATAAATAAATAAAAATTGACGTCGCCACTAGTGGCGTCAGAAAGTACGACGCCACTAGTAACGTCAGCATTACTTTGGTAAATAGTTTCAAAAGTGCTCCAAATCGGTAATTTTTTTAATAAAAAAAAATTATTTTGGTAAATTACCCATCCGCTGCGTCAAGCACAACGTTTTGGCGCAAAATACACCTATGGTCCTCTTTTTTTTTTAATATTTCAGGAACTACTAGGTAGTAAAAAAATAATTCAAGATACTGAATGGTACTGAAAAAATGCTTCATGATCTTGAAAAACTATTTTAGGATTGTGAAAAATAATTCAGAGTATTGACTAGTACTAAAAGAATACTTCAGAATACTGACTAGTACTGAAAAAATGATTTATGATATTAAAAAAATTGTTAGAGGATCTTATAAAAATATTTTAGGTAGTGACTGATACTAAAAATATACTTTATGATATTTTTTTCAAGATTCTAAAATAACTTTTTTAAGATCCTTAATTATTTTTTGAGTACTAGTCAATATCCTAAAGTATCCTTTTAGTACCAGTCAGTACCCTGAAATTTTTTTTCAAGATCCTAAAATAATTTTTTAAGATCATGAATTATTTTTTCGGTACTAGTCAGTATCCTGAAGTATCGTTTTAGTACCATTCACTACACTGAAATATTTTTTCAAGATCCTAAAATAATTTTTCAAGATCATGAAATTTTTTTCAGTATCCTGAATTATCTTTTTACTACCCGGTAGTGCCTAAAATATTATATATATAAAAAAAAAGAGGACCATGGGTGTATTTTGCGCCAAAACGTTGTGTCAACACAACGGATGGCAATGCACTTACATCCGCAAAGGATGCAAGTCAGGTCCTAATTAATAAGGGTAGTGGGTGAGAGTAATAATTAATACTCCCTCTGGTCCTTCTTATAAGGCACCAACTAACAATTCTCATAAATAAATAAAAACAGTTAAAGTCAATAAAGTTGTCCTACAATTTAAGTAACTTTCAATATTACCCCTACTAATTGCACTAAACCCTAATATCATATTAATTATTACTTTCACCCACTACCCTTATTAATTAGGGGCATACATGGAAAAAGATAATTAATGGTCCTTGGGAACAAACAAGTGCCTTATAAAAAGGACCAAATACACTTGCTAGTTGATGCCTTATAATAAGAACCAAAAGGAGTATGATATTAAAGTTTAGTGTAATTAGTAGAGGTATTATTGGAAGTTACTTAAATTGTAAAATAATTTTATTGATTTTAACTGTTTTTATTAGTTTGTGAGAATTGTTAGTTAGTGCTTTATAATAAAGATCAGAGAAAATATAATATTTATATGTGGTTGTTTTAAAGCTCAAGTGGGTTTTCCCCTCTTTTTAAAAATTAGATCACAAAACCAATGGAGTTGGCACAAGTGGTAAGCGGCTTGTGTCACTTAAGTAATGTCTTAAGTTCGAGTTTTGTGAATGCAGAAAAGCCTCGCTGGGAGACTCACCTACCATGGCTAGGTGCGCGTCCCGGGTCGGATCTAGATTAATCAGAGCGAAGCTCTGGATACCGAATGAGCAACGGGAAAAAAAAAAAAAAAGATCACAAAAGCACCCACTTAGAAATTCCTCTATTACAACTACTCAACTAGTTTTTAGGCATCAAGGGATTTTCTTGACAAGAGTGCCTCCTAAATGAGACTTTGGATTATCTTAGAGGGATTTGAAGTTTTGAACCCCTGCCCATCAATGGGACAAGGGTATTTGTGTCTTTTAACCCTTTGTGCTAAATTTACGTTGGCATTTGAATTGATTTTGATTTTAGGAAAAACATTGAATAATTACTTCATGCCTTAAAACACTTGTTGAAAGTGGCTTACAAATACACGATATATGATGTGTAAGTAATCAATCCGGTCTAGTTAGTCATATTGCTTCATAGATTTTAATTCTAGAAGTAACATGGAATAATTGCTTCTCTTTCACATTAAGAAACACAAATTATGTTGCTACGCCTGTGGAAACGCAGAAATATCTCAAGGTTTGGAAAAGAACATACTCTTCTGGTCCTTAATATAAGACATGTTCCCTCTGATTCTTATTATAAAGCACTAACTGTAAACAAATTTTTATCCTTCTTATAAGGCACCAACTGCTTCTAACTGACTGATTTATTGGGTTTTTCCCATCATGCCTCATTTATTTGGCCAATATTTTTTCTTCGACTATTGCATTCTCAATTCATTCACCATGTTTTTTTTTTCTCTCATTCCATTAAGTTTGTATATTTCCAATCCAATCAACATGTTTCTCCCCCAAAATAAAGTAGGGGTAAAGGTGAAAATATTTATCAACTGAATACTAATTTAATACTACCTCCGGTCCTAATTACAATTTGCACTACAAAAGTGTTCCTGTAATTAGGACCGGAGAGAGTAAATTAATTGTCCTTCCTTGATATAAGAGAAATTGCAGTTGGTGTCTTACATTAAAGACCAGAGGGAGTAGTTAACTTTTTTTTTGAGAGATTAATAATACTAAATAAATTAGTTGATCATAACTTATGTCATGTATCATTTGATTATATATTAGTTCATAAGTAAAACAAATTAATTTAATATAAAAAAAATAAATATCAATACTTTAAAATAATTTATTTAGCTTGCTTAATTTTCCAAAAAAATTAACTATGTCTTATATTAAGGACCAAAATAGATCGTAATTCCCTACATAATGATACAAAATAGTAAAAATGTGTGATTTTGTTTGAAACAAAAAATCCTATATTTTTTTAATGTGCATTAATTCAAAGGATTTTGATTTGATATTGACTGTTTATGAGAAGTTGGAATTTTCAAATTCCTCTATAAAAATTTTCCTTCGTTTAGATTTTAGACCGCTTGATCTGTATTCTTATGAACAGAGAGAGACAATGTAGCTAAATTCGTGGTTAAGGACTTAGAGGGGCATATATAGTATATACGTGGAATAATTATATTCAAGTAATCTCAAGGATGGTCAATTGCTTGATTCTTACCCCTTCAAAGGCAAATTCAAAATCCTGGGCATGAAACATGAACTTAATTCCGACTCCTCCAGTCCTTAAAGGTCAAATCTCATCTTCTAAATATCATGTTAACCAAAATTCAAACGCACAAGTATTTTTAAGTAGCACTTATCTAGTCCTACTTATAAATTACTAGCTCTACCTTAAAATTTAACAACTTTTCAACTTTACCCCCATTTAATATACACAATACCCATGAGAATAAAGTCTATACAATAATAAATGAAAGACAAAATTGTATATTTGCATGAAAAAATTAATGAAATGACTTATAAGTAGGAGCAAAAAATTCTTCTCCCTCTACGTTATAAATGGAACAAGATGAGTAAAGTTTAAAGCCCTAATGCAAAGTTATTTGTATGCAAAAACTCGTCTTACCACTCGAGTAAAATAGTGTACATAACATTCGCTAGTAATTAATACACCGACATGAATGTAAGATCCCAGAAACAGAAGGTGGAAAACTCGAAATATTTCACATTTGGAGCGGTACGACAATGTTTTGATTCCTGTCTTGAATCTGAAACACCCAGGAAAACAAAATGACCAAATTAAGAATTAATATACGGTATACACAATGATTTAGTTTAGAAAATGAAAAGTAAAAGCACCAAATTGAGAATTGCTTCACATTTCATGAGCAGTTCGGTGTTAATTTTTTCTCCTAAACCCTAAACATAAAGGTTACTACAAAACAAATAAATCCATATGAAATTGAAGGCGGAGAAAAAATCATGGATACACATCTATATAATTTGAAAGAATAACTTACATTAGATGATGATTGTGAAACCAATGTACACTTAAGGAATCGTGCAAATGTAGGAAGTAAAAATAATCTCTCTGATTGACTCCTATTATTTTTCAGTTTCATTTTCCTTGATGTTGGTCTCTGAATTTGCTTGCATCTCAAGCAGCTTCTGTTGTTCCTCATCACTCTCTTGTGCAGTAACTTGTGTTGGAGCTTTTGGTTTGCTTGTTGATTGCTGATAAAAAATCCCACCAAGCATACAAATCAAAAGCCCCATTGTACCCACCCAAGTTGAATGCTTGTCCCATATTACTAAATTAATCACAACAGTCAACAGCTTGTTCACTATCCCAAGAACGGTAAATCCCGTTGCAGAAATCGCCCTGCGGCAGGAAAATCCAAAGAAAGAGATGGATACGCCAAACAAGCAAGACAACCCCACAGGCAAAATCACTTGAAAAGAGTGCCAATCAGACTCATCAGAGAATTCATGTTTGATCTTTTTCAACTCACCCATTATTAGTAGTTCCAATGGGAAAAGTAGAAGAGCCTCGAAATTGTTGTACAGCACAAGACCCCATGTGTTCAAACCAATGGTCATAACTACATGCTTTATGTAAACAAAATCTATGCTCATGCTGACCAAGTAAGCCAGAGCCCAACTATAAGCCATAACTGTGAACTGGTAGTCAGTCAGCACATAGATCACACTTCCAAGAAAGATGGTACCTAGCGATAGCCATGTCTTAAGGGATGGCCATGGCTGGTGCAAGAAGAGTGTCTCCCCTACTGCAACGAAAATGGGAACAGCAGATCGAAATACAATGAAAGTATCCACGTTGGCATGAAGGAGTAGCTCACTGTTGGTGAAAAGAGACAAGTAGAAGATTATAGCTGCGGGTAGAAACCGCCACATGGTCAATAAGTCAAGAGAGTCGTGCTCAATGAACTTGAACCGTCCACAAATGAAGACGCCAGCTGCACTGGTGAAGTACTGGAGGGCAGTTAGAGCCCCAGGATAAGGAAATTTCATGACAGCCCATTTGTTGATGATTGAGAGCAAAGATGCAGATAAGCAATAGCCAGCAGCAATTCCATATACTGAAAATTGTTGGAGGAATGCACTGTACCAATTTCCCTGGATAATGCCACTAGAGGGCAAAGGGGCATCGGTGCCTTTCTGAACCTCGAGTTTAGAAGGGTTTTCCACATCATTAGCTTTAGACATCTGAATAAATCTAAAACTATATCAGTACAACCTTCATAATCTGTTGATGCAAGTGTTGATTGTTGACTCAATAGAACTCAATAGCATTTATGCATTCTAGACCAGGAAAGCAACCCAATACAGAGAAGAAGAAAATCCTCAAAAAACCTCCCTAACATCATATGTGCCTACCAAAGAATTTCATCCAAACAGAAACTGAAAATTTTATAAGCTCTTTATCCTAAATATATTATTATTTTTCCAAGAAACAACAGTAACTAGTACACTAGACATTACAATTACCAGTAACAATAATTTTGGCAGATATCATACAAGATGTTGAAAGAAATGTCTCTGTGAAGAAAACAATTCAAGCAAGGCCTGGTTTTATCAACGATTAATCACATATCACATAATGTGATACCAAAATGTGGAGAGCCACCCCAAGCACACGCTAAGTGACAATAATCAAATATTTATAAAGGGACAGGAACTAGAATAATTGAAAAATATCCAAGACTTCGCTAGTTGAGTTGTCAACACAAAGTATTGCACTTATGAAGTGTTTTTGCCGTTTTTTCCCAGTAAAAATCAGGGCAGATGACACAAAGCATTGATTGATGAGTAACGGATGCACATTTGAGGAAGGGACCCCATTGTGAGCCCTATTTTGCATTATTTTCCCCTTACTGTTCTCAGTCTCTACAATGCAAAGTCTACTTTCCAACCTGAATTAACACCACTGTCTTTTGTTTATTTACAATTCTAATCAGTAGAGCAGTAAGCATCTCATATCAGCATTTTTTTTAACGAAAATAAAAAGTTTCAAAACACAAGCTTATGACTGAGCATTTTGGCCGAAAGAATGACTATCCTTTCCCTTCTCTACCATGGAGACATAACAAAGATGAATGACTAAATGATAGTCTGAATGATGCCAATTTTTAAACCCACGAGCAAAGATTACCTCTCTTTTTAGCAGATTTGATGTGATTGAATACGGAAATTCATAAAATTAGATTGAATTTCAAGCTCATTAAAAATTCTGAAACATTCTGTACCAACCGACATAGAGAAGGGACAATGGGGAGGAAAAGGGGATTGAATAGCAAATCACAGGTCCAAGTGCAGCTAACTAAGATTTAAGAGAACCATTGCAGAAAAAGGCTAGTGATGGGAAACGCATTATAGTACTAACTGGCATAATCAATAATGAAAATCAAAGAAAGAAAATGAATCAGTGCAAACCCAATCAAGAACCGAGTGATATTGCAGGAAGAATGCAAAGCGAGAGAAGTACCGAACAAACCTCAAGAATTAGAAACCCTAAGAAACGTTGCTAAAAACCTTGAGATCCACGAGAGCAGAGAAGGATCTGCGGTGCTTGATACTCGCAGCAACTCGCGGGGAAGTAAGGAACCTAGCCACTTGATTCGAATTAGTGAATTACAATCCAGTTTATAAGGAAAGGAAAGGAAACAATTGTCATTTTTTGACGTTCCTTTTTTTTTTGGACAAACATTTTTTGACGTTCCGACACTATGCCAGTATGCCTTATGCCTTGTTATAAAATTATTTATATTGTTGGAAAAAAATTATAATTACTCATTATTATTACTAATCACTCCTTCCGATCTTACCTATAACCTATAAGACAAAGTTGACTTATTTTTTTGGAGAGATTATCGGTTGTGTATTCTTAAATTATATATTACTATTTCCTGTCCTAATTATAAGAGATAGTTGACTTTTTTTGGACAGATTAAGAAAGTTAAATAAGTTACTTAATCATTTTATATGTTGTATATTCTTAGATTATATATTAGTTTATTAGTCAAACTAATAAGTTTGAAGAAAAAAATAAAAATAAAAATACTTTAAAGTAATTTAATAAACTTCCTTAATCTCTCCAAAAAGTCAACTAGCTCTTATAATTAGGACCGGAGGGAGTAGTTTATTAGTCAAACTAATTAGTTTGTAGAAAAATAAAAATGCTCTAAAATAACTTAATTAACTTACTTAATTTTTTTAAAAAAAAATCAACTTTGTCATATATTATAACTAGAGGGAGTAATAAAATTCTCTTATCAGAGGTTTTGAACCAATATCGTTATTTGGTAATGGGATTTGCATAATTGCATTGATTAATTTAACAGTGATTGTAATAATACAGATAACCAATTTAATATTTTAACTATTTTTCCGAACCATTTTAACTAATTTAATAAAAATCTTATTATTAACTACACCCCTAATTAAGGACATTTTTTAAAAATATCTTATTTATTACGCCTTCACATAGTTTTTATTTTTGGAAAATTAATTTTTTAGTCCTTGTAGTTTTGACTAGGTTATAACTCAATTCTTACATTTCAACTTGATGCAACTCAGTCTCTATAGTTCTTACCATTTTATAATTTAGTCCTTATGTTATAGAATAAAGGAGGGGACTATATTATAAAATGATTAAAACTATAGAGACAGAATTGTAATGAGTCAAAATTTAGGGACTAAATTACAATCAAGTAAAAAATATAGAGACTGAGTTGCACCGAGTCAAAGTGTAAGGATTGAGTTATAACCTAGTCAAAACTACAAGAACAAAAAGATTAATGTTCTGTTTTTTAATATTTTTAACACATGTCCTGTCCAAAGGATTAAAAAACCGGTCCGAGTCAAGGGGTAAACCGGGGTCCCGAGTTGATCCGGAGTCAACACGGCTTGAACTGTCCGAGTTAGCCGAGTCAGATTCAAAAAGATTAGTTTTTTTACAAAAAAAAAAAATCGACTGAATGAGAACGAGAAGGAGGGGAGAGTGTCAGCACCTCGGCGGTGGTTGGTGGAGATCGCGATCTAGAGTTGTCGAAGGTTGGAACTTCTTTGGTCGAAATAATGAAACAAATTTTGACTGGTAGAATTTCTTAACTCTAGTTCACAACCAGAAGCTTCGCAGCGCCTTTTCAATGTCGAGACTGAACGAGAATGAGGAGAGACTAAGAGAGAGAGAGAGAGAGTTCTGAATCTGAAGAGTTGAAGGAGGAGAGACTGAGAGAAAGAGTTCTGAATCTGAAGAGTTGAAGGAGGGAGATTAAAACACCTCAACACAAACTGGACGGTGGCGGAAAACCAAAAGTATGGCTAACTTTACTAATTAAACAAAAAAATCAAAAAAGTCAAAAACCAATACCCTGCCATGGACACATCACATTCAAAATGAAGATTAAAGTACTAAAATACTTCCAACTTACAAAAAATACTTTATCTATCTAACTACTCAAATGCTGTGCTATTGTTATAGACATAACATGAAATTTTATACATCAAATTTAAATTAACAAGACAATTACTATTATCTATTCAGCTACTCCTATTTATAAGTTACTTCTAACATGTTTTATCATAACTAAGAAAAAACATATATTTTTAATTATGTCTTTAAACTTATTAACTTTCTAATTTTACCCTAATTAATATACAATTAACCCAAGTAATTGGACATGATCGTCACAATGTATATTATGCTAGCTGGACTACATACTAATAAATTTTCTAATTCGATTTTTCTAATTTTTTTAAAAAAGAAATTAGCTTACAATTTACACACTTAAATTTTATATTTTTTCTAAAATTCTTAAGAATTAAATTTTAGATGTAAAGTATAGAATCATATAAAAGAACTATGGAGGAACATATTATAATTTGTCAAAAAAAAAATTAAAGTGGCCGGGATATAAAATTGACTTGATTTAAAAATGAATCAAACCATTAAACTAAGTAAAATTCAATATCCTTCGAACCAAACAAAAGAGAAACAAAAGAACTAGATTAGGGCTTTAAACTTGACAAGAGTACATAGAAAATACATGAAAATACTTTTCATAAAATATATTCATCGTATATTTGCGCGCGTGTGTGTGTTTTTTTTTTTTGCTTGGGGGTATTTCATCTCCATTTTGAATAGTCATTGGTATTTTTACACTTCTGAAATGATATGATTTTTGTGTACTTTTGATAAAAGTTTATGATTATTTTTATAACTTTATTATTTTTGAGTTGAGAGTACTTTGATACTTTTAGAAATATAGTGTGGGCCCCACTTAAAAGAGCAACGAAGTGTTATTTTTACTCTAATTTTAAATATGTATGAGTACTTTTGCACCCAAGAAGAGTTTATGGTGTTAGCTAGGCACATTTTTGATATATTTTATAGGCAATTTTACACCTTAACCCTTTATTTTTGTTTCAATATTTTTAAAAACAAGAACAAGTAGTGTTAAAGTGTAAATTTACCCATAATATTTTTTTAAAAAATTGCACCTACATCTTAAAGTTTTCAAGGTGAAAAAAATATACACGAATTTTTAAAATGTGGCAAAAATAACAAAACTGTTAATTTTGAATGCCGTTAATTTATGTAAAGAGAAATCTTGTGGAACCCACAAGCATAAAGTAACAAACTATTTGTCCAAATTAACAGTTTTGTTATTTTTGTCACTTTTAAAAAGTTTATTTGTGTTTTCTCATCCAATAAAACTTTATGGTGCCAAGTGCAATTTTAGAAAAACATTATGGTTAGATTTGCAAAGTAACCCAAAAAGCAATATTTATTTAAAAACTAAAACAATTTTGAGAAAATTCCAATTTAAGTCAACTGAAATAACAAATTTTTAATCAGGCTAAAAGGCAAGTTTGAATATTGAAAAATATACTTATTGGAAGAAACGAAAACTCATTGTGCTATAAGATTCTAAAGGAGAAACCCTTGACCAAATCTGTGTGTATGTGGGGGGGGGGGGGTGTTTAAAATATATGTTTGGTACTATAAATTAATATTAGGTCTCAATTTATTCTTTTAAGTTAAAAAATGATATTTTCAATCCCTCAATCGCCCAATAAAAAACACTGACTCATAAATTAAATGCTAAAAAAGTATATTTAAATTTAAAATATAAAAATAATTATATGACTTAACCAATTAAAATGCAACTCCTAATCTAATTTTAATCCACTTCTTTTTTTGGGAAATCGGAAAAAGACCTTGGAATGGTTTAGGATGGGATGGTTGAGAGTTTCTAGAGAGACAAGGGTGGTCGGTGCGGAGGTGAGAAGGGAAAAGAGCAGAACGGCTTCAGTCCACTACCCTTAATATTCACTTCTCATCCACTTCCTGGAACGACGCCGTTTCGCCTCAAAATGGGACCTGGACCAACTAATTCGTTTCCACTCCTTTGTATATAACCACAAAATATTCACTGGTGAAACTGAATACAATCTGAACTGCTCTGTCTTGAATCGCATGAATTAGTTGGTCTAGGTCTTATTTTGAAGCGAAACGGCATCATTCCAGGAAGTGGATGAGAAGTGAATATTAAGGGTAGTGGACTGAAGCCATTCCCAGAAAAGAGATGGAGGAGATAGTGGTTTTATAGGATTTCTTTTCTTTTTTTCTCAACAAAAAGTAGAAGGGGGATTAAAATTAAATTTGGCGTTGTTGTATCTATATTAATTATAAGAAATGAAGTCAATGTTAATTATATAAAATAAATGAATCAAACAATTCTCTTTCTCTTTTTTGTTATCAAAATTGAAGTTAAAACAATTATTCAAAACATTTTTTATGGTTTTTTGTTTTTTTGAATAAATACTGAAGTCTTACCAAATAAAATACTTACGAAGTAGTTTTTGTTTTTAAATGTAATTTTCAAACAACTATCTAAACATATTTTTTCGAAAGTTGTTTTAAAAACAATCTTTTTTTTTAAAAAAAAAAGTGAAAACAACAAGGCTAAAATTTTGGGACCTATATAATTTTTTTATTTTCTTGCTCGTGGCCTATAAATAATTTTTCCTAAAATTACGGCCAAAAAAGATTTTCCTAGAAGCTATAACAAGTGTACAATTTTTTTTTTTTTTTTTATAATACTCAAAGTATAGCATTACCCTTCTATCCATCATGCTTAAAATAATGCCCAAGAAACCTTTCGGCCCAAGTATAACATTACCTTTTTAAAAAAAAAAAAAAATTAGGAGAGGGGTTGGATTCACCTACAGCAATTTTTTTTAAAAAAAAAATCTTATAATAAAGTGTGGATGGAGTATTCTTTTGAATGATATGTTCATTTTGGATCAAATATGTTTTTTTTTCATGCTTTTGGATCCAATATATATAAAATAAACAAATTGCAGATAAAAAAATGCGTCTCGGAGTAAGAAAAAAAGTAATTAAAGCATAATAAGGTATTATGTTTGGAAAAAAAAATCAATGTACTAGATAGAAATAGAACAAAAAATAATTATACAGGCTTAATTATATTTGGACAAGAAAATGGATTATTAAAAAGGAAAAGTAATTTTATTACAAACCAAATTTATTTATAGATATAAAAATTTTGGAAGGAGATGAATTGAGGAGAAATGATAAGTTTTGTGTTGCATGAAAATATGGCAATTCCAAGTCCCTTCAAGACTAATGCCTCGCTTGGTAACATTGAATTGGAGGGACAAATGTGGAAGCATAACTTATTATTTTGTGTGTTTGGTAAGGGGAAGTGGGTTCCATTAAATGTGATGGAGTTGAGTTTCACACCCAAACGCATGGAACTGAGTTCCACTTCCCTGAGAATTGGAGGTTTGACCATTTCACCCTCTTAAATCCCCACTAAGGATGGTGACGAAGAGCATCATAGCAAGGACGGTGATGAGAATGGTGGTTGACTTTGGCAAAGATGATGTAGGACGGCAGAGAAACTCCGATTACTTCTTTTCTTGTCCCTTGTCATTTCCTTCCTCTCCGTCACTGTGAAGCTCCCTTCTTTATGTTTTTACCTTTTCTTTTTTTTTAGTTGCCCATCCGGTTCACCAGAGCTTTACTCTGATTAGTTCAGATCCGACCTGAGTTGCGCACCTAGCTTTGATGGGCGAGTCTCCCAGTAGGGATTTTCTGCATTCATAAGGCTCGAACTCGAGACTTTGCTTAAACGACACAAGCCGCTTATCACTTGTGCCAACCCCGTTGATATGTTTTTACCTTTTCGGCAACAATGTTCAATTCGTCATTCCCTAGAATTTCATAAGCCCACCTCTCTAATTTTTTTAAATTTGACTCCAAATTTTTTCCTCCACCTACTTTTTCTCTCCTCCTCTCATATCAAACAGCCTCTTAATATCATTAGTCTTATTTAATGAAATATGATGACTTATCAATTAAATGTCGATAATACATATTTAAATTTTAAAATACAAAAATAGTTATAGGAGTCAATCAATTAAGAATTTGACTATGGTTCACTTCCCTTCCTATTATCTTCCACATCTTAGCCGTTGGATTGAAATCTCAACGGTTTAGATCTAATAATTTATAAAAATATTTTTTTTTATTTTTTTTTTTAAATTTAATATTTTATTAATATTTTTATAAATTAGTAGATCTAAACCTTTGAGATTTCAATCCAATGGTTAAAATAAAAAAAAAGGTTGGGGAGAGAATGAAAAGAAAAATGGACAATAGGCAAACCCGTATCCAAGAATCCAAGAGGGACATGAGGATCTTCCGATAGAAATTAGCTAAAGGAATTAATCCTACCTACAACTTCTTCCCTCAGACAACACCACATTACATGGGCTGCTGACACGTGGCATGTACTCAAAATTTGAAACACTTGTTTTTTTTTTTTGGAAAATCCATACAGGAGCCCAATTAAGGCCCAGAATCTCAAAAAAAATGCCCCAACAACTTTCAGATCCCAAAAAAGGCTCATGGCCTTTTCTGGTATAAACGTTAACAACTAAATCAGCCCCATTAACAACTAAATCAATACCCGTTAACAACTAAATCAGTCGGATTAACAACAATATTTTAACAACTAAATCAGTCACATTAACAACAATATCAGCCCCGTTAACAACTAACGTTTTAATGAAAAATCCCAAAAAATGCCCTAGGGCCCTTTGTGGGATCTGAAAGTTGTTGGGGCCTTTTCTGAGATTCTGAGCCTTAATTGGGCCCTTGTATGGATTTTTCCTTGTCATTTTTCTACAGCCATGGTTGACTTGTACACGTGGCGCACAATTAAAAGTCCACAGAAGCCAACACCAACCTCCTCTAGTCCTCTTGCTTCCTGGTTCCTTCAAGTTCAACGCTCCCAAATCTGGCCGTCCAAACTCTAATTGGGGTAGTGTTTGGATTAGCAGTAAAACAGTTTAATTTTTTATATAAATAATGTTCAATATATTTGGAGTGTTGTTGGCCTCGTACTCTGCAGCCGTGTTTCGCGCGTATCCGCGGACCGCGGACGTGTACGTAAGGCTTGAAATTAATTTTATACCGTAGAGTATATTTTTTATGTTAAGATTCTGAATTTCATCTCATGTTCCACACGCAACACCGAAGTCAATAATTCAAGCCTCTTATAATAAAAAACACAAAAAGGGTCAGAAGAGTCCAATAATGTGGTCATCGTCTCCAACCGATTCTAAAACAGAGGGACTTCATTTCCGCCATACTTTTTCCTTCCCATTCATTCTTCCTCCTTCGTCTCCCTCATAATATATATAAACAGTGTTAGTTGATTATAGCTTGTGTATCTGAAGGTAAAAGCTTGTGGGTTCGAATAATATTGATGGAGAACATGAAGATCGACGATGGCTGCTTT
Organism: Acacia pycnantha; assembly: GCA_025563575.1. Taxonomy (NCBI): domain Eukaryota; kingdom Viridiplantae; phylum Streptophyta; class Magnoliopsida; order Fabales; family Fabaceae; genus Acacia; species Acacia pycnantha. Next base: position 366,635 of record JAMWYP010000221.1, on the reverse strand, counting down.
GCGATGGCTAAGGAGGGCGTTCCGATTCATAATCAGGTTAGGAAAATCAAGCAAGAGTTCCAGAAAATCCCCGGCTGGTCGCCGGAGCAACCTGAGATCCGGCCCGTTTTCTCATATTTAACCCGCCATCGTATTTCCCGGTCGCCCTTGGGGATCTCCGCAGCTCCCATAGCCTATTAGAGGTAGAGATAGATACAGATATATATATACAGAGAGAGAGAGAGAGAGAGAGAGTGCTTTTTTATATTTCCTTGTTTTGGTGCCTAGGGCGTTCCTGTTGTGTTATGAAAACAGAACATGAGATGATGTATGATGGTATCGTTTGCTGGTTTTAGAACAGATGAAGCATATGAATCTTCAACAAGATCCAATCCGTTACTTCCATTTTGCTGGATCAATATCCTTAGTTTAATTCACTTTCTTTTCGATTTAGAGGCTAACGTCGCTTTTTTTTTTTTTTATAAGAAAGAAGGCAGAAAACCTAAATTACAACCAACAGATTACACCAAAGGGGAATTGAATTCCCAGACACTCATGTTCCACCCAACACATCAACTGAGAAGGGCAACCAAAAAAAAAAAAACAGAATTAGAAATTCCAAATTTAGCTAGTGCATCAGCAACTCTATTACTAACTCTAGGGATAGACTTCATATTAACCTGCCAATCCCATCTAAGCATTTCTCTGATCTTTAAAACCACTAGACTTCCTGTGTTATGTCCGCCATCCAATATCAGGGTGACCACTTCACGCGCATCAGACTCCAACTCTAGTTTCTTAATTTCCAAAGCCGAAGCCACTTGGAGACCTTCCAATATAGCCCACTCTTCAGCAACCAAGGCAGTATATTCCCCAATTGATTTGGAAAAACCAGCAACCCATTCCCCAGACCAATCTCTCACAACTCCTCCACAACCAGCCTGCGCTGAGACTACGACACTAGCACCATCAACATTGCATTGAGGTTATCTAATATATGAAAGGGAAAACTCACATGGGCCCAAATAATAAAGAAAAACCTAAAAAAGGCCTAAAGATTATGAAAATCCAAAAAAAGGCCTTAGGGCCTATTCTAGTATAAATTCATTAAAACGTAAGTTGTTAACGGAGCTGATATAGTTGTTAACGAGTAGGTCATTAACAACTAAATCAGTACTATTAACAACAATATCCTAACAACTAAATCAGTATTGTTAACAACTATATCAGTACCCGTTAACAACTATATCAGCCTCGTTAACAACTAACGTTTTAAGCCTTTTTTTGGGATTTGCAAAATCTTTGGGCCTTTTTTGGGTTTTTCTTTGTTATTTGGGCCCTCATATGAATTTTCCCTATATGAAACCTGCAACCTAGATCTTTCACGAGTCTACATTACATGCTTATGCTTATGTGCTTATTAGGTGCTTATACATCTAATTAGAGGTATAAGCATATAATTTTTTAATTTTTTTTTTATATTGTGTTTATTTAGATCTAAATTAAATGCTGCTTTCTGAGATTTTTTTTGCATCCAGTATCTCAAATTAATTAATTTCCAGTTCTGCATTTGTCTGTAACACCAGTATTATGAAAATTAATTAATTTGAGATACTAGATGAAAAAAATCTCAGAAAATAGTATATAATTTAAATATAAATAAATACAATATATAAAAAATTAAAAAAAATATGTTTATACCTCTAATTAGAAGAGGTATAAACACCTAATAAGCACATAAGCATAAGCATGTAATGTGGACTCGACCTTTCACATACACACAATATGACAATTTATGAATGTTTAGATTAGTTTTTGAAGAATAATTTTTATAATTTACGAGGTAAGTATATAAGAAGAGTTTTGTCTGGACTTGTAGAAAAGAGTTTCTGAAACTGCGGTTTGAGTGTTTCCCAAACATGCATGTACCTTAATATAAAACATATTCCGGCAAATTTAAGACATGCTCACTTTTGTGTTTAGTATAAGAGGCTTTTTTTTTTTTTATAAAAAAATTTAAAAAACTAAATAAGTTACTTATTTATATCATATATTGTGCATCATTATATTATATATCAGTTCATTGTAGACAAATTAATTAAGAGAAAAACGATAAATATAAATACTTTAATGTAATTTATTTATCTTTTTTAATCTTTCTAAATAAAAAAGTCAATTAATTCTTTTAATAAGGACAGGAGGTAATAGTTTTTATATCTGACAATGTTTTTCTAATTTACTGCGATCGATACTCCATCAATAGTAATAAATGAGAAGAGGGAATAACGGAATTAACGAAGATGAAAAGAGTTCCTTGTTTTTTTTTTTTTTGATATTGTCATCCAGTAACTAGTTAAGGTTCTTGACCACTCCTTCCAACTCATGTGTCTCTTTTGGGATTTGAACTCAAGACTTAAAGGGGTCTAGCGGGGTTTTACACCGCTAGACCAACTCAATATTGGTTATTTACAAATTTTCTTAATTTAATCAAATCAAGTAAATATATCTTATATAAAAGAATGAGAGAGTATTTACTAAATTGACAACCAAGTTTCTGAATTGTAATTTCAAGGCTAAACATGAAAATTGGTCTACTTTGTTCGAAAATTAAAACAAATTTCATTACAGCCATAAATAAGCATACAAGTAAAATTTTAAAACCCCTTTTGTATACCTAATATGCTTCATTATTTTTTATTTTTTTTTTATGCTTCATTATTCATTCTCAGTTTCTCACACTGTTCAAACCCAGAGCACCGCTCGAATGAATAAATGGATGGGCCCTACAAGCCCATGATTAACTGGACACTTAGGCCCAATACCTGAAATATTACTATAAATGCTCTTTTCTTCCTCTTCATTCTGTAAGCCCCATTATCAATTTGTTAAAGGGACGGTTCGAGGCGTGAGAATGGAAAAAAGGGTGTTGGGAACTCTTCCCCCACGACTGTGGACCCAACGCGGAGCAAAATCTGGATTAGTCAGAACCGAAGGTTCTGGTGAATCAAGTGAGATACCAAAAAAAATTTGTTAAAGGGATGCCTAATATGTTAAACCCCTCCTCCTCGGGTTCAACTGGTACAGGGGTCAGGCACTCTTACCAAAGGGAAGAGGTTTGATCTTGGAGTTGGTCAAGGCGCTGGGCGAGACATCTTAGCTCCTGAGTGCCTAGGTAAACGTCTGAGGGTAATAGACGACTTGCTCTATCCAACATTAGTATCACCTAGAAGGAAAGACGGCTTCGCTTTACTCTTAAATTGTGAATGAGTGCAATCCTTTTCCTAAAATTTCCTTGTTGAAAAAAAAAATTGTTAAATCAAACAAAGGAGAACCCATCGCGATGTGTAGAAAAAACATGCTTTTAATTTTTTCACAAGTAACGGATAAACATGCAATAGAAAAACTATCACCATGCCTAGAAAATTTAGAGATTTTTGTATATTCTTTTATATGAATGTGGGCGTCATCACTAATAGTATGTAAGTTGATCCCAATCATACCTGAGATATCCCACACCACCAGTACAACCGTGACACTCTCCAAAATTAAACAAATTTGTAAAGTTTGGCGAAAGAGAGAATGTAAAGTGGGGGCTGCTAGGCGAAGGAGCAGAGGAGGGAGTCTAGGGAAAAATTTTGAAAGGAGGAAGCACAGACAAGGGAGGAGGATGGAGCATAAATGTGGACATTTTAGGCGTCCCAATTTTGAATTGGGGACACGGAAAGACCACTTTGACTTTTCCCAATTCTAAATTAGAACCCCAAAAGTAAATTTTTGGTGTATGTTTTTATTAAAGAGACGTCCAATATGTTAAAATTTTCACACTTGATTAAAAAAATACTACCGTTTTTATTTTTTATTTCCATTTTTTAAAAATGGATGTCTTTCAGGGAAGTAGAGTCCATTTTTTATAGTAGGGAAATCATGGGATTTCAATTGTGTTTGCCTCAAGCAACTCATTGTGAGCATGAACCCAATCCTCCTTTTAGCACGTTTACTAATTTGAGATTAATTAAAAATTATTGTTTCCGGTCCTAAATATAGGATAAAGTTTGTAATGCAATTTTATACTATAAACTTTGTCTTATATTTAGGACATGAGAGAGTATTATATATAATCTTGTGCTTCCACATAATAATGCGAGGTTTTTCCATTTTGATCCACCCACATGCAATAACTCCAACAATGAATACATGTTAGGTGTCAATTTTTTTTTTTTTTTGCTAAAAGTGTCAAATTAATTAACGTGAAGTGAACTTTGATAAGAATTCCATGCATGCATGGGGCTTATCAAGCAGAAGAAAAGTATATATGAAACTTGAATTAACCCAAAAGAAAAAAAAAAACCGCAAAAGCTTCAATATTGATGTACGCATAGGGTCTCTTAATGGATAAGACGGTATTTTAGCAAGGCAAGTATAGTGATGTTGTATTAATTATATTAATTTAATTGAAACTAGTATAATAACGGTGTGACTATTTTTTTTTTTTAATAAATAAGACAAGAGTTATTTTTTGGACTGTGTCATATCGACACTACAAAACATAAGAGTGATACACCATCAACCAATCTTTACCTAAATCGATTAACATTTGATCTGAATAACACGCTAGTAGAAATTATAGTAAACTCAGTTCATTATTCGCCTCTTGTGCCATTTCAACCCAAAAAAAAAAATCTTAACGGTGTGACTATTGAACCTAGAACTAGGGCCTTAGTCAGTTTAATGCAAGGTTTGGTTCTGAAAGCACTGGGAAAAAAGGATCCATGAAATATATGGAATATTGCTAATTTAATTTTAAGACATGATAGAACGAAAATGAAACACATATTTTAAATTAGGATCAATTGCGTGTCATTGCATTCTAAATTTTAAACAGAAACCGTTAAATGTAGTTATGGAGGTTAGTATAAATAACGATAGTACGAAAATGCAAAAAATTAATGCTTGCCCCAAAATTAAACTCTTGTCACATCTGTCTGTAGGTATATCCTATAACTAAACTATAATAGCTAGCTTTTAAAACTAGACAAGTATGGTGAGCAAAAAAAAAAAAAAACTAGACAAGTATGGCCAATGATCTATTATTATATACCCTCCTACCTTTAATATAAGATATACCACTACTCTGGTCCTATTTATAATTTCTTTTTAACTAAATCACACATACCAAGGAGAGGTAGTTAACTTAATGATTATGGGATGAATTTTCAATTTTGTCTTTATTTATGAATGAGTATCTTTCAACTCTTTCTTCTATTTCTATTTTCATTGGTACAATTAATATGGGTATAAAATTGTCACAATCTCATTTATTATCTAAAAGAGAACTTATAAATAGGACCAATTTTTTTGGTCAAAATGAACTTATAAATAGGACCAAAATGGTATTTTGAGAGTTGATCTTGATCCTCAATATAAGACATAATTTTCATATTTATCAAATGTTTCATCAAGTTACTCATATTAATGCTTCCTCTACAATAATAAGATGAGAGAGGAGGAGGGAATTAAAAAAATTGTCTAGGGCTTTTTGAAAATACATATCATAATAATTAATCTTCTTTGATTGGGACTAAGAAAGGAACAAATATAAACAATAACATACAATAATGGCATAATAGTGATGACTGATGAGTGGGATATATATATATATATACGCATACACTTTTTTTTTTTCTTTTTTTTTTTTGTTGATGAAAGTGAAGTAGTGACTGATGAGGGGTAAAATAAGTGGATGAAGAGCAAATCTCAGTAAAATAGAGATTCCCATTATGACAATCTTTTGCTTCCTGATGTAGTGAAAAAGCAGAAGCAGTCAATAATTTAGAGGCTCATTCATTGAAAATCATCGTACACATAGATACTATACATTTTATATATCTTTGTGTGGCCCATGACAAGCATATTTCATAGCACCCATTCCAAGGCATTCCCCTCCCTTTTCGTCTCTCTTCCTCCTCTATTATCATTCTTTTCTATACTACTAGTAGCAATTTAGGGTATGTTCAACAATAGTTTCAGCATATATTATTTAAGTTTTAAATTTGTAGTTGAGTATGTCTCAAAATATAAGCTTCATCTTAGTTGTTCTGTATAAATATTTATTGCGTTTTTTCTGTTCACTGTATTAATTGAATCTATTCTCTTACACTTATCCTCTTTTCACAAAAGGGTTTAGTTGGAAAATAATATATATTTATTGTCTCTAACTAATTTTAATTATTTTATCTATAAACGTAAATTAGTTATTTGAAGCTTATAAAAAAGATAAGAGAGTACAATATAGTTTTACTACTTGATGTCCACACTCTTAACAAATTCACATAAATTAAGGATACTTCATTAAATATCATTACTACAAAAAATAGATTTTACTTCTTTGAAAACATCTGTTTTTTAAAAAATGAAGTAAAAAATAAAGGTTGTGGCATTTTTATAATTATATGTGAGAATTTTGACATATTGGGCGTCTCTTTTAAAATTGGGATGCTAAAAGTGGTCTTTCGGCGTCCCAATTAAAAATTAGGATAGAATTCCGTGGGTAATTACTTACGGAATTTCAAACAAAATTCCGAGGATAATTTCCAACAGAATTCTGTAGTTGATTTTCTATTTTGCCCTTGATCTGAATGTTCTCACCCTTCATTTTTTAAGCATTTTTTTTTTAAATTTAACGCACTTAAATGAGAAAATTAGTCTGGTCATATAACTAGAAAAATTAACAAGTTCAAAATAACAAATATACTAAATGAGAATAAATGTCACAAATTCAAAATCACTAAAAGACTAAAACAAGGATGAATATATGTAAAAAAGTCATAAGTGTATAGAAACAATGAAAATTGTCAACTATCATTTTCAGTTTCTTCGTTTGCAATTCTTGAACGTTAGAATCCTCGCAGAGTTGATAGAAGGAAGTGAGGTAGAAGAAACAATATGTTGAGTTTCAGATCCAAGCCCTTAGGTTTGGCCCTTCTTATTCTTATCACCAATCACCTCTAATCACAAATTAAATTCATCCTTATTAGATGGGACACTAGCTACCTCCTTCAGAATTGACATATGCCTTTAGTCTCAAAAATTCATCCCGCAAACAAAGAACATAAAATAAGCACATCATCATAACATATTTCTTTACAAATTATGAAGCTAAATTATCTTAGAAAGACAGATGAATTTTCAATAACAGACGAACGATCAGTGGGTGTATGATCATTATGAAGCCAAATTCCAAAGTAATACCCAAACAAAAGATACAGTTATCCACCAAAAACAAAAAACATAACCCCTTAATCAATTGGGCTAGAGATTTTAGATAATGGATTGATGAGAATACAACAAAACTGGCTGGACTTATGAAACATGTACGACAATAATGTTTAACTCCAACAAGTGAATCCCTCATGATCACTAAATCATGTTCTAATATTTAAGGCCCTTGTCACATGTTCTAATCACATTGATGTTACATACATTCTGGTCTTTATCCCCTTCGATCGCCTCATATTTGCAGACAATAGCCCTTCTCATTAAATCTGGAAGTTGTCTCTCAGATTTGAAAGTTATCATTATAATACTCTAAACACAACTTTGACCATTAAAATAATTGCTAGAAGAGTAAAGGTATCAAATATAGTAACTTCTCATTAATTTTCCATTTCAATTTCAGCACATGCACACGTGTATTTCCTTATCAAGCACACTTTTAACTCAACTATTCTATCCTTTAAAACTTCTAATCATGTTCTAATACTTAAGGCACTTAATTGTTACACTTAGAACATCCAATAAACAACTTATATTAGCTTCAGTCTTTGATGACAAAGTACTCCCTCCGGTTCTAATTATAAGACCTAGTTGACTTTTTTGGAGATTAACAAAGCTAACTAAATTACTTTAGAAGATTTGTATTTGTATTTTTTTCTTCAAACTAATTAGTTTGACTAATAAAATAATATATAATCTAAGGATACACAACATATGTGAAATGTTGAAGTAACTTATTTAGCTTTCTTAATCTTTCTAAAAAAAAGTCAATTAAGTCTTATAGTTAGGACCGGAGGTAGTATTATATAACTTTCTTTGCATTTAATTACCTTAACCCCTCAAAGTTGGACAGCCCATTTTACACATATTACACTATAAACTTTATTCTAAAATATTTTCCAGACTTAAAGCTATGCATCCCACTACAAATTTGGCCAATGTTCATGCACAAACTTTACATTTACAACATATGTAACACATCATCACTAAACCCTTGGTGCTACAACACTCTTTATCCCTTATGAACAAACATCACTCCTCCAAGTCTCCAACCATCCAGAAAATTCCAGCTTCAAAACACTGACTTCTCCTTTTAGAGTTTTAAACATACTTTAATCATGCTCTAATACTTTGAGACATCTATTTAATATTTGGGAGTATCAAAACAGTTATTTTCTTTTGGTTTTCACTCCCAAAATTCAAGCTCCTCATGTCATACAACCAAATAGAACTATCTACTTTGGCCTTTGAACGATGTATGTAAACTTTAATAAATCTTTGGCTAAAGTATACTTTTGCCTAAATCTTTCTTCTAAAAATTTTTCTAACTAAACAAGCATCAAGCTGGAGCCGGCATTTAGCATATTCAAATACTTTTAGAACATTTGGTAGGAAAAGGGAAAAAGAAATCAAGAGCACAGTTGGGAAGGAGCCCATATTATGACACTCTCATCGATAGAGCAGATGGTTATGATAAGACCCAATCATGTATAAAACCAGCTTAGGTAGAATAGATATGAAGTTTTTTTTTTTTTTTGCCCAATTGACCATTGCTTCGATGTAGAGCAAGTAAACCAACCACACGAAACTACCGATGGCATCTCCATATCTATGTGATACTGACTTATTCCATATCTGCCTCATCTGAACTGAAGGGTAAAACATTCTTGCTAAATAATAAATTTCACACTTCCAGATTGATACTAATGGCTTCCTTGCTTACTTTCCAAGGCAAAATAAGTTAAAGGTTTCCTATGGGTAATTAAATGGAGGAAATCTGACCTGCAGACAAGTTGTGGTAGTGGTAAACAATAATAACTTGTCTCAACCTCCTCACTGTGCATAACTCATGAGATTCAGTTCCTGTTTGAAATCAGATAATTTCAGTTCACATAAAACGTAGAGCCCACAACATTCTAGGCAATAACACATCAAGAAGCAACTGAACAGAACAAAAAATCCAACCAAGTGAAGTAGGACACACAACATTCTAATGTTCAAGTCCACAACAATCCAAACATAAACTTATTTAACTACTTCATTTAAAACTTAAACGATGAACTGAAGAACCAAAAGTCCACAACCCACACCATTGTTACTCCACTCTAACCCTTCAGATATGATATCTATAAACCAAAAGTACAGAGTTATCCAACATTCATTCTCTTACCCTCACTAGAAGCCATCTTGCATTTTTATAATTTATACTGCCACTACTACAAAAAGTAGATTTAACGACGCCTAATTAACGATCGTTTACATGAAACCAGAAACCAGATGTAGAAAAAGAGGCGGTGGTGTTTTTGAAATTTTGTGTCAATATTCAATGACTGTTTCACAAAACCAGTCGTTTAAATTCAGCCCAAAAAGAATATTAATTCACAATGACTAGTTCCTTTGAAACTATAGTCCAAACTGTTTTATTTTGTAATACCACGACGCATAATTAAAAACAGTCGTGGAAAATTACATGAATTGTATACTTGAGGTCGAGGGTTTGAACCTCACCAACAATATTATTTTTTTGTATATATATAGACGACTGTTTTATAAATAACTATCGTATAAAGTTTGTTATACCACGACTGTTGAGTGTAAAGGGTCGAGGAAAATGTTATGGCCCATATGCCTAGGTCAAGTCGGAACCTCACTTTTGAGCTTAGGCTTCATTTCACGCGCGCTCTTCCTCTCTCTTTTGCCTCCAGCTGCCATGATATATCTCTCTCCATTGTTGGAATGGCTTAGTATTCGTTTCTGTGGGGCTTTCCCTCTCTGTTTTTGCTGTTTCTCTCTCGCATTTGACAAATATCGTTTACTTTCACAATTCCTTGCTAGTCCTCTTCTATAAGTGTTCTCTTTCATTGTCTTTCCTTGCATGCATGGACGTTTCAATCGATTGATCTTGATAAAGGTGGATGTGTTCTCGCGTTCTTGATAAAGGAGCAGAGGATAACAAGTCGTAGAAGTAGATGGAAACCAGTAAAGGTGGATGCGTTCTCGCGTTCTTGATAAAAAAATGGGGGACTTAGGGTTTGTATTCTCGCGTTTTTGACTTCGATATGCTTCTGGCGACAAAATTGAAGAAGAAAACTACTATTTTGGAATAAATTCACCGACGAAATTCTGTTGGTAATATTCCATAAATTGTTTTTAAATAATAGTCAACAATTTCTGAGATGAAACTTTCCGATGAATCTAATTCCGTCGGCAATCTCAAACGGAATTCTGTCAGAAATTTCTAAGTTCCGTTAGAAATTTCCTATTTTTGACGGAAAAAATTTGTCAAAAAATACCGACGGAATTCCGTCGGTAATTTCCAGCGAACATTTTTTCGTCGATAATTCTGTCCCAGATCTAGAATTTTTTTTGCAGTGTATAATGATTGATGAGAGACTACTTTTAAAAAATAGTCATGTTGTGATGGTTCTCCTCTTACGGGTGGCAGAAATGGTTGAATATGTTGGTACATCTGTAAACTCATATCCTTGAAACTGCTTAGGGCTTTGAATGACCTAAATTAGTTATGTTGGTCAAAATGTTTCAGAGACATTGTTGTTTGTTGTGATTGTACGAAAGCTATCAATTTATATTTTGAGAAGATGAGATAGTAATCATCCCTTCAAGGATATTATTATAAATGACATTAGACTAATTATGAATAGGGATTGGCTGGTCGTCCTTTGTCACACACGGTAAGAGGATAATAACTTGGCTGACCCCATTTGGATAAGTTATGAAACATTATTTTTGTGTGCTTAATCAACCATCACCTATGAAGGGAACTAGTTGTACTATGTTGTTGCATGTTCCTTTCTGAAGTAATGTTATCCGTTGCTTACTCAAAAAAAAAAAAAAAAAAAAAAAAAAGAAAAGAAAAGAAAAAAGAGAGAGGCATGCATGGAAAAGTATATGAAACCAATAATAATAAATCCTGAGAGATATTTTGGACATGCACATGGGGTATACTGTACGTAGTTGAATAATGTCCTTAACTTTTTCTTTTTCATTATAAAGTGAATATAATCAATCATTTATGTCCTGTATTTTGGTGACAATATTACAGTGATGGAAATAGAAATGAACAAGGAACTAACCAGAAATGAACAGTGTCTGATTTGGCCTTTTTATAGTTGTATAGAGAGAGAGAGAGAGAGAGAGGAGAGAATGAAAAGAGTGTATATAAAAGAAAGAAGACAAGGAAAGCAGGCCAGTTCATTAACAGCAAATGTACTAACAAAGCCTTCCCGTTGCTCGAGAAACTCACGAAGTGTTGCTTTCGTTCTTGAAAACAAGGAAGGGACTGCAACACAGGACCAACCATATTAAATCCAAATAAATAAATAAAATTAAGGTAATCATCTCTATCTCATTACATTCAATCTCTATCCATACACAAACCACAAAGGATATAATTGGTTAAGGATCTTTTAAGGGAAATTCGCTAAAAAGAAAGAGTCCCCATTGTAACAGAGGTAACTTATTTTTAACTTGGGGGTGTAACTCATTTTCTACTTTATTCAATACTACCTTCGATCCTAATTATATGATCACTTTTGTAGTACAAATTGTACTATAAAAATACTCCTATAATTAAGACCGGAAGAAGTATTATCTTCAGGTATATGTAATACGCCGTCGAATATAGGTTATATATAGCTGAAAAAGATTTACACTAGCTTGCTTAAGATAAGTTGTACCTGAGTTTTTAAACAAACTTTAAATACTTTTAGGTAATAAATTTTGTAATGGCATTTTTTTCAACAATTTTTCAGTAATATATAGGGGAGGAAAAAAGGAGCAATGAACTCACTTTTGTTCGAACATTTTCTTCAAATTATACATGCAAAATGAGAGTTACCTCTTTTTTCAACATGTCTCCAACATAAATAGATAGCCCCGTTAATTCATAAAATATTTTACACAATTCATGTCTACAACTATGTAGTATTAATATACAAAACCATAAAGTGTTTTAATTAAAAATATATAATCTCTAACATCAGGTCAAAGAGAGTACAATGAAGTTCAGTAAGAAGTTTGCATGTACGGGGTCATTTCATTCAAATGGTTTCTCCAAAGAGAGAGAGAGCATCTCATGTGAATGACCTCATCTTCTACCTCAACAGTTCAGTCAGACTCTTCACAGTGTACAACATATATAATAATCTCAACTATTTTATTATTATTAGTATTATCAAGTGTATATTAATATATCTATATATTTATATGGGACATATATTCAGTATCACTGGCTTATCTGCTATATATTGCAGCTTGGTTGGAGCACTACTGTATGTGCTCATCAGAGAAATATATTATTCAGATCTCTCTCTCTCTCTCACACACACACAGAAGCAGTAATAAGTAATATGAGTGGTGATAAAAGAGAAGAATATTCTGCATTATCTGAGAAAGATGAAGAAGAAGAAGTAGATAATATTGAAGAGAAAGATAATGAGATCCTCAAGAGCAGAATCTCTAACCATCCTATCTTTGATCTTCTCGTTGAACAACACCTCAACTGTTTGAAGGTATTATTAACTCCCCCAAAATACTCTTTAAGCTAGCTTCTTCTCTCACACTAAAATCACCCAAAAACCTAAACCGGTTCAAGATTTACTCTCATGCATGATCCACAAAGCGATTTCATTATATTGTTTATAAAAGGGATACTTTAATTTCCTTTTCTTGAACCGTACGTTTGAACCTTGAAGCTATTATGTAGAAATCTGGAACTGGTTTAGCTTAATAATACTCGTGTTTGCGTTGTACATACATCAGGTGGCGGGTGACATTTCCAAACTGGAAAAGGCGAAGAAGATAGATAGAAAGAAGAAAGCAATGAAGAAGCACAACCTTGGCATGTTTAATCATTCAGAGCTGGATCACTTCATGGTAATTAATTAATCAATGTTTAAAGAATCTGATCAGTGATGGGTAATTAATAATGTACTGAATAAAGTAACTCGTTTATTATTAAATTAATTAATCATAATAAACAAAAGCCTAGCTAGCTTACATGTTTGAAGGCTATTTGACTCGATTTGTCTCATTTAGGGTTAAGATGCAAATCCATTCTAGAAGTATTCAAAAAATCTTAATAATGTTGCCCTGCAAGTTTTATCGGTCTTTATGTCATCCTGAAAGTTTAAAAATGTAACAATATTACCCTTGGTTGTAAACAAAGTTAATTTTGACCGTTAATGACTAAAATAATACACGAGAACTCTTACTTGTAACTCATTAGTCATTACACCACCTCATTATCTCTTGTTTGAAGTGTCGTACTCAATATTAGGTAAGGGTTCTATATGTATTTTTTCAGTTAAATTAAAAAGTTAACGATCAAAATTTGTTTTATTAACTGCCTGAGGTAACATTTGCTATATGGCAATATTGAGATTTTTGAATACTTCTGTTCTGGCGTAGAACCAGAACCCTAGCCCTGATGGGGCTAGGATGTTGATGTTGGTTGGGACTTGACCTAGGAGCGATTCCTAGGGCCTACGTACCCTGAAGAGGGATCAAAGTCCACGTAGTTCGATGATATTGGAGGCGTTTAGCCAAAGGGAGTGGGGTGTGTGCTCTGTGTGCAGTATATGCAATTGAGAGAGAGTAGAGCGTAGAAGATGTGTACCTTTAGGGTTTAACTCGTATTTATAGAGTGTACCTGGTGGTCTTGGGCTCATGGGCCCTCTATTTGTGATAGAGATTTCCCTTGATTATCTCCTTGGTAGGTTGGTTATGATCTTATCTGATCTGTTGGCGATCATGATAGATCCCCTGTTATTGGGCCGCATCGCTAATGGGCCTTATATAAAATCCGTAACAGATGCCCCCCAGCCCGGTAGTTCAAGGTTTTGGACTGCCGGGGTGTACGATGTCTTGAATGGATCGTCCGAGGTATCGCCCGTCTCCGACGTCTGTGTCGGGCTAGAATTTGCTGAGCCCATTTCCTTGTGTACGTGGTAACGTTGCAAGGTCTGATGAGTCAGGGTGACATCCTGCGTCTCGTGAAGTGCCATGTTGGCGTCCTATGGCTTGAGGACTGGTGGTGAATACCAATGTCCAAAAAAGGGGACCGAGGTAATAACCTCCGGTCCTAAGAGCGCCGCGGTAAGAACCGACGACCAATGGGTCCGAGGTGGTAACCTCCGGCCCTAGGAATGCCGTGGTGAGGCTTCCGGGGTTGGCTCCGAGGGTGGCGGGGCGCCTGTGGACGAGGCAGCCCCTTCAAGCTAGAAGTTCTTTTCTTTTATTCTTCCTTTTCCTTTTATTTCGGCGTAGGATGCCGGTTTTGTGTGTACTTTTGAACAATTAACCTTATGAATGAAAATTCAAGTAATTGGTCCATTGTGTACTTTTAACTTTATGCATAAACCGCACATAGTCAAGTTCTAGACCGGGCTGTGGTCTTTAAAGGATTAGAGTCCGCTTAGTACTCTTCTCGGTGTCGAAACCGTGTTCATGTGTAGGGGTGTCTATATACCGCGCTACGAGGTTCGGAGTCGTTATCCGGGATTTTAACCAAGGTAAGGGCAAATTGTCACATGCTCAGCTGTGGTCGTTAGGACACACTTTTGACCATGTGGACCCGATCGTGGTCCAAGATGACTATTCGCCTTCTTACTTAGGTGTCAATTTCGATGCATCAAAATATATACCGGGTGCATGGGCCTCGGTGTCGGTTACTGGGCTTATGGACCTCGGTGTCGGTCTGCTTATTCAATAATCATTTAAGCACTCTTAGAATTGAACATTCGGTTAATAAACCCTTTATTAATTCTAGAGATGATTAGCTTTATAAAGCTGACAATTCGGACATGAGGTGTCCGTTGCGGCATTTCGGCCACGACTAGGCCTAGCTATAATAGATCCTTAGCTTGTCGCCGTTCCTTGTCCTCTTGATTTGTTTCCTAGCCAGGTTTTCTAGAACGTAGGCTCCTCTGTTGAGTTTTTCCTTAATCCTAGTAGGGCCGTCCCAATTTGCGGCCAATTTGCCATCTCTCGGCTTTTTTGTTACTGACGTCGGCCCTTCGTAGGGCTAGGTCTCCCCAGTCGAATACCCTGGGCCTGACCTTTCTGTTGTGTTTGGCCGTGATGAGTTGTTTGGCCGCCATGTCTAGGCCGTGCGCCGTGGTTCATCTTTTGCTTCCGTCAAGACTTTACGCTGAGCCCGAGTTTTAACTGGGATCAGTGTAACCGGGGTCGGCGTTCTTCTATTTTTGGAGGTGTATGGGCCTCGGTGTCGTTTCACGGGCTTATGGACCTCGGTGTCAATACAGGGCCGATGACAAATGGCCTCGTGTCATTTAAGGAAGTCTTGAAGCGACTGAGTTGCAAAAGCTTACGGTGACGGCTTCGCTTAAGCGAAAGCGGGTTCGGTGGCCTCAAGCATCCTTTGTTCAATGTATCCGGTTCCAACTAGGGAACACGGCCGGTTTATCCGAGTTCCGAACTGACCATGGAAAGGCGGATTTAACTGTTCTTTCAGTGTTACCGAGTTCCGAACTGGTTATGGAAACGTGATTTAACCGTATGACTTTATCTCGCAAAACACTATGCGGGCCCGTTTTAACTGATTTGGTTTAATCGGGGTCCTTCTTCAAGACTTGGCACGGAGCCCAGATCCTAACCAGGTTCGGTGTAACCGGGGTCTGCCTTCAAGATTTTTCATGGAACCCGGATTTTTACTGGATTCAGTGTAATCGGGGTCCGTCTTTTTGTTTCTAGCAAGACTTGGCACAGAGCCCGGTTTTAACTGGATTCAACAGAACTCGGTTTATCGCGTTCTGGGTGTTGTAACCCGAGATTCATTAGTCCATTATGGGTGTCGTAACCCGGACTTCGTTTATCCAGAGATGGGTGTCGTAACCCTGAATTTGTTTATCCATTATGGGTGTCCTAACCCTGAATTTGTTTATCCATTATGGGTGTCGTAACCCTGAATTGGTTTATCCATTATGGGTGTCGTAACCCTGAATTGGTTTGTCCATTATGGGTGTCGTAACCCTGGACTCGTTTATCCGTTCTGTTGCCCCCTGCACCAGGTAGTTCAGTCTTTGAGCCGCCTGGATGTGTTGATTTACCAAACCGGATCGATTGTTCGTGATTGTCGGGATTGCTTGCGTCTTCGACCCGAGATTCCGGGTTTTAACTTAACACCAAGATTCTGGGTTTACATACTCTAACACCGAAATTCCAGGTTGAGATACTCGAACACCGAGATTCCGGGTTTATTATTTCTCGGATTCATACATGTAAATAGACTTGGTGGGATTGCCGGTGCAACACGGAGCCCGAGTTTTAACCAGATTCGGTGTGACCGGGGTCCGTCTTCAAACTTTTGCAGAGCCGGGATTTTAACCAGATTCGGTGTAACCGGGGTATGCCTTCAAATCTTTGGCAGAGCCGGGGTCCTAACCAGATTTGGTGTAACCGGGGTATGCCTTCAAATTTACTCGGAGCCGGGATTTTAACCACATTCGGTGTAACCGGGGTCCGTTTTCAAAACTTTGGCAGAGCCGGGATTTTAACCAGATTCGGTGTAACCGGTTCTTCAACACTTTGGCAGAGCCGGGGTCCTAACCAGATTCGGTGTAACCGGGGTATGTCTTCAAAACTTTTGCAGGGACAAAACTCCACAGTTTATCCGGGGTCCAATTGAGGAGCGCGGATTTGCTGTATATAATAGATTTGAACATGATTTTCGGAAACGGGCTTATGTACCTCGGATTCCTACATGTTTATAGATTTGGAGGCCGTAGCTGTCATTGGGTATTAACCGGATTAAATTTAATCGAAATGCCGACCCGACTTTCGGTGTGCATAATTCAAGCCTACTATATGACATCATAATTTATGTATGTAATACATATAAAAAATGAAATGGGTCCTAACACGTGAGAGCTAAGATAGGCATGAAAAGAATAAATGTCTTCCTGCGACGACTTCTCTAAAGCCATAAAAATGATAATAGGGAAGCATACCTTTGAATTGATATAGCTTCTAAAATACTTTAAATTGTCATGGGTTTGCTCTGAATCGGCACGAAGTACTATGCAATTGAATTGCTCCGTGCGACTCCATGATTTGCAGAAGTTTCATTTTAGTCCCTCATTGAAAAACCTTTTAGGAGTTCCCCTTAGGTCCCTCTGAGAAACCTTTTGGAAGTTCCACTTAGGTCCTTGTATGAAACCTTTTGAGATTTTCATTTAGGTCCCTTTATGAAACCCACTTGAGATTTCGTTTAGGTCTCTTTATGAAACCTTTCAAGGTTTGCGCTTAGGTCCCTATGCAAAACCTTTTAAGATTTGCACTTAAGTCCTTTGATGAAACCTTTCGTTTATTGCAGAATGGTCCCTGGTCAAACTTGGCTTTGACCAGGTTTCTTAAATTAGGTCAGATTCAGGAGCTACACCCCGATATACTCACGCCGCGAACTGGAAGAGGAACGATCGGGACCTTCGACCTCCGTCTTCGTCCGTGGCCGGCGGCCCACCTGAATCGCAAGTTGGCCGACGACGCAAAAGGTACAGAATCGGAGAGCCTGACGTTGCATGCGTTCAGAGTCAAAGCTGCTGAGTAGAGATCTGAATTTCTCCGGCTGTATCCTTCACGCTTACCCGAGATCGATGTCGGAGTTAGAACGACAGACTGTCATGAGCGACCATTCGAACAAGATTTAAACGGACGGCTGCTGGAGAAGTCCCGATTTCCATAACTGAGGGCTCTGGTGTGATGTGAGCCAAGACCGATTCGGGTATAGTGCAAGGTTGGATCTTATGAATTTATTCCCATCTCGTGCACCATGACCGAGGTTGTATTTAAGGTGGAAGATTTTTTGCAATGAAATAGTCCGGCTAGAGTTTGATTTAAATCCGACAGTGATATGCTCAAAATTGTGACTTTGACGCATATCCTGGAATCACTGAATAAGGGACCCAGGGTATTGCAGGTTTATGCTTCCTTCAGCCTCTTCAATTTCTATGGCAACGGCAGTCCCCCATCACCGCTATATTGCTACATCGTGGTTGTGATCTCGGCATTGGACGTGGAACTCGGCCTTGATGGATGCTCTACATGCCGGCTTCAACTAGTCCGACGTCGGAACGACTGGGAAACCGAGATGGGTATTTCGGCCTCAGTTATCTCGCCACAATTTGATCCTGGCAATGTACCCCGGTATTCTTATTCTTATTCTTGAGGAATTGACGAACAGAGAGCAATCTTGCTGCTGAGGGGAGTTTCGAAATCTGACCCAATGTTTAAACTTCGCAAGATTGACGGCGTACATCATAACAGCAATCCATGGACTTTCGGCAAATCAAAAAACAAAGACCCCCGCAAGAATCGTTTTTGCTTTCTGAATCGCAAAGAAAAACTCTTTACTGATGGCGATACACCTGTGATTACCCTTGGCATTCTGATTACCCTGGGCTTTTTGAATCGTGAACCATTTAAATTGGTTTGTGATTATACTGCTCTTCTGAGGTCGAGGTCGGACGCAGCAAAACGCTTTATGCCACTCACGATGATGTCCTACGCTGTTCAGAAGAAACGCTGGGAATTTGGGGAAATCGGGTTTATGGCACTCACCTCGTTACCAAACAAAATTTTGCTCTGGCTTCTTTCTTTTCCTGGCTCTGTATGCATATTCATCGGTGGATTCCCTAACTATTCATAATAGCATAGTACTCCGTGGCATTTGCATTTGATTGAAAAGTCATGACTCTGCAGGAAATCTCAAACGAAAACCAGATTATCATGCAAAGACTCCCCGAGGATTTCAGAGACGAGGGGCTCTTTGACGATGTCGGTGGTTTTGCTGGCCGTAGTGGTAGTTGGAATTGTTGACCATCTTTGGTCATGGGAATCGAAATTTACGGTTCCCCACGGACGGCGCCACTGTTCTGGCGTAGAACCAGAACCCTAGCCCTGATGGGGCTAGGATGTTGATGTTGGTTGGGACTTGACCTAGGAGCGATTCCTAGGGCCTACGTACCCTGAAGAGGGATCAAAGTCCACGTAGTTCGATGATATTGGAGGCGTTTAGCCAAAGGGAGTGGGGTGTGTGCTCGTGTGCGTATATGCAATTGAGAGAGAGTAGAGCGTAGAAGATGTGTACCTTTAGGGTTTAACTCGTATTTATAGAGTGTACCTGGTGGTCTTGGGCTCATGGGCCCTCTATTTGTGATAGAGATTTCCCTTGATTATCTCCTTGATTGTAGGTTGGTTATGATCTTATCTGATCTGTTGGCGATCATGATAGATCCCCCTATTATTGGGCCGCATCGCTAATGGGCCTTATATAAAATCCATAACAACTTCCAAGAAGGATTTTCACCTTAACCGTCTCATTTATATTGTACGTGTGTCGTCAATTATGCATTGTTTCTGGAAATATAAATGTTATCTATATATACGCATATATATGTATACTAGAAAGGCGCAAAGCTAGGTTATATGCCTAGGGTTAGGAGCTTAGCCTGTACAAATGCTATCACTGTCTCTTCTCAGTGATAATCGATACTATTATACAATTTATTGTTCTTTTTTGTCGCTAACGAAACATAACATGATTTTATATATATATATATATATATATATATATATATATATATATATGCTTTTCCAATATATATTATATATTATAAAACGGGGGACTTTAATTATTAATTTCATGTATGTATGTATACATATCTCTATACTTGAAACTTGAAAAGAAAAACAATATTTATTATTGGCACTTCAATGATATATCAGTAATATAATATTCATATAAGTATATATATAACCATTGTGAGTACTTAGCTGAAGATGATGTGAAGATTTTATTAGGGGAAAATTAATTAATTAACTAACTAACAAGGGTATAGTATTTTTTTTTTTTAATGTGGAATAAATATATAGGAAGCATATTGTATGACACTAGGGAAGCTGAAAGAAGCAATGGAGGAGCCTCAAACAGAGTCATTGGCTTTCATCAACAACATGCATTCTCAACTCAAAGACCTCACTGATGGATTGGCCCTCTCTTCTCCTTCTTCTTCTACTTCCAAACACAGCCTTAAAGATATCATCTGAATCCTCTGTACTATGATGTTTGTGTAGCTAGCTAGCTAGCCATCTTATTTCATGTAGAGTCTTGCCGCTGCACACAATATTTATTAGGACATGTTTGGGTGGCCGTTTTAGGGGTCGTCCCAAAATGGATACGTTTCCTAAATCCAACGATTTGTTATTGATTTTGGGGAATGTGAGTTTTGAGTGCCCAAAATGGACATCCAAACACTTATACCTTACCTACTTGATATCCTCTTCATCATTTTAACGTTTAATTTAGAGCTGTGTAGTTGGTCATATTGATCTACTTCTGCTTTTAGCTACAATTAAACCTTCTTCATGTTCAGTGGACAAACTCTTCATGTTCTCTCTTCTTCACTTCACTTCAACATTATTTAGTTCCTTTTTTAATTCTCAGTTAATTTCTTGTTTCTAATTATCGATTAATCATTGTATTGTATCTTGTACTCCTTGTAGTATATTATAGCTTCTCTAGCTCTATTATTGATCTTGTGTATAGTGGTGAGTATTCCCGCCTGTCACGCGGGTGACCCGGGTTCGATCCCCGGCAACGGCGCCAAAAACTTGATAGGGAAAAACTTTACAGCCTATAGACTCCGCAAGTGTACGGGCCGTATCAAGTAATAGAGTGATGAAAAAGTATCGTTCCCACGAGGACTCAATCTAACCAGCGATTAGATATTAAATTTCCTTGTTTCATTTAAGTTGAGCGAGTCAGAAGTGTTTTCGAAATAAGAAGAAAAGTAATAAGAAATAATAGTAGCAAAGACTTTTCACAAAAGAGCAAATTCCAATATCAAGAAGTACAACCTAGAGTCCCTAATCCCTTGTTTGTTTCCTAGATTTTATCCCCACTAAATTAATTTCACCTTAACTTAATCACTAATCTAGAGTATTAATGTCTATAAATGCCTTCCGGTCCACTTATATACCTACCTTAATTAATTATGCAATGCCTCACACAACTAAATAAGATGCGTTTTAAATCGGGCTCACTCTAATTTGATTATGTGGAGCTTCTAGGTATATTCCTATCCTAGACGCAAATTAGATTAAAACCTAATTTTACATTAAATTTAAACCTAATTCCACATTATTTAATCCCAAGGTCAATTTAGGATTCCCTCTTCCAAGTTCAACCCTAAATCCCCAAAACATGCTCAATGATGGCCACTCACTAAACAATAGCAATAAACACAGATTAAATAAACTGAATTAAATTAAACAAAACTAATCAGTGGGAATAATCTTTAGAACCCAAACAAGTTCATAGGTTCTCTAGGTTGAAAAGAAAATTTAGCCACACATGGCTATAACAAAATCCATAACATAAATGAGAAATTCAGATTCAATGAAGAGTAGGAAAGAGGAAGAACACATAGAAATTTGTTGAGTAGCCGATCCAGTTCCTCTTCTTAGCGTCTTGATGCTCCTTTGTGCGTTCTCGTCCTTTCTCTGCCGTCAGAGTTTTTGTGCGCTCTGCTCCTCTTTGATCTGCGTTGTGCTCCTCAAGAAAGAATTCTATGCGCTGCTGCTCCTTCCTTCCTTGCGTCTCTGCTCCTTTTGTTTTTAGCGTTCTATCTCTCTTTGCTTTTTTTCCGACCTCGTTCTTTATGCGCTGCTCCCCCCCCAATATATAGTAATCTTAGGTCATTCCCTTTTTGCGTGATCTTCTTTTTTTTATGTCTATTTCTTTCTTTTCTTTTTTTTTAATTAATAACCAAGGCTTGGACCACATTTTGTTTCCTTCTATGCGTTGGGCCACGTGAATCAATTGCAATTCTATTTCAATCCCTTATTTCTGATTCAGCTCCATCCCAATTAATGTATAATTTGTGCCCCACGTCCTCCTCTTTTACTTGTGTACCACGGTGTAAATCTTCAATGATCCCAATTGATTCAACAATATATCTTCCCCTTTTAACAATTACACCTCCGTGGTGCTTGGTATGGACTGTATGATTACCTTCCAAAATCTCATCCTTATATATATATATATATGATAATATCTCCGCACAATAAAAATAGGATATGAGTAGATTTTATGTCGATTTACTCTTTGATCCTAAGTTTGATTCAATGATGGAAAAATATATAAAAGATAATTAAATAGGTATATAATATTAATGAATCCAGCTAATTATATCCTAAAATATACACCTATTTAAGTATAAAATATATACTTATCAAATTCCCCCACACTTAAACATTTGCTTGTCCTCAAGCAAAAGGAAGAGAATTCATTATCGAAAATTACATTGCCTATGAAATTCCTAAAGAGAGCAGTTTACCACCACATTTAGATCATGTCATCAAATCTTATTTAAGTTAATGTCTTATAAGAATAGATCACTAAGCCATCAGCCTTAAACAATCGTAACAATCCCTTAACATCCCATGATCAAAGGATCAGAAAGCAATAAGTCCAACCAAAAGATTAGTAAAAGAATATTATGCTACTTAATTTCTCCAGAAAAATTCAAATGCCCTCACTAAACCAAGCTTTTTATTGAACTTAATATGGATCCTTAGGTAACACATAACTTTTTTTCTTTTTCTTTTTTTTTTCTCTTTTTTTTTTTTTTTTTTTTTTAAACTTGAGCCGTTGTAGGTCCCCTTTTTACGCGACCCTGCACATGGGTGATGCAGCACCGGTTACTCGGTTACTCCAACAGCACCTCAAGAGGCTTTTAGCCCAACTCATAACCCTCTTTAACTTTACCGTTTGACGCGAGTGCCAACATTGGTGATGAAGTGCCCCCGGTTACTAAGTAAGGTCTAGAGAAGTCATTGGAGTTTTTATTTTTTATTTTTTTTTATATTACTTAGCTATCAGAGGTCATCATCTCATTCTCTAAAGAAATCATGTAGCAAAATATTCATAAACTAATAATCTGTTGATCAGATTACAAACTAATCTCTATTTTCATAGTCAATCTCAAGATTGCCACAAAATTCAAAGCTTAAAGGCTTAGTTGAAACATTCTTTTCTATTTTAATTTTTTGACTTGATGATATTTTCTAAGATGGGGAAAGCTCAAAATTGAGGTCAACAAATTCTTTTCAATTGCATAGGGACAAGCATAACCAAAGAAATCATAACCCTCCCCCACACTTAAATCAAACATTGTCCTCAATGTCACAAAAATATAAAGAGTGAAAGAAACTAGTACTCCCCTGGTTTAGGCCTCTAACTCTGATGTGGAGTGCTTCCTCTGGTACTCTCCATGATATTTCAAACTTCAAGGGAGAGGAGATTGCTCAAGCGAGACTTTGCAGCAACAAGAGGAGTGATCATCTTCAAACCTGAATAGAAATGAAAGAAAAGAAAGAAAAAAAAAAAAGAAAAAGAATAATAATAAAAGATGCCAGCAAAACCATTGGGTTGCCTCCCAACAAGCGCTTGGTTTATAGTCTTCAGCCAGACTATGTCCGCAGTCTAAGTAGGCGATGACAAGTGGTGAACCAATGTTTGCCTGTGATTGTCATGCCATTTCTTTGTTCTTTCTTTATACAGTCGTGCACTATCATATGCTTGAAGTCTAAATTCTTCCAACTCATTCAGTTGCAGCAGCCTTTTTGAGCCTGCTTGCTTGTGATCCATATTCAGCTTCTTGATTGCCCACCATGCTTTATATTCCAATTCAAGTGGTAAATGACACGCTTTTCCAAAACCAGACGATATGGTGACATGCCAATGGGAGTACGGAAAGCTGTTCTATAAGCCCATAAAGCATCATCAAGCTTGTCAGACCAGTCTTTTCTAGTTGGGCCCACAGTTTTCTCAAGAATCCTCTTAATTTCCCTGTTAGTCAACTCACACAACCCATTAGTTTGTGGATGGTATGCAAGTGACATTCGGTGGTGCACTTTATATTTCTCTAAGAGAGCCTTGAAATTCTTGTTGTTGAAGTGGGTCCCTTCATCAGTAATAATGGCTCTGGGTGCCAAATCTTGTCAATATATACTTCTTCAAGAATCGAATCACTGTGTTGGCATCATTAGCTTGGCAAGCCACAGCTTCAGCCCATTTACTCACATATTCCACAGCAACAAGGATGTACTTGTTTCCTCTTGAAGATGGGAAAGGACCCATGAAATCCATCCCCCAAACATCGAATAACTCCACCTCAAGGATTCCAGATTGAGGCATCTCATGTCTCTTAGAAATATTACCTATTCTTTGACATCTATCACACTTGGTAACAAATTGGTGAGCATCTTTAGACAAAGCAGCCAATAAAAACCAGATTCAAGAATCTTTGATGCGTTCTTTGCCCCCATAATGTCCCCCATATGCAGATGCATGACATGCATTCAAAATTTCCTCTTGTTCTACCTCAGGCACACATTTTCTAATGATCAAATCAGCACATCTCTTAAAAAGAAATGGTTCTTCCCAGATATAGTAGGCAATATCATGCAAAAACTTCTTTCTTTGATAGAAGTTCAAATCAAGAGGTAATACTTCACACACAAGATAGTTCACAATATCAGCATACCATGGCAATCCACAACTACTTACAAAGAAACAATTGCTCATCGGAAAACATTCATTCACCAACAAATCACTCACATGATCAGAAGAGTTCACAATTCTTGACAAATGATCGGCAATTTGATTTTTAATTCCTTTCCTATCAACTATATGCACATCAAATTCTTGTAGCAACAAGACCCATCTAATCAATCTAGGTTTAGACTCTTTCTTCCCTAACAAATATTTAATGGCGGCATGATCGGTGTGAACTATAACCTTAGCACCCATCAAATATACCCTAAACTTTTCAAAAGCAAACACTACAAAGAAGCATTTCTTTTCGGTGGTAGAGTAATTTACCCGAGCTGCTATTAAGGTCCCGCTTGCATAGTAGATAGGATGGAAAATCTTCACACGCCTCTGTCCCAACACGGCTCCAACAAAGATAGTCACTTGCATCACACATTACTTCAAAAGGTAGTGACCAATCAGGAGCTACAATGATCGGAGCTGAAGTCAATCTTCTTTTCGCTTCTTCAAAAGCTTTCATACACTCCTCGATGGCGAAAAGGGGTGTCTTTCTCCAAGAACTGTGAAAGGGGCTTTGAAATCTTGGAAAAATCTTTAATGAATCGACGATAGAAACCAGCATGGCCCAAGAAGCTTCTTACAGCTTTGACATTAGAAGGAGGGGCAGTTGCTCAATCACGTAAATCTTAGCTCACAACCTCTAAACCATTTTTAGAAACTTTATGACCCAAAACTATGCCTTCAAATACCATGAAATGACACTTCTCCCAGTTGAGCACTAAGTTTGTCTCCTCACATCGCTTCAATACCCTTTCCAGATTGATCAAGCACTCTTCAAATGATTCTCCAAATACTGAGAAATCATCCATGAACACTTCCATTATCTCTTCTATCATATCAGAGAATATACTCATCATACATCTTTGGAATGTGGCAGGAGCATTGCATAAACCAAATGGCATTCTTCTAAACGCAAAAGTTCCATAAGGACAGGTAAATGTTGTCTTCTCTTGATCTTCGGGAGCAACCACAATTTGATTATACCCTGAATATCCATCCAAGAAGCAAAAGAATTCTTTACCAGCCAAGCGGTCTAACATCTGATCAATAAAAGGAAGTGGGAAATGATCTTTCCTTGTAGCATCATTCAACTTTCTATAATCCATGCAAATACGCCAACCAGTAACTGTGCGAGTAGGGATGAGCTCATCTTGCTCATTAGTAATCACTGTCATGCCCCCCTTTTTAGGAACACATTGCACTGGGCTGACCCACGAGCTATCAGAAATAGGGTAAATGATCCCAGCATCTAACCATTTAATAATTTCTTTCTTGACCACTTCTTTCATCATAGGGTTTAGCCTTCTCTGATTCTGGCCTTGATTCAATCTCTAACAACTCAAACTGCTGTGATGGTTTACTGTAACAAGGAGAGGCTTCAAGTAACTTCTTACATTCAACTATATGCTCTTCCTCAATCTCATCTGTCCCAAGTAGAACAGCAGCTAACGGTTCTTTTATAGAAAATAATTCTAAAGTCTCTTGAATAATCTCATCCAACATGTCAACCCTGAAGCAATCTGTAACATCCCTAGGATACTTCAATGCCTTGTTCATGTTGAATATAACCTCTTCATCATCCACCCTCAACTTGATCTCTCCCTTTTCAACATCAATTAGTGTTCGAGTGTAGCAAGGAAAGCAGACAGTGGCATCAAGTTAACACTTGATCCTAGATCACATAATGCTCTTCCCTGAAACTTCTCTCCAATTATGCAAGGTATGGAAAAACTGCCTGGATCTTTCTGTTTAAGGGGTAGCTTGTTGAGAAGAATAGCACTACACTCTTCGGTTAAGGCTACGGTTTCATAGTCACCAAACCTCCTCTTCTTACTTACCATCTCCTTTAGAAACTTCACATATTGAGGCATCTGCTCTAATGCTTCAAGGATAGGGATGTTAATGTGTAGTTGTTTGAAAATCCCCAAAAACTTCTTATATTGCTCATTTAAAGCTTTCTTCTGAAATCTTTGAGGGAATGGTAAAGGTGGTACCCATTTAAGATTATCCTGGCTTGCCTTCTTTTTCACTTCACCCTGTTTAGACTCAACCTCTACTTTCTCTTCATCAACTTTTTCATTCACCTTCTGTGCAACCTCTTCATCATCCTCTATAGTGACTGTAGGATTTGTTTGATCATTAGAAACTGAGGGTTTCTTCATTGGTTGCAGAATCTCAGGTAATTCCCTTCCATTTCTCAATGTAAGAGCTTTGCATTCCTCTCTCCCATCTCTACGAGGATTAGGCACAGTATTACTTGGTAATTCTCTCTGTTGTAAAACATTCACAACATTTGCAAGTTGTCCCACTTGTACCTGAAGATTCTTGATAGATGAGTTTACTTCTACATTATTAGCAGTTAGCTTCTTGATAGATGAGTTTACTTCTGCATTATTAGCAGCTTGATCTTGAGCACTCTTAAATTGAAAACTTACGAGCTGAGATATCATTGCTTCTAGATCAGATTTAGGTTCTTGGGTAGGAATGACTTCCTTTTCCAATTGATGAAAGCCGGAGGTGGCACTTGTTTTGTATTAGTGCTTGATGCTTCATTAAGAGTCGCTCCATATTTCCAAGAGAGGTTGGGATTTTTCGCCACCCAGAATTGTAGGTGTTTGAGTAGGGATTGTTCTGGTTGTTGCCATAGTAGTTACCTGCATAGTTCACTGGTTCCATCTGTTGAGATATCAGGCATTGTCCATTATCATGGCCATTTCCACAGTACTCACAAGGGGCATGAACAGCATTTACCCCCACATGTCTACTATTAGATCGGTTGGCTTGAGCTTCTAAGTGTTCAACCTTCTTATTGATTGTATTTAACATTGCCATCAGCTGAGAAGAAGGGTCTTCAATAACTTTATCAACTGCCTTCACCAGCCTTCTGTCATTGTTGTTTTGTAGAAAGTCAGTGGATAAGTCATCTAAGCATTTCCAGACATGATTTACCGGTTGCTTTGTAGTCCCACCATTAGTGACAGCATTTAATTCTGATTTAGATTCAGGAGTCAACCGAGTACTGAATATTTGAAGCAAGACCCACCTCTCTAGATTGTGACCAGGGCTCTGCCTAACAAGCAACTTGAACCTCTCCTGTGCCTCATACGGATGTTCACCAAAATGTTGACAGAAATTAGTAAGAGCAGCTCGTGCGTCCACAATCTTGTTATGTGGGAAAAACCTTGATCTGAACTTTTCTTCCAGTGTCTCCCACGAAGTTATGCTGCCTTCTTCCAAGTTGTTGAGCCATTCTTTGGCTTTCCCTTGTAGAGAGTAAGGAAAAAGCCGAAGGCGAATCACACCATTAGGAACTCCATTCGCTTGAATGAGTTGCAAACATCAAGAAATTGTATCGATGCCGATTAGGATCTTCGAATCGTTTCGCATACTCGACCACGGAGTTCAAGCATCTTAAGCATAGTCCGCTTGATTTCGAAATTGTTGGCTTGAAACTCGTGCACACCGATTCCCGATTGATACCCTCGAGATTGTCTTCCCGTAAAATCATTGATACCCAAACGATCATTTTCATCCCGAGCCATTTCTTCATGTGTCGATCTGTCTTGTTTCCTCCTCTTGGTTCTGAGGTGTTGTAGCCTCTAAAAGCTCTTGGATATTCCTTGTTTTATGTGGTGTCTTATTAGCTTTGGATCTACCCGTCATGCACCAAAGTACCTGCAAAACCAATTAAATCTCAAAGTATCAAACTAACACCAAAAGCTCAAAAGAAAAGGAAAAAAAAATTTATATTTTTTTTTGTTTTTTTTTTTTAAAAAAAAAAATTTACTCAAACTAAAACTACTAAAGGATTTCTAATACTAATTACCAATTGCCTTGAGTCCCCGGCAACGGCGCCAAAAACTTGATAGGGAAAAACTTTACAGCCTATAGACTCATGAAGTGTACGGCCGTATCAAGTAATAGAGTGATGAAAAGTATCGTTCCCACGAGGACTCAATCTAACCAGCGATTAGATATTAAATTTCCTTGTTTCATTTAAGTTGAGCGAGTCAGAAGTGTTTTCGAAATAAGAAGAAAAGTAATAAGAAATAATAGTAGCAAAGACTTTTCACAAAAGAGCAAATTCCAATATCAAGAAGTACAACCTAGAGTCCCTAATCCCTTGTTTGTTTCCTAGATTTTATCCCCACTAAATTAATTTCACCTTAACTTAATCAGCTAATCTAGAGTATTAATGTCTATAAATGCCTTCCGGTCCACTTATATACCTACCTTAATTAATTATGCAATGCCTCACACAACTAAATAAGATGCGTTTTAAATCGGGCTCACTCTAATTTGATTATGTGGAGCTTCTAGGTATATTCCTATCCTAGACGCAAATTAGATTAAAACCTAATTTTACATTAAATTTAAACCTAATTCCACATTATTTAATCCCAAGGTCAATTTAGGATTCCCTCTTCCAAGTTCAACCCTAAATCCCCAAAACATGCTCAATGATGGCCACTCACTAAACAATAGCAATAAACACAGGATTAAATAAACTGAATTAAATTAAACAAAACTAATCAGTGGGAATAATCTTTAGAACCCAAACAAGTTCATAGGTTCTCTAGGTTGAAAAGAAAATTTAGCCACACATGGCTATAACAAAATCCATAACATAAATGAGAAATTCAGATTCAATGAAGAGTAGGAAAGAGGAAGAACACATAGAAATTTGTTGAGTAGGTGATCCAGTTCCTCTTCTTAGCGTCTTGATGCTCCTTTGTGCGTTCTCGTCCTTTCTTTGCCGCCGTCGAATTTTTGTGCGCTCTGCTCCTCTTTGATCTGCGTTGTGCTCCTCAAGAAAGAATTCTATGCGCTTCTTTGCTCCTTCCTTCCTTGCGTCTCTGCTCCTTTTGTTTTTAGCGTTCTATCTCTCTTTGCTTTTTCCGACCTGGTTCTTTATGCGCTGCTCCCCCCCCAATATATAGTAATCTTAGGTCATTCCCTTTTTGCGTGATCTTCTTTTTTTTCTTTTTTTTTTTAATTAATAACCAAGGCTTGGACCACATTTTGTTTCCTTCTATGCGTTGGGCCACGTGAATCAATTGCAATTCTATTTCAATCCCTTATTTCCTGATTCAGCTCCATCCCAATTAATGTATAATTTGTGCCCCACGTCCTCCTCTTTTACTTGTGTACCACGGTGTAAATCTTCAATGATCCCAATTGATTCAACAATATATCTTCCCCTTTTAACAATTACACCTCCGTGGTGCTTGGTATGGACTGTATGATTACCTTCCAAAATCTCATCCTTATATATATATATATATGATAATATCTCCTGCACAATAAAAATAGGATATGAGTAGATTTTATGTCGATTTACTCTTTGATCCTAAGTTTGATTCAATGATGGAAAAATATATAAAAGATAATTAAATAGGTATATAATATTAATGAATCCAGCTAATTATATCCTAAAATATACACCTATTTAAGTATAAAATATATACTTATCACATGTTATGAATTTATAAATCCATTTCATATATATACTCCTCTGGTCTTTGATGTAGGACGATCCAATTGGGATGTTGATCTTAGTTTTATATGTAGAACTCATTTATCATATTTTTTTTTCCTAAATTATCTTTATTGATATTCTCTCAACAATAATTTAATAATACATTAATGTATCATATGGAGTAAATAATGCTTGTTATTGTTGAGAAATTCATTAATGCCACACACATAGAATCTATTGTTTTTTAATAAGTAATTTTAAGCACTCTTTTGCTCCCCTCCCCTGGTATAGAACAAACCCTAAGCCCTACTCATCCCCATTCTTTAGGCTTACACAGTTTCTCCTAAGCCACAGCATGCCGCAATTGACTAGCTCTCATTCCTCTCCATGGTTTCTCCTCGCTCTTTTCAGAATTAATCATGTGTGTGAGTTTTTCCATGCCAAGTACAAAAAGATATGAGGCGATAGGGTCACCTTGTCTCAATCTCTCAAGCTTTGGAGGCAATCATGCTTGAGACACTATCAAACACTATATGTGGGTACCTCTCTTAACGAGAAACTGTGAAATGTATTTAAGCCATGTTGGTTTTAGTTCTATTGGACTTTGTATGATTATTTGGGCCTCATAACTGGTCCATTATGATCATTTTGGGCTGATCCACCAGCCCAACACAGATATTGGATTAAATTTTAGTAAGCTTGAATTTTTTTTAAAAAAAAATGACAAGAAACCAACGGGGGTTAGCATAAGTGGTAAACGACTTGTGTCGTTTAAGTAAGGTCTTGAGTTCAAGCCTTATGAATGCAGAAAAACCCCATTAGAAGACTCTCTCACTACAGTCAGGTGCCCGACGCGGGTCGAATCCAGATTAGTTAAGGCGAAGCTCTAGATATTGGATAAGCAACAAAAAAAAAAAGACAAGGACTAAAAAATAAAAAAGATAAGTAAATTAATGAGAATTATCCTGTCATTTTATTTTTAATAGAATTATAATTTAGTTAATTTATAAGTTTAGAGATAGACAAGGCAATATACAATGTGGTCTTTGCTTAATAATTCAAAAGTCAAAATCAAGTATATATATTAAAATCTCCATCTTAATTGCACAAATACACATGCATATTAATTAACAAACTAATCGGTGATGTGACTATCTAACGTAATATTCCCATATAATAATAGTATTTATTGTTTGCACTTAACAATTTGTTTTTTTTTATACAACGTAACAATTTGTTTGCTCCAATTAATCAGCTAAGATTGTGTGCTTTTTTTTTTGGGCTCTGATTTGGATCCATTGGTTGAGGTTCCCTCAATTGATATTCATTGAAAAAAAAAAAACATACTTCTTATTTTGTTGCATGAGATTAATATCACCATATATAATATTAATAAATATTTGATTTAACACTAACATTTTATTAAAAATCATGTTATATTGTCATTTTTGAAAAAAAAAAAAATCCTCTCAAACTTTGATTAAAGTTAGTTTATTGGGTTAAAAATAATAATTAGGAAATATGGAGACTATTTTAATTCAACCAAAACTGATAAGTACTTAGAAGACTTTATTTATATTTAATTTTATTTCTAGCTCAGTGTGTGCGCGCGCGTGTCATTTCTCATGAAATTGGGGCTGATCCCATCATTGTGCGGCGGACAAGCAATAATCAGACACACCATTCATTAAATGAAAAGGAAAAAAAAAATTACAAAAATAGAAAATATAAGTAAAGGTCAAAAAAAGAGAGATGCAAATTTAAGTATATATGTATTTAAGTCATTAAACACATGATCAAGAAAATAGGGTAAAGGAGCAAAAATACACATGTGCTTTACTTCCAGGAGAGCGCCCTGCACCATATGTTTTTTTTAGAGTAAAAATACACACGTGGTTACAATTTTGGAGTAAAAGTCACATCCCACCGTTATATTACTATTCACCTGAAGTGAACAGTAACATAACAGTGGGATGCGACTTTTGCTCCAAAATGGTAACCACGTGTGTATTTTTACTCCAAAAAAAAACATATAGCGCTGGACGCTCTTGGGATAAAGCACATGTGTATTTTTACTCCTTTACCCCAAGAAAATAAATCAAATGAGGAGTGTTGCACGTTCCCCGTTAATCAAAGGCGAAGTCATGAATTATAATTTTGAGGGTGAAAGTTATATAATAAACCCATATTTTCATGGAATTATATTCTAACTTCATAAAAATTTTAATATTTTCATTTTAGTCCATCCACAAAATTTCAGTAGATACTAAAATTTTTTTAAAAATGAAATTTTTATAAAGCTAAAATATAATTTTTTAAATATTTAAATTTTATTCTATAATTTTATGGGGACGGGTCAGCTCTAGCTACTTGGTTCCACCCCTGTCGGTGATGATGGTGCATGAGGTGGCAAGTGATGATTAATTAGGACATGTTTTCCTAGATTATTCATCTTATTGTTAATCACGTGGGACCTACATCCCCACCTTTATTTATTTATTTTTCACATCAAATTGAAATTACATTCGAGATTTTTTCACCCATTTTATAATTTATATTCGTTAAGTTCAAAATAAACCATATTATATACTGGCAAAAAAAAAAAACATATATTTTTTAAAAGGAGCTTCATTATTTATAAAGCTTAACGCAGGCATAGTTCGCAATAACCATAAGTTTTATATTTTATTGTGCTAATTTAAATTATATATATACCATTTAACAATGAATCTATAAACTATAAGCTAGATAAAATCACTTGAAAAAATGAATATTTACTGCCAAAGGTCTAAATTCTTACTTTTGAGTTAGGTGAAGTTAAGAGATTAAATTTAATTGATTGTGTTGTCTAATTAAATTTATTAGTTAGATAACAAAAAATGGCACGCATCGGTAGTTCGGGTCGAAAAGTCATCGGGTTGGAACCGCCACGGACGACCTTCAGAGTGTGTACAATATATCTATATTATATGATAATCGATTAAAAAAATAGATAAACTAAGATATTGTGATGGAGACTGGGAAGCAATATATACCTATATATATACTAGACGTAGTAAGAGGGAGGTGTGTTCTATTGGTGACAGCAAGGCAAGAGTTTTTATAGAGGGAGATTAAAGTTTAGAGACAAAAAAGAAGAGCGACAACAAATATGAAAATTTGGTACTGAGTTTTTATTTCTCATTTCCTTTCTCTTCTTTCTTTTATCTTTTTTTTTTTGTCTTTAGTTAGTTATTATTTTGGTCATGCCAATGTTCAGTTTATGTAGCTAAATTCTTTGTTTTTGATTATTTAATTTGATTATGGATTAGTGGATGATAAGTTTTTTCGTTAATTGCTTTACTATTATGTTTACTGATTTAATTGTATGTTTGAGTTCTCAATGTCATCTCGAAAATTTAAAAATGTAGTAATATTATCTTTGACTATAAACAAAGTTAATTTTATGACTAAAATAATGTATGTGAACTCTTATTTATCACTCATTAGTCATTACACCGTTTCATTATCTTTTGTTTTAAGTGTTGTACTCAGTATCAGGGAAGGGTTCTATATATATTTTTTCAATCAAATTAAAAAGTTAGCTGATCAAAATTAGCAACAATATGAGAGGTAACATATCCTATATGGCAATATTGAGATTTTTGAATACTTCCAAGAAGGATTTTCACCTTAACCGTCTCATTTATATTGTACGAGTGTCGTCAATTATG
This sequence comes from Acacia pycnantha, assembly GCA_025563575.1. Lineage (NCBI taxonomy): Eukaryota > Viridiplantae > Streptophyta > Magnoliopsida > Fabales > Fabaceae > Acacia > Acacia pycnantha. Next base: position 332,536 of record JAMWYP010000221.1, on the reverse strand, counting down.
AATTATGCATAGTTTCTGGAAATATAAATCTTATCTTTATATACGCATATATGTTTCTAGAAGGGTATGTCTCCCGGTGATGCCACCTGAGAAACCGAAGAGCGAATGCGGCGTGATTTCCCTGATTGGTTTGAGCAGTTATGCCTATATGTTATTTATGATTGTGTTGTGTTGTGATCAAATTTGCGTAATGCGATGATTTTGTTGTGCTAAGTGACTTTTGTTTTGATGTGCCAACGTGCCCTGATGTTTTGGTGTTGACATAATTGTATTGGAATCTTGTGTTGTGTATTGTTACTTAAATAACTTGTTGAGAATTTTGGGGACAAAATTCTATTTAGGTGGGGAGAGTTGTAACATCCTAATTTTTTATTTTAGGATTTAACTATAATTATAGAAATAACATGAGAATTAAACAATGGAAGTTGGCCAAATGATTAAAATTAATTATTGGAAAATTAAGAATTATTTCCCTTGTAATATTTGGAAAATGAAATTATGGAAAATAATGACAAGAGATGAAATTTTGGAGCCCATCTAATCAAATAACTCGAAGCCCAATTCCTTTTACCTTAATTCACTAATCATTTGGCCCAACACTCATGCTTCCCACGTGCAATTCTCATGCACAACACCTTGCTATCCCAGACAAAGTATATACTCCCTAAATTCATTATTTACTTTGGCCCACATTCCTAACAGAGCCATTCAACAGCCCAAACCAATTCATTCAGCCCATGTATCACTTGGCCAGATCATATACGTAACACGCACGGTGCCATTCCTCCGATTCATACTACTTTGAAACACGCTGGACCCTTAAGTTTATTTAAGGTGTTGCCTTGGCTCTCATTCACCTTGCTTCATCCTAAGTTGAGTCCAAGAAAAAGAGTGAGAAAGGGGGAGAGAGAGAGAGTTGGAACTGAGTAAGTGTGTGCTCTGTTTTTGAAACTGGAGAACAGAGAGAGAGAGAGAGAGACGCAAACTGAGATTGTATTGTTCATCTTTCCTCTGCAAAACGTTGCTGAAACAGGGGAATTGTGGTGTTGACGGTGACCCCGTCGTGCAAGCTAAAACTGTGAGTAAGCTTCGGGTCTCTTTTCCCCTTAGTTCTATGATTTTGTTTCCAGCGCTAGATTCTAAAATAAGCTTAGGAAATGAAACAATGATCCTCTGTTGAAGAAAACCGAAACAGGAGTTGGATTATATATATATGTTTAGGCGTGAGACATGTAGTTTCTTTGTTGGAAACCTTTAACTGATACACATGTATATAACTTAAATATATATAGCTTTGTGTACATATATATATAAAGTGAAGGAAGAAGCTTGTATAAACACAAAGTTGTTACCTGGAAGGGATAGAAGAAAGAAAAAAAAATGGACTCTATATATATATATGTAAGGTCTTTAAACATGGGTTAGTGTTTAAAAAAAAAAAAACAAGACTACTGTTGGCGCACACACAACCACGACGCTGCACTTGTATATATATTAGTGTTGAATGTTGAGTCGCTGCATGGGAACAATGGAAGAAAAGAAAAAAAAAAAGTGTTGATGTTCATGAAATGATAAAAGAAAGAAAAAAAAAAACTGCACATGGTATATATATATATATATATATATATAAATTTTAGAAAGGAATAAGAAAGAGTTATACTTCTGAACTGAGTCGTTGCATTTGGAAGGGAAAGAGAATAAAACTCTACTAACATATACATATATATTTGTTGTCACTAGTTCAGAGAACCAAGAGGAAAACGTTACCATCTTCTATGCATATAATTATCGTTGATTTTGGAAGGGGAAAAAGAAAAGGGAAGCTTTTGTTTTATGTGTGTGGTGTGCAAACCTATTGATCTATCTCGCATGATTAATACTCACGTGGTGGTTAGTATTATAGAACCCCAATAGAATCGTTCATATGTATATATATATCATAATAAAATATATTTTTATGTTGTTAATATTTATTTAAACTCCTAATTTAAAGCATGGAAATAAGCTCTGAAATTTTAAATTAATTGTAGAGTAATAATAATAATAAATAAATAAATAGTGATAAATAATATTAAAATTTGTATTTCTTTTAGTTATAGGAAATTATAAGCTTTAATTGTGATAATGTAGAGCCTTCTTGTAAGCGGTGACGGGGCGTGTTGTGTTCCTCGAGCTAAGGTTAAGCTTGGAATTGAGGTAACCGGGGTTAATTTATTTTATATGCTTGTTTTACCTGTAAGGTATTTTTCTAAGCCTTACTTTCATATATATAACTTGTATGTGTTTTGAAAAATTATGTGTATGTTTGAATAGGAAATTATTTCAGAGAAGCAGTGTATTTTTCCAATCTGTGTATTTAAGTAAATACTATTGTTGGGGTTGTTTTTGTTGTGATGGTTGAAATGCTTGTTGTGAGTTGATATATTTAGAATAATGATTTAGTAAAATGTTGTTGAAAATGTTAGTGTTATATTATTTCTTCTTTAATTGTTAATTATTATTATGTATTATTATGTTTGTAATTGTGCCAGAATTAAGGATTTCTGTAGTGGTTTGTGGGCGAGTGTTGTGCCACCGAACCCGACATATATGTTACCGAGTTTGTGGGCGGAGTTTGTGCCTGGACTCGGGGTTTGTGGGCGAGTGTTGTGCCCCGAACGACATGTATGTTACCGAGTTTGTGGGCGGAGTTTGTGCCTGGACTCCGTGTTTGTGGGCGAGTGTTGTGCCTGAACCCGACATGTATGTTATCAAAAGGAAAAGTATTCTCCATTATCGCTTGTTAAATATTATAATTATATTAATAAACTGCTTCTCGACTTGCAATCCTTTCTGCATATTTGATAAATTTACTTGGTTACATGGGGACTTTATGTCTCACCCGTTATTATTAAATTTTTCAGTGCGAATCCTCTAATCTTAGTAGAGGACAAGGGAAGCAGACCAAAGGCATAGACGTCATGAAATTTACAGGCCTCTTGTTGGTAATAGTGTTGTATTGATTTATATATTGCCATCATAGGGCCTCATATTTCTAAAATACTGCATTAACTATTTTTGGATGATTGTTTATTTTCCGAAGGCCTTATTTTGTACACTATCATATTATGGTGGATCCATAATCATATCTTGTGCGAAAGTTGTTTTTGTATAGACACTTTGTTGTGGGGTTAGGGTTATAAGACTCGTGGGCTATGTGTTCTTCTATTCGATATTTGTGCCCAGAGTCGTGGATTTATTTGTGGTGGGTTTGTGGGAAAAATTTGTACCCTAGACCCAAGGTGTGTTGTCTTGAAAGGAGAAGGGTTTCCATAATTACCTATTAATCCGGTTTTATGAACACATTATGGTTAATTGTTGATTTGTTAGAAAGGGTCTTTTCAATGACAAAATATGAAAATATTCTCACCTTTGATAAACTAATAATCATCATCATTGAAATCATCATTAACATCATTCAACTCTCTAGGTATTGAGACATCAGGAGATGGAGGTTGAGCTGTAGGAGGAAAAGTAAAGGTGCTAGAAGCAATAAGATCATCATTTAAAGGTGGAGGCACAATACCAAAATCATCATCACCTATATATGAAACAAATAGAATTATTAATACTTATGTAAAAAACATAGTCAATTAGTCATATTATTTTGTGTAGGAATATAATCTTATATAATAGAAGAGATAGTTAGGAACCTCCAAAATCCCTTGCCATTTGTTCAAGATGAAGATTTGTCGCATCTATATCATCAAATTCAGGAGTTGAATCTTCCTCTAGCACCCAAAAGTTAACTTGATCAATTGATTCATAATCAATGGGATCATAATTATCTTTCTTCTTCTTCAATTGATTCCTATAATGCCAACACAATAGAATACCAACATTAATAAAGTGTATATTTGATTATTTGTCTATATGTAATAAAAATATAAAATTATAAAACAAGTAATCAAAAGTCAAGTTTACCTAAACTTTAACCTCAGATTGTAGTTAATGAAAACCAAGTCATCAAGCCTTTGATGCTCCAATCTATTTCTTCTTTTAGTATGGATACATTCAAACAAGCTCCAGTTTCTTTCACATCCAGAAGAAGTAGAAGTTTGACTAAAAACGCGTAAAACAATTTTTTGCAATTCTGGTATTGAACCCCCGTAATACAACCACCAATCATCTGCAAAATAAAAGACATTTAGTATGATTATTAATGTCAGATATCTCAATATGCACTTTTGAATATGAAAGTCAATGTACTTACGTGGGACTAGTGTCTGGGCTGTTTTTTCACATGAAACTTTAGCAAAGGATTCTTTGCGTTCACGGTATATGCCAATTTGCTTCATCATAGTAACATAATAATCAGCATCATCAGGTGAGTTTGCCTCGAACAAATCAATCACAGCTTCCATACATCGATGCTTTCTGAAAAAATCAAGACTATACAAGAATGCAGGATTCAACAAATACGCCGCTGCATGAAGTTCAGTTTTCAAATGCTTATCCCAACGACTTTGGATAATATTTGTATAAGGCTTGTATTGTTCCTTTTTCTTTTGAAACACGTCCTTGATCACATTTTTAGCCCTCTGCATGCCTTCATATACATATAGCATTGAAGGCTTCTCATCAGAATCAACAATTCTCAACAATTTGATTAATGGAGACACAAGTCTCACAATTTGAAAGCAATCGTTCCAAAACCGGTTATCTAGGATGATTGCACTAAAATTTTTTCTCGCTTCAGTTGTTGCTAACTTATGTTGCAAAAAATGCTCATCAATAACCAAAGCTTGTAAATCATGCTTGTATGAATATATGCTATGAAGCGTGATGAATGTGGTGGCAAATCTTGTAGCACCAGGACGCACAATTTCCTTCCAACGAGGTCTTTTTCTTAGCCATGACAAGAAGATCAAATGGTTATAAGCGAATACAGTGATTTTAGATGCCTTCTTCGCAAGGTCTGACACATGAGGCATTGATGCAATATCTTTCAAAATCATATTTAAACAGTGAGTAGCACAAGGTGACCAATAGATGGTTTTGTATTTCTCTTTTATCAATCTACCACATGCTACATAGTTTGCAGCATTGTCAGTCACAACGTGGACAATATTTTCAGGGCCCACCCACTCAATGACTTCTCTGAACAATGAGAATAATGTATTGGCATCTTTAATCAAATATGAAGCATCAATTGATTTCACAAAAACCATGCCATGTACAGAATAGACTAAGAAATTGATCAAAGTTCGTTGTCTAACATCCGTCCAACCATCAGCCATAAGTGTGCAACCATTTTCTTTCCATTTGGCTCGATGGCTATCAATTAGAAGTTGGCATTCTTTTTTACAATCACCCAACAAGCTAACTCTATATTCATGATAACTAGGGACCTTAAACCCAGGCCCAATTGCAGTAGCAGCGTCGATGGCTTTTTGAAATAAAGGACAAGTCAATGCATTAAATGTAATGCAATTCGTATAAGCCCATTGAGCAAAAGCTTTTTTCGCATTATGTTGAGCTTCTTGAATTGCCCAAACACTCTTGATGCTTGGTTGAGCACCATGAGTTGTCCTAGGTGCAAAATAATTTTCAACCCCCACAGTGTTAGGCGCTTTCCTCTTTGATACAATCAGTTCTACACTTTCTCTAGCTACATTTCCTTCATCTACATTATCATTATGAACAGGATTTTTCTTTGTCCCTTCTAACAATGATGCTTTCATTCTAGCACGTACATCATGAGAAACTTTTTTACAAGAAGATACTTGACCACTAACACCAGCTAGATGTTGTTTCAACCTATTTATTCCTCCTCCCCTATAACTAGAACCACATAATAGGCATGTAAAAACATTTACTTTCCCTCTTTCTTAAGAGAAACATATTCCCAAGCAGGATCTTTTTTAACACTAGAATGTGTGAGAGGAGTGCTAGACTCAGGATTGGGAGCAGTAGTATTCTGGGCACCTTCATTATTAGTATTACTATTTCCCTCCATTGGCATTAACAGCTTCAGAGACACAGAACAGAACCTCAGACCGAACACAAACCAAATCAGACCTTCAAAAATGAAACAAGTAGAAGCCGAAGCAACCACTATGCAGCCAACCAATATTCAGGAATGAAGAATGAAGAACTAAATGAGCAGAGCAACCACTATGCAGCCAACCAATATCCAGGAATGAAGAATGAAGAGCTAAATGAGCAGAGCAACCACTAAGCAGCCAACCATGATATCTTCAGCAAAACATCAGGAAAACAATAAAGGAACCCAAATCAAACTAATATGACATTCAAAAATAAACAAGTAGAAACCAGAGCACATCACAATGAAGAATGAAAAATTAAAAAGAAACTGATCAAATATTCAAAAATTATAAACCTGAAGCTCAGCAAACCCAAATGGATGAACGAAACTCTCTGCGAAATGGAGATGACTGCAAAATGGAGATTAACAATGAGGCAAAATTTCAACAAAAAAAAACTAAAAAGGAAATAAAAACGGATTAACCTTTGTACCCGACGGTGAAGACGGTGAAGGTTGCGATGGCAAAGGGCGTGATGGATGGAGGAAGACGATATCGTGCTAGACGGAGGGAGAAGCTTCTTTCCAACCTTGAGAAATGCCGTCCATAAGCAGAGAGCACCGAGAGAGGCGAAGCTTCTTTGCTGCAGCAACCTTGCGACGACGACGGAGGGAGACGATTTCGTGCCAGAGTGCTCGACGGAGGGAGAACGAACAAGTGATGAAGCTCGACGGAAATGGCGTGAGGAAGAAGCACCGAGGAGACTGTGTGAGAGAGACGAAGTGGTTGTTGAATAAGACAGGGGAATCATCGAAAATCTCTCAAAATATCAAATCAATTAAATGAATAAAGCAACTCAATTTTTTTTTTTTGGGTGAGGGACTAATCACCTTTCTGGCTTCTACAATACGAAACTTTAAAAAAAAATTTTGAAAAGCAGGAACGACGTTGTTTTAAATGGAAGGGAGGGAAAATAAATACCAAGACCCGCGACCCGGTTGACCCCGCCGGTTCACACCGGTTTTACCGGGTCAGTCCGGTTTACTCTTAAACCGGACCGGTTTCCAGGCCGGTTCACGGTCTGAACCGACCGGTCCGGTCCGGTTTCACAAACATTGCTGGACACACACATTTATTAGGACCAGTTTGGGTGTCCCTTTTAGGGGTCGTCCCAAAATGGATACATTTCGTAAATTCAACGATTTGTTATTGATTTTGGGGAATGTGAGTTTTGAGTGCCCAAAATGGACATCCAAACACATATACTTGACCTACTTGATATCCTCTCCTTCATTTTGACGTTTAATTTAGAGCTGTGTAGTTAGTTATATTGATCTTCTGCTTTTGCTGGCTACAAATAAATCTTCTTCATGTTCATTGGACAAAAAAAAAAAACCTCTTCATGTTCTCTTCTTCACCTCACTTTAACATTATTTAGTTCCTTTTTTCTCAGTTAATTTCTAGTTTCTAATTATCAATTAATCAATGTATTATATCTTGTACTCCTTATATTATATTATGACTTCTCTAGCTCTATTATTCTGGTGTAATTGAAATGGCATGTTATGTAATTTATAAATCCATTTCATATATACACTCCTTTGGTCCTTAGGACAACACAATTGGGACATTGATCTTAGTTTTAAATGGAGAACCCATTTATCATTTTTTTTTTTTCTAAATTACCTTTATTGATTCTTCCTTAACAATAATTTATTAATGCATTCATGTATCATATAGAGTAAATAATGCTTGCTATTGTTAAGAAATTCATTAATGCCACACACAGAAATTCTGTTGTTTTTTAATAAGTAATTTTAAGCACAGTTTTGAAAACATTCATATACAGTTAGTCATTCAAAGTGATTATATTGGGGTGATTCTCATATTCGTAAAGCTCATCATGCTTTAAGTTGGAATGTGTTGATTAGTCCTAAGACTATGGGAGGACCTGGTTTAAAATCGGCTGTAATTATGAATGATGCTATTCTTATGAAATGTGGTTGGAGATTCCAAAATGAGCAAGATGCCCTATGGGTTTGATTTTTACGGGGTAAGTATAAGGTACAAACTGGAAACTTGCCAATCCTTAAAACTGGTTGTTCAACGTTCTGGAGCTCTTTATGTAATATTTTTATTAATATGAAGGATGAGGTGGTATGAGAAATTGGAGATGGGGCTTCTATTTTTTTTTGGAAAGATAAATGGGTGTCATCTTCCATTTGTCTTCAAGATTACGTAGTGAGTCCCCTTCGTACTGATATGCGAGATTGTGTGGTTAATAAGTTTGTTGATCAATATGGCTGGTGCGATTTGTCTTTATTAAACAACCTGCTTCCCCCAAATGTGGTTGATTTAATTAGAGGTATGCTTCCTCCTTCTTCTGATGATGGGCCAAATCGATCCTTTTGGTTGGCTAGAAACTTAACTGGTGTTAGTGTTAAAAGTTGCTATCTTTATTTAGCTGAATCTGGATTTCAACAATTTGTTATTAATTGTGACATATGGATAAAGTTATGGAAGTAGGTGGGACCACATAGAATACAGATATTTGATTGGAAATTATTCTATCAGAGACTCCCTTTGAGGTCATGGATCCGTGCTTGGTCTGACAATGATGGTCTTTGCCCACTTTGACATCAAGAAGCAAAGACTAGTCTACATGCGTTTAGAGATTGTCATGTGGTTCGTGGTTTTTGGTATGAGGTGGTACCTGTTGATCATTCTCACTCTTGTTTTTAACTATGATTGGATTGAATGGGTAACGGAGAATTGGAAAAGTGATGAAATTACTTTAGGAGGTTTTTTTTTTTGGCATGAGTTATTTATTGTCTCTTGCTGGTTTATCTGGAAATGGTGAAATGAATTTATTCATAACACGCAAGATGCAAATATTATATATTGCTTGACACCCATTCTTGAGATATTGGGAGAATTAAAAACTAGAATTGCTGAAGGGGGGTTTCAGCGCGTAGCACATAATCATTCTAATGTTCGCTGGTCCTTTCTAGAAGCTCCATTCGTGAAACTTAATTCAGATGGGGCATCAAAGGGTGCAGAACAAGTGGCGGCTTGTAGGGGTTTGTTACGAGACTTCTCTAGTAAGTGGCTTGGAGGCTTTGCTATACGTCTTGGAAGGTTCTCAACGATATTAGCTGAGTTGTGGGGAGTTTTGAGAGGATTAGAGATGGCATGGGAGGCCGGTTGGAGGCATGTAGTTGTTGAAAGTGACTATCAATCAGTCATTGCATTACTATCCAAACAAGGTAATGTAGCTTGTAATGTAGTATGCGAATTGGTTGACTAATTTTGCTTTGTCGCATGTGGAGTCTCCGGATGAAGCCCATTTCTTTGATCCCCCTTTGGTCTTTATTGCTTCCTTGTTGCTGATCTGGTGGGAGTACAACATGATAGGAGAGGCCTGAGACTTTAAACTCTTTTAGTTTCTTTCGTTTGTTTTAATTTTCATTTGTTTTATCTTTTCTTGCATTAAAAAAACAATTTTTTTGCCAGTAAAAAATGAAATTCTACAAATTAAAATTTCTCCAATTTGTTTGGTACGAGTGATTTGGAGGGGAAGCAAGGGAAGGAGAAATTTTTATGAGTTGAATTTAAGAAAATTGGAGAAGTGGGATACAAAATTTTAATGAAGAGAATATATAAAATAAATTAGTAAGAAAAAATTAATTAGAAACTTAAGTGGTTTCGCTCTCACTCTTTTTAGAATTTAATCATGTGTGAGTTTTTCTATGCCAAGCACAAAAAGATACGAGGCAATAGGGTCATCTTGTCTGAATCCTCTGGGGGACCAAAACTCTCAAGCTTTTTACCATGCCGAAAGATAGTAGGGGAGAAGTCATCTCCTCTGGGAATCTTAATTAATGCAGCACTTTTTTCATATAATTCTAGCAAATTTGGTCATCTTCCTACTTCAAATCCATAAACCCCTTCTTCCCTCCTTTTCCTTGTCATTGAATGAACAATCTTATTAACTATTACGAATACCGTAGACTATAGAGTGTCCTTTTTTTTTTTTTTTTTGCTAAGCACAAATATCCTCCTAGCTAGTGGAGGCAACCTTACTCGAGACACTGTCAGACACTAAATGTAAGCACCTCTCCAAACGGGAACACAGTAGAGTGTATTTAACCCTTGTAGGCTTTTAATTCTATTGGACTTTGTATGATTATTTGGGCCTCATGACTGGTCCATTATGATCATTTTGGGCTGATCCACCAGCCCAACACAGATATTGGATCGCGATTGGTTGATTGTGACTTATCCATCTTATGATGGAAATTTTAATATATATACTTGATTTTGAATTCTGAATTATTAAACAAAGACCACATTGTATATCGCCTTGTCCATCTCTAAATTTATAAATTAACTAAATTATAATTCTAATAAAAATAAAATGACAGGATAATTCTCATTAATCTAATTATCAATTTTTTTTTTTTGCAGAGTACATCTTAATTACACAAATACACATGCATATTAATTAACAAACTAATCGGTGATGTGCAATGCACTATGTAACGTAATATTCCCATATAATAACACTTATTGTTTGCACGTAACAATTTGTTTGCTCAAATCAGCTAAGATTGTATGTTTTTTTGGGCTCTGATTTGGATCCATTGGTTGAGGTTCCCTCAATTGATATTCATGAAAAACAAAAAACAAACATACTTCTTATTTTGTTGCATAAGATTAAAATCACCACATATAATATTAATAAATTTTTGATTTAACACTAATATTTTATTTAAAATCATAAGTTATATTGTCCTTTTTTTAAATAAAAAAAAATCCTCTAAAACTTTGATTTTAGTTAGTTTGGGTTAACAAAATAATTAGGAAATATGGAGACTAGCCTATGTTTGGGAATCGGATTGAGAGGCCCAAACGATCGTTTTAAAGGTTCAATCGGACTTCTAGCACTTTTGAAAAATGCTACATGTTTGGGAAAGCTTCCAAAAAACGCATTCTCAATCTTACTTTTCACTCAATCACTCCTTATGCAGAAGCTAAAATTTGGAGCTTTTGAAAGCTCCTTCTGAAAAAGGAAGTTGCGCCTGGCCCACACAAAGTAACGACATTTTCAACTGTGCTTCTCTCTCTCTCTCTCGGATGTTTGCAAGAAGCTTCCTCCCCTCTCTCTGAACTATCTCTTTGATTTGAATGGATATGGATGAAGACATGGAAAAGATCTCTCTCATGGACTCGCTTCTCTTGCAGAAATCAGATTGCAAGAGAAATTAGAAATCAGAGTGTCTCCTCTGTCGAGAATGACGACGACCCGATGATTCGTCAAGTGGTTGATGGCGATCACAAATTGGGTGCAGAGGACCATTTTTTCTCTGTTCAAGCATAGGTTCAGGAAGTTGTAAAGGTCTAAGGAAGAGCACAAGTACATGTTCGATATATTCAAGGCCAACTTGGGCCGAGCTCAACGACACCAGAATTTGGACCCAATAGCAGTTCACGGTGTGACTTTGTTCTCAGATATGACGTCGTTTGAGTTTCTAAAGGTTTTGGGTCTCAAAGGCCTCAGGTTTCCTGCTGATGTGAACAAGGCTGCCAACCAATGTTCTTCCCACTGGCTTTGATTGGAGAGGCGGTGAAGACAGATTAGAAATTTGGGGAGGGTGATTGAGGTGTTCATGGGTAAAACTTTTTTTGTGTGTAGATGCCATGAACATTTTGTCAGGTAAGAAACACAATAGGTTCAATTTAATTATTTAGAAGAAATGACCATACATAATTTAATCAGGAGAAATTATCAAACAGATGTTAATCTCATGGAAGCTAAACATGGGAATATAGGCGATGAGTATTATTTATGCCATGTTTTCCCTATAATGTGTGACTGTTTTGTATGGTGAATGTGAACTTAACTGTGTCTAAACTGATCAAATATGTTATAATTCACGCATGTAGGGAAAGGTAGGATGAATATCATAATTCATGGTAATTGTATAATTATCCTATACATGTGCATAAGAAAAGGGCAAGGTTGAATTTTATCGTGAAAGCATATAGCGTGGCAGCACAATGCTATAGCATCTGGTAAGCCATGGTGAGCCAACAATACAATGTAACCAGAATGCTATAGCATTGTAAGTAAAGCAATGCTATGTGCCTTTCGTTCTGATTTTTCCTTGAGGCTGTTTCAGGAAATAAAGTACATGTATTCAGACGGACGTTTAAACAGTGGTTAGATTGCTAACGGTTGAATTAGAAGATGTGGAGGATCAAAGATAAGATTTGGAGAATCTCGCAGTATCAATAGAATCAATCAACCGAATTTAGAAAGATGGACTTCACGAATTTAGAAAGGCCCAGCTCACTAAACTTACGCTGCAAGGAAACCTAACTATAAGAGGAAAAGACGACCAAAGAAATTCTTATTTGGCTAGACTCGAAAGAAGAGAGAGAGAAATTACGAGGCACAAAAGCTCTAGAAGAAACCCAGAATCCTTCCTTGTAGTGAGACAAAGAGTAGAAGACGTGGAGTCGTTACGTGACAGACGCCTCTCACGCTGTCGACCCCTCCGGCGAACTTTCCCTTTTGTTTTGTTGATTTTTAGTCTATATTTTTCTAAGGGCTATACTGCTGTGATTTGTTTTGTGATTCCCTCGTCAGTCATGAACTAAATTTCCTTTAGCTGAGTGAAGATGAATTCTTGAGTGTAGAATGAACCCAGTTTGCTAGTTCTTTAATTAAATAAATTCAGTTTGTTTATTAGTATTTTAATCTCTTATCGGTTAGCGGAAGCTAAGGGCTAGATCAGTGGCCTTGGTTTACTGGAATGGAGTTGGGGTTAGACATCTAATCGACAGTATTTGCTGGGCAGGTTAGTGCAAGTCTTGACCTAACATTGTAGGCTACAGGAATGGGTCTATCGCTCATAGCCATACACCTTGACCAGGAATGATAATCCGAACTAAAAAATCGCCATAGGAATATGAGAGAAGTAAAGCTAGGATTGTACGTACTGGACGCGAAAGCTTCTGTATAGCATAGTGGTGGGTTAATTGGATAACGTTGTGAAAGCGGCTGTAGCGCTATGTTGTAGCATTGCGGAAGCTGTGCAGCATAGTTGTTATAGCAATGTGCTAAAGCAAACTGGGGGAGTAATATGCTGAGGATGAAATCTGAGCTCAACCTATCTTTAAACTGATATCTTCTTACAACTACGATCATTTGTTTATTTCTTTGTTTAGTAGTTATAATAAAAAACACCCAAACAAATTAATAATTTTCCTTTCTTTTTAAACACAACTGTCTTTGAAAGCAGTGTCATCATCGGTATCTCAGTCTCTGTGGGACGATACTCTACTTACTCTTTATTACTTATTCGACTGGTTCACTTACCATCAAGGAAATCGACCAACAATAGGTCATGTAGATAATATTAGTGTAAATGAAGAGTATTCTTCGACTAATCATGTTGTGTTATCTTTGACACAAATGAATTAGATTCGTCACACAATTACCGATCAAATTGTATGGGATTTGTGATCAAGTTACTTATAGAATATTATTTGATCAAATTATGCATTTTAGCATTGCTAAATTTTCAAAGTGAGCATTTTTCACTTTATTGTAATTTTGATTTTAATTTTTCTCTCATAATTATCTCAAAAACCACTTATATTAATGTCATTCCAAACAAATTTCAATTTTACAAAAGCTATTTATGTAATCGCCATTCCAAACATATATTGCCCAATCTGACATTTACCCAATCTTACTTTTCTATAAGTCAAATTGCGAATAAGTCACTTTTCTTATAGTCATCTCAAACACAATAATATACTTAATTCAACCAAAACAGAAAAGTACTTTGAGGACTCTATTTATATTTTATTTTATTTCTAGATCATTGTGTGTGTGTGTGTCGTTTCTCATGAAATTGGGGCTGGTCCCATGATTATACGGCGGACAAGCAATAATAATCAGACACAACATTCATTAAATGAAAAGAAAAACATATATACAAAAATGGCAAATATAAGTAAAGGTCAAAAAAATAGAGATGCAAATTTAAGTATATATGTATTTAAGTCATTATGTACACATGATCAAGAAAATAAATCAAAGGATGAGTGTTGCACGTTGCTCGTTGATGATGTTGCAGGGAGGTGGCAAGTGATGATTAGGACATGTTTATTACGTGTACTACCCTTTGCCCGTTTCCTAGATCATTCATCTTATTCTTAATCACGTGGGACCTTTATTTATTTATTTAATTGTTTTTCGCATCAAATTGAAATTACATTCGTGCATTTTATCACCAATTTTATAATTTATATCGTTAGGAGCTTCATTATTTATAAAGTTTAAGGCAGGCATAGTTCGTAATAACCATAAGTTTTATATTTTATTTTGCTAATTTAAATTATGTATATATTGCCCAAATAAATAAATAAATTATATATGTATACCATTCAACAATGAATCTTGCTACCCTCGTTCTTGGGTTCAACTGACGAAGGGGTCAAACTTTTTCACCAAAAGGGAGAGGGTTTATTTGATCCTAGAGTTGGTTAATACACTGAGGAGGCATCCTAGCTAGGGATCTACGAAGCAGTGAAAACGTTGAGAGGAAGTGGAGACATGTGTACTTTCTAACCTAATATACCCTATAGACTGGGCTCCAAACGCCCTGCCCTTAGATTGTGGGTGAGCCCAACCCCTTTTTTAAAATTTTTATATATATATTAAAAAAAAAAAACAATGAATCTTGCTATAAACCATAAGATAGATTAAATCACTTGAAAACAAAGAATATTTACTGCCAAAGGTCTAAATTCTTACTTTTGAGTTAGATGAAGTTAAAAGATTGAATTTAATTGATTGTGTTATCCAAGTAAATTTATTAGTTGGATAACCAAAAATGGCACGCATCAGTTCGGGTCGAAAAGTCATCGGGTTGGAACCGCCACAGACAACCTTTAGGAACACTTCAATCCCAAAATTTAAACAAGTCAACTTCATATTATGCACGAATTTTGATTTTTTTTAAGAAGAATTTTGATTCTTCTAAATATATACTACTGTAAAGAGATATTGATAAGTATGTTTTTTATAATTAAATAAGTGTAGATTCTGAGATATATTTTATTAAATTTATTAATATTTTATGCTTATTTAATTATCTTTTATATATTTTTCTATCCTTTAATTACTTATAAGATAAAAGGATTTTTTGATATAAAATCTACTCATATCCTAATTTATTTTAGGGTTAAGGTGTAAATTCACCAATAAACTATTAGGTCAGGAGCACCCAACACAAAAAACAATTAAAAGGACCAAAAGTATCAAAAAACAATTAAAAACTTCCAATTATCACAATTCCGTTACAAGTAAACTCACGGCGTTGGGGAAAAAAGTGTGGAAAGAGAAGCAAGCCAATCTGCATGTCTCGCCACTCTCCTTCTCAGACTCATTTGTATCGTCTTTGTCAGAATCACCGGCGTACCGGAGCAACACCCAGCAACATATACCTCAATGGCAGGCGCCGAAACTCCAAGTTTTGGCTGAAAAAACGCCGACGACCCCAACTCGATGGACATCGCCACATGACAATCCATAATCCAACCTGTCTTTGAATCATTCCGTAGCCCCGCATTCCCATTCGTCCAATCAGCATCCATTCGCTCCAAAGATCCATAAAGAATCAATCCATCCTTCTCGTACACCTCAAATTCGACGCTACCCGTGACCCGGATGTTAGCGGTGCTCACATAGGTGACCTCGGACGATTCTTTATCGACCCGATCCCAACAGAACGTCAATGACGTTGTCTCCAACGGGGGCAAGCGGAAGCCGTTCATTTCCAGGGAAACCCCAATTTCCCGCCGAGGATGGCAGAGCTTAAGGTGGTCAGGGACGCTGTCGATGACACAAGGAGAGATTCAAACATAGAATAGCCTAATTTCAAACCACACAGAGTGCTTCATAGATAAATCGTTGAGAAAATTAAACGAATTCGAGGAATTGCATCCTGTTGATCCATGGGAGACACAAAATCGCTGGGAATGTTGAAGGGTGGCGATGGGAATTGGAGACCGGTGAGCGATTGGAGGTACAATGGCGACGAAGGTCTTGGCAGGCAAGCACGGATTCGGTGAGCAGGCGAGAGGAAAAAGAAAACAGCGTGCTGGCGACGAAGGAGAGAGGCGAAGGTCACTGAGCAGGCGAGAGGGAAGAGAACACAGCTCGCTGGAGGATAGCTTTAACGCCGTGAGTTTAGTTACTAAACGAAATTGTGATAATTGGAAGTTTTTAATTGTTTTTTGTGCTAGGTGCTCCTGGCCTAATAGTTTATTGGTGAATTTTCACCTTAACCCTTTATTTTATAGGAGATGTCATAAGATTTGAGTGAGAAAAAAATATCAGTATAAAATATTTATATTATTTGATAATCAATTAAAAAAAAAAGAAATAAACCAAGATATTGTGATAGAGGCACACTCATGGAGGCAATATATACCTATATATATGCTAGGTGTAGGAAGATGGAGGTATGTTCTATTTTTCTGGTTGGTGACGGCAAGACAAGAGCTTTAATGTGCGGAGAGTAAAGTTTAGAGATGAAGAAGAAAAGTGACAACATATTTAAAAATTCGGCATTGAGTTTTTGTTTAACCTTTCTTTCTCTTCTTTCTTTTGTCTTTTTACTTTGTCTTTAGTTAGTTATTATTTTGATCATGACAATGTTCAGTTTATGTAGCTAAATCCTTGGTTTTTAATTATTTAGTTTGATTATGAATTAGTGGATGATAATTTTTGTTGTTAATTGCTTTAATATTATATTTGTTGATTTACTTGTGTGTTTGATTATCCTGAAACAAGAGACATTTGATTGAGATTATTTTAATGTTCTAAAGAAGCCTAGATATAAGAAATTTAGATCAGACCTTCAATTGATCATCATTTAAGGTTATGTCTATGGGTTTAATTTGCTTGCATGATAAACATATATCTATCGCCCAACTTAGTCTTATTAGGCTTACACTAAAATTAATCTAATTATGTATTAATTGCTTAAGACATTAGGGATTAACATAATTGGAATGCCTTTTAGTGGATCGAAAGACACTCTTAAGTAAATAAGAGACCTAGACTAGCAAATATAACTTTAAATGAAATTAAGGAGATAAATTAGACACTAAAAAAATAATCAAAGCTGCTACTATATTATTCTAAGCCTATGTTTGGTTTGAGGGAAGGTTAGGGGAGGGGAGGAAAATTTTTAACCAAATTACCTATGGGAAATTTTAAAAATTACATAACTTTTTGCATCGTATTCCACATATTAACTTTGGAAGCATGTCACATCATGAGTATATCTGACTTTTTACACTAGGGAGGGACACCTCCCCTCCCTCACCTCCAACCAAACATAGTCTAAGTCACCGCAAAAAATATAGAATCACCTTTAGCCTTGACAATAGTTAGATTTGTTTTTGTTTTACCTAGCTTAGTCATAATTTGAATTGTGTTAAGTAAAATTAAGAAAAAGTGTAAAGTCATTGTTTAAATGTATTGTTGGTACTAAATCTTTGTGGGAATACTATCTTACTCATTATTAATTATTTGATAGGGCTCATGCACTTACAGAGACAATATACATATTTGAGAAAATCCCTTTAAGTTCCCAAGGGATTAAGAAAATGTTAAAAGAGTTCCACAGAAAATTATGATGTCAAGAAGGCCCAAAGAATTGTTAAAACCCATAGATTGAGTTGTTAATTACAAAAGAGTTGTCAATTGGACTTATATCAAAACTTTTTGTAAGACTTTTTTAACATTTTTTTTATTCAAAGGACCTTAAAGGGATTTCCCTACATATATTTTGCCCCAATCAAATATATGTACTCCCACCGGCGCCTTGGGTAACGCAGTGGTATGTTATCTGGCCTTGCGCCAAGTGAATCAGGGTTCGAACCCTGCCTGGGACCGTCTGGTCCCCATTAAAAAAAAAAGCACTCCCAGTTCAGTTTTATCCACAAACTTGTTAATGGCAATATAGCATCAAACAAATTGAACTTGTGTGAAAATAAATCTGGAAGAAGTTTATATTACTAAAAGAACTCGAATTATTCTTCAGTTCTTTACTTCTTAACAGAATTTACAAAGAGAAATTATTATGAAAATTGCTTGTTGGAGGGCTTATCCACCAACTCCAAAAAAAAACAAATAAAAATGACCTAATCCCACCGACCCGGATTGTAATGGATATATATCGGGTCGGATTTTGGTTATTGTTGACATAGAAACGGGTGGGTCAAAAGCTGAGCCGCCGTCCACCTCTCATTTGATTCCTTCTTCAAGCAACACTCCATGAAACTCTGAAACTCGTCGGAAGCACTCTCTGGCAAAGTAGGCGGGTCACTAAAACAAATGGCACACATCAAGGTGGCCCAATCCGGTCTCTGACCCTCCGATAGAAACGGAAAATGACCCACATAGAGTTCGAACAACGTGAGACCCAAACTCCATATATCAGCCGCATACCCGTCATAATTCCCTCCATATCTATCCGGGTCGAACCGTTCCGGGCTCATGTACGCGCATGTACCCACGTATGAATTACACGCGTCCAACGTCCGGCACATGACCTTGCTCACTCCGAAGTCACTGATCTTCACTTCCATATCCCGATTCACCAGAAGATTCGACGGCTTGATATCACGGTGTATGATCTTGTTCGCGTGGAGGTAGCTCAGCCCGTTGAGAACTTGACGCGCCACCGTGGCGAGTTGGGATTCAGAGAAGGTGCCGTTGTTCTTTAATAGTGTGTCCAGCGTCCCCAAGTCCATGTACTCTAGCAAAATCGCTACGTCGCCGGACGGCTTCTCGAAGAAACCGTGTAATTGTACTACGTACGGCGAGTCCGTCCGTCGGAGGATGTCCATCTCTCGCCGGACTTGCCGGCAGCTTATCGGGTCGGAGCTGTTGTGGACGACCTTCAGGGCGTAGATAGCAGAAGTTCGCTTGTGTCGAACCTTATAGACTGTACCACCATTTCCGTGGCCAAGAACTTCAAGCTTTTCGATGTCGTTAAGGGTGACGTCTGCGGCGGCGGAGGAGGAGACGGTGGGGAGGAGGAAGAGACGGCGGCTGTCGGAGGGCTCCGGCAGCGCCAGGGAAAGGTTGAGTTGCCGGCGTTGACGGACGACGGCCATTTCTGGAGAAAGAGCGAGTAAGATGAAATGAAGGATCCGTGTGTGTATATATGGACGAGCGAGTGAGAGGAGAGTCAGTTTGAGGATTACGAGCTCTTTTTGTGGGGCTTATCCTTTTTGGTATTGCCGATATTTGAATAATTAAATAAATTAAAGTAAAACAAAAATATTATTTATAAGGAATATACTCTTTAATCCTTATTATAACAACTAGTTGACTTTTTTGTAAAAAAGTTAATCAAATTAAATCAATTACATTAATGTATTTATTTATTTATTTATTCTAAATTAACTTTCCTAGCTTATAAACTGTTATTTAATCTAATGATTATTCTGGAAAAAAAAATCTAATGATTATGATTAAATAATTTATTTAACTTTCTTAATTATCTGAAAAAAAAAGTCAACTATCCATTACATTAGTAGTAACCGTTACAAAATAAATTAAATTTTTTTACTTTAAAAAACAGAATAGTTAAAAGAAATATTCTTATTATTTTATCTTTTACTCCTATTTAATAGAAATTAAACTATTTTAATTTTAAATTTAAATCAAATAATGTTTTGTGCAGGGAGGAGGGACCGAAGCGTGATGAGAAGAAGAGGACGGCCATGAAAATGAGTGAGAGAGGAAGGCGGGAGGATATGAGAGTGGGGTCCACTGTCCCAAGAAGTTAAAATGGTAACAGTGTTGTGGTGGCCACCATCTTTTAAGTAAGATTTCTTTTTTCTTTTTCTTTTTTAGCTTTTAGTTTGAAAAAAGTAATTGCATGTGACTAAATTAACTTAGCTACCTTCTGGTTTCTCTCATGAAAATATTCATATTATATATATTTACATATTTATATTGTAAATGGTTGGGATTTGAGGTAGTTAAAATCGAGATTTTACGTAAAATTGAAAGAGGGATAAAAAATCGTAAAACTAAAATCGTAACGTAAAAGAATCGTAAAAATATAAAAGCGTTTAGAAAATTAGTAAAATCATTTTAATGAAAAAAAAAATCGTAAAAACATAAAATCACAGTGATAAATTGATATTTTAACTACCATCATTTGACTATAAATTTTGGATGACGACAAGAGTTGTATGTGAAAAATTTAAAATTTATTAGAACCAAAATTTCTAGATATTATAAAATTGAAAATTTATTAGAACCAAATTTTTTTTCCCCAAATTATGTCCATTTAAAAACTCTTATTTTCAGTAATACATACAAAATTTTAAAGTTTTTACTATTGACATATAGCTAATATATAGTTTTTAATGCTAATAATCATATACAGTGTCTTCCATATTTGAGCACCATGTGACTAAATTTTTCTAACCCATTATAATTTCATAATATGAAACTAATTTTACTAATCAATGGGCGTTACACGTGGTTTAAATAATAGTACTCTGTAACTTTTTATTAATATTCATCTATTTCTTTGAGAGTTAACTTTTTTTCTAGGGAAAATCCCCATCAGGATCTAAATTATTAAAATATTGTCAAAAAATGTCCAAGGAAAGTAATATGTCGGGTCTTTTCTGGTATTATTTCAGAAAACGTTGTACTAATATAGTTGTTAACGTGTACTGATATACTACCTCCGGTCTTAATTATAGGACCATGTTTGTAGTATAAATTGCACTACAAAAGTGTTCATATAATTAGGACCGGAAGAGGTAGTTGTTAACATGTATTGATTTAGTTGTTAAGATATACTACCTCCGGTCTTAATTATAGGAACACTTTTGTAGTGCAATTTACACTACAAACATGCTCTTATAATTAAGACTGGAGATAGTAGTTCTTAACATATACCAATTTTAGTTGTTAATGTTGTACTAATATAGTTGTTAATGTTTCTGAAATAATATCAGAAAAGGCCTTAGGGCATTTTTTGACATATGACTTTTTTTAAGGTCTTTTTGACAATATTTTAGTTACTTGGGCCTTGAGGGGGTTTTCCATTATTTCTAAGGCAAAAGACAAAAGGAGTTATATTCCCACATAAAAATCCATAATCATTGGGGATAAGTTGATTACATATAATGGCTAGATGCAGTTAACAAACAATCGTTATTTTGTCTATTTTTAGTCCTTTCATGCAAAATTTGAAGGAAAGTTTGCTCAAAACTCTTCATTTGGAGATGAACATTCATTATCTGGTAATAAATGGGTTTTTGAGTAGGTGCATGCAACGCATATTCAACGAGTGTAATTATTCTTTAACTAGGTATAATATTTAATTATGTGCAAATGTCTTTCATTTTATCTCTGAAATATAAACATAAGCAACTCATTTTTAGTATGTATAAGTTAATAGCTTCAGGTTTTTCGAAAAGTGGTCGCTGGTCACTGGTCAGGTCGCTGGACTCTGGTCGGCCGTCGCCTCGTCAGAGACTGGGAAATGAGTCACCACGTCTCACCACGCAGAGGCAGAGCACTCAGAGCAGAGAAGGGGAGCCGTGTGGACGTCGGTCATTGGATGTCGTCGGAGGAAGAGGGAGACTGACGGTGTTGAGTCGTGGTGTGGCCGTGGAGTCACACTATCAGAGATTCACAGCAGAGGCGAGTCAGTGTAGGCGATGTGGGAGAGAAGTGGAAGAGTATGCGTGTTTTGGAAGCAAGCCATTGAAGCCAGGGAAAAATGAAAAATGACAAAAGAAAAAGAAAAGAAAAGAAAAGAGGGAGATAGAGAAATAATAGAGAAAATAAGAGATTAATTAGGCTAAATTATGAGACATAATAAAATATCATATAATAAATACATATATTTTAAAATATTTTAGAAGACAAGTTGGGACCTTGATAAGAGATTAGATGGGGCCAAATTAGTGGCCAAAATAAAATATTATATAATTAATACATATACTAAGGCCAGCAGGCCATAAGCACCTTCCGCCACTGTGTATAACTATTTTTTAATTGCGTGCATCAGTTCTTCAATTATGCATAAAAGTCTTTAAAACAGAAGATATTTGCACATAGTTTTACAAACTTAAAAAAGAGTTACACCTACTCAAAGACACTTCTTTTTTATACTAGAATTTTAAGAAAGGGGTTGGACTCACCCACGATCAAAGGGCAGGGCGAAGTCTCTATTCTTTCTAGGTGATACTAATATTAGGTAGGGCGCGTCGTCTATTACTCTCAGACATTTATTTAGATATCTATCTATGAGCTAAGATGCCTTCTTCAGTGCCTTGACTAACTCTAGGATTGAATCCACTCCTTTTGATGGAAGTATCCGACCCCTTTACTGGTGGAAACTAAAGACAAGGGGTTACTCAAAGACACTTGTTTACACTCGTCCTAAAACAAGTTTTAGGTAGATATGGACAAAAAATATTTAAGAGATTAATCAACAATTTTGTAAGATTAAAATAGGTTGATTTTTACCCACGTCTTTGTGGGCAACATTATAGCATGCGTCTCAGCAAAATAATTTATTTTTTGTTTTCTGTAATACAACTAAAAAAACGTTGGTGAGCGTGATTGGCCAGTTATTATTATAGCTAGAAAAAGGACAAGTTATCAGAAAAAGTTAAGAGGTTAGGATAAGAATGACGTCCAAAATTTGGGTGTGGTTATATCATATTGGTGAGGTGTTTTGGATTCGACTGAAATAGCAGCCATCTTCATAGCCGACAAATTCTGGTAATGTTTGGATTTGAAAGAAAAAAGAAAAAAGAAAACCAGCCAGCAAAGCCATAGTTTAAGGCTTTAAATATAATAACTTAAATTGCAAGGTGGAACCCAGTGAGGATATATATATATATAGGGAACAATATTTCTCTAGTCACGGGAGATAGAGTTATCTCCAGTGACCCTAAAACTATGTCGTTTCATATTAATGAAGGGTGTGTTAGTAATTTTAGGTGAATTAATGAAGAGTGTTTCGATAAACTTTATATGATTTAAAAATAAACAAAATTACAGAAACACCCTTCATTAATCCAAAAAGACGTAGTTTTGAGGTTTACTGGAGATAACTCTATCTCCAGGAGTAATTCACACACACACACATATATATATATATGAGCTTACTTGAGTGATGGGTGATCCCATTGTAGATTTGTAGTTGTTGTAATAAGATTTCTTCTCATGCTTTTACGTTTTCACAATTTAGTGTCAATTATTTATTTATTTTTTATTAAAACACTTATTTTTTTTTTGCTCAATATTAAAACACTTATTTGACTCACAATTGTAGCTGTAGGGATTTCACATTTATTTTTCCTAATTTACTGCTGACTATAAAATTTCCTAATTTACCTCGAAAGAGACATTTTGATTGCAAAACCTTAAACTAAATTAGTCGATTGTTTTTTTGATAACCAAAAAAGTTTTAGAGGGGTTCGACATCAGCCCCCACCAAGGTCAGGGCACGGCCCCGGGCTCTATGAACACTTACTGGGGACTTACGAGATCGCCTACCAAAGGAGTCCCAACGACGGTAGAGGGGATCGAACCCACGACCCAAGAACCTAGTCCTAGATCCCTTACCATCTATGACAACTCACATTAGCTAAATTAGTCGATTGTTCAATGTTCATATTATATACTTGACATTAAGATCCAGAAAAGTGTCAGGCATCATTGAGGGGTCCAAGGGTCCAAGTGCTTATAAAAAACCATTTGAGGGGTATATAAAAGCTAGGCTCTTTCTGTCTGTCTGTCTTTTTTTTTTTTTTTTTTACAATCAAAGACACGTGGATCAACAGCCACAGTTGGAAAAGGTTGCTTGCTGAAAGTTACTAAGCATTTTATCAAAAAAAAAAAAAAGTGATACTGAGCAAGAAAGTGAAGCGAAGCATCATCCTATAGATTGTAGTTGTCTAGACGTCACAATTATCAAAGGACTAGGGACAGAAATTGATTTTTTTTGCTCGAAGGGACAGAAATTGATGAAGACTGAGATATTACAAAATATCTAATTTCATACTGAGCAATATGAAAATTTACATAAAAGATTAAACTAAATTAAATTTTTTTACCTCAGTAATAAGTATGTTTCACTCAAGTCCCCATCTTTATATATCTGTAAGGCTAAACATCATACAAACATAAAAACAACTCAATCAAAAGGCATGAGTATAATAAACATATCCTCCAAACGGCAGCAATAGCATTAATAGTATTATTAATTAATGGACACGAAACTAAAGGATTTTGTAGGGTGGGAGGTAGCTATGGGAAGGATTTGCAAACAAAACTCTGATAGCCAATTGAAATATATAATTCAAATTCTTCAAATATAGAGTGGGGATTAGGTGGCATAATAATTGAGTATTGTATCACACCGTGCGTGTAATGAATAGTTTATTATGGGTTTTGGACTTTTGATCCCCAGCCCCAACCTGTACAAAAAATGACACTTAGTGCTTTCAAGCTTGAAGGATAGTGCAGATGATGATAGCAACTACTTCAGCCTTCAGCAAGGAAACCAGTAGGACATATCAATCAGCTTATAAAAGAAGCTTCATAAAAATTCATTTTTTTTTTTCCAATATGCAATTTAAAATTTAGTAATAATACTCTTGAAATATTGATCAATTCTCAAGTTCCCTGACAGATGAATACTTATTCTCTGGACACCTAAACTAGCCTCTCTGTTACTGAACTGTCAACCATTTTGGACTAGTTCAGCTAGAATTTGAATCAAGACGGACAAAAATGAGAACAAAAATATGTTTAGAACCAACTTTAAAATTGGTCTACACGGAAGGAATCAAAATAAAGTATCTGTGAAAATTTAGAAGGGAAAACCCATTTGTAGGTACCTACACTTTTCTTCAATTTTTAATTTTGTACCTATGTGTTTTTCTCTCGCGCTTTATTTTTTTGCTCTGACAATCAACACCTTTATTAGGGCTAACGGTGCAGGAGCCGCTGTAAAAACACACAGATACCAAATTAAAAATTGAAGAAAAGTATAGGTACTTAAAAATGGGCTATCCCAATTTAGAACACAAGGCAACCTGCAGTTGGGGTAAACCGGTGAACTAATGTTACATGAGTGCAATACATTCTGGATGCTAATAGGTTAGTAAGTAGAGAAGCAATAACAATCATACCCTACTAAGGCGATGTAGTGTTTCAGTGGACACTTTCATCTTCTCTACATCACAAAACAAAGATACCAATGAATTCCAAACACTAATTTCTGGCAGCTTGCCTTGGCTTATCATCTCCTCCAACCACATTACAGCTTCATATTGACTTCCCAGAGAGCAAAGGCCACCAATGAGTGAATTGAAAGTATCAGCACAAGGCCAATATGACTTGATTGACATTTGCTCCAAAAGTTGGCTCGCTTCAATATATCTTCTCTCACAGCACAGCATTTCCAGTACAATACTGTAAGATTCCTTGTCAACTTTGCGACCTGACTTCTTTGATATCTTATTCAGATAGTCAAGGGCTAGTATTGATTGGCCTTCATTACACAGGCTTTTCAACACAATATTGTACACTTTGGCAGTTGGCAGGCAATTGGCTTTCATCATGTCCTCCTCCATGACTGTTATCGCTTCATCTATAATAGAATCTTTACACAATGCTTCCACCTTTGCCTCAAAAATAGCAGGTGTTGGTCTATAGCCTCTATCTTGCATTTCTGTAATGACTTTATCAGCCTCAACAATCTTACCATCTTTATATAGATCAATAGACATAGCACTGTAGCTGGCCAAACTTGGTATGGTACCTTTGAAAAGTGCTTCATGAATCATGCACTTCATGCCTTCTATATCCTCGCCGTTATTGCACCGAGTTAGATCGAGTCGGTGAGAACATCGTTTCGGAGCTTTTAGTCCTTTTCTCAAAATTTTACCAAGAATTTCTGTGGCTTCTTCAATTTGACCATTATCACATAAAGCATCTAAAAGAGTTCTGTATACCACAATATCCTCACTACTGCCTTTCTGTGAAATTCTCCAAAACATTGAATATAATAAATGCTTAGCCTCATGCAGCCTCCCATCTTGGCACAACCCCTTCATCAAGAGATTGTAACTGTCTCTATCTGGGTAGCAACCTTGATAGTCCATCTCTTGGAATATATGCAGAGCAAGATCAGATCTATTCTTATCACAAAGAACTTCCATAAGCAGGTTCAAGGACTGAATGCGAGACTTCACTTGCCAACCATAAGAGCTCTCCCTAAAAAGATGGTAAGCAGCTTCAAGCCTGTTCTCTTTCACCAATATCTTCAGCAGGGTATTGAAAGATTCTGTCCAATTAATACAGTTGAACTGAGGAATGCAACCATACAAAGAGATAGCCTCATCTATCATTCTAGCATCAGCATATGTCTTAATAGCTGACACAAAGACTGAGTCTTTACATTCACATGAGTCCTTCCTCATCTGCTCAATCATGTCCTTCATCTCTGTGATTCGCCTAGACTTTCCAAGGATGCTAATCATAGTGGCATATACTGGACCATTGTGGTGGTACTTGGGGTACCTTGATTGGGCTTCTCTGAAAATTTGGAGAGCCTTTAATGGGTTCTTTTCCAATTGTAAAATCTGGGAGAGGTAGGTGGGTGTCAATACTCTAGGCCACCTTATACTCATAGCACCTGAATACACATCAGTGAAAATTTTATGGAAGCACAAATCAGCATTTGCTTCAGAATCTTTATGGTAGCAGAAAATCTATGGGATTAACTCAATAATTGACATAATAACCACATTCTAGATTTTAAAATTTCTGAGGATGGTGAATCTGACCCCTTATGGGCTAATGGGGAAAGGGAGAGCTGAAAATGAAAGGATGTCTAGGTCCACATGCAAGAGAAGCCAACAAGTTTTAGAACTCACAATTGGAACCCTTCCATGTTGAAATGAGAACAAAAATAGAGAAACAGCTCCAGCAGTGCTCTAAGTTTCCTGAAGTAACAATTTTAGTTGGAGCATATTTAAACTCAATTATGTGTTCAATAAATCTATAACAGGACAGAGTTGGGTATATGACTTCAGTGGTATTTGGAGCATATTCAAATCCTGAAACAGCCTCTCCAACTGTGGGAGTAAGGCTACGTACATCTATCCCTCCTCAGACCCCTTGTGCATTGGGCCGCCCTTTTTTATGTGTTCAATAAATATATTGAACCTAGATGAAAAATTTTGCGCGTGATTTTACATTTAAGTAGCATATCATTCTTCAGAGTTACAGTTTCAATGGCAAACGAAAACCATAAATATTTCTAGAGGCAGAGCAAGCTTAGCAAATTTTAACTAAAACAACAGCAGACCAGGATATTCATTTCAGTTCTCCGTAAATGTGCTATAAATTGATTCAAAACAAAAACAAAAGAGAAAGACCAAATAGCACATGGAATGCCCTAAAATGTAATAATCAAAATAGCTAACATGCAATGGAAAATTTGAATTCCTTTGTAAACTGGATTCATAAACAAGAGAGAAGGGAAAAAGAGACAAATGCATGATAATTGCAGATCTAATGACAGACCCAACACCATATATCTATAACAGTTGTGAATTTATTAAGAATCATAAAAACATATATGGTGCTAAACTAACTTTGGTAAAGATTATCTCCCGTAAAAATGCATTATTTATTAAAAAGACGGATATGAAGTTTATCCACTGCATTGCTACATACCTTAGATTCTGATGGCTTCTACCCATACCACTGTAAGGTTGAAAATGTCATCTTCATACCACTGAAGTCATATACCCAACTCTGTCCTGTTATAGATGTAAAAGATATCCCTTGACAATGTGGGTATTTCTGCCTAACCAGACAAACTTCAGAATCTTATTAACTCCTCATTTATATGGTGCGCTTTATTTTTCTACTGCTTGGTTAACCATTTAACTAAAGATTTAGTTGTTCATAGAGCATAATGGTGCCGTGAAATCCATGTACCCGACCTCACCTAATAGGATAAGGCTTATTGTTGTAGTAGGATACACCCAACTTTTAACAAAAAATACCGAAGAGGATATCCATACGTAACACACTGCTGAACTGACTTAATGGACTTATTCACTCATGGAGACAAACTGCAGGATTCCAAATTAATTTTGTGACAACATAAACGTTGTCTGGTGTGGTCAACTATGTTCTGTTAAGTAATAGTAAAAATGGGGGAATTAGGCCACCTAAAAGCTAAGAAAAAGAAAAGGAAACCATGAAACATGTAGTTCAGAGCATCTCAAATAGATTTGCGTGCCAGAATAAGAGGAGCTGAATTCTCACCCTACAAACCAATGACTGCTAAAGTCAGTTGCAACTGCTTGTTAAGGAAAAGTATTCAGCCAGTTCCTTCCTTAATCAAACTTTAAAGTTTCACGCATTCATTGGGACCTAAAGTAATTTTAGCAAAGAGTGATGCTTGCCAAATAGAGAAACTCTATGCCTGGCTAGTTTATCCCAATTCAACCATGGGAATGTGGTCACTAACTATGTCCATTGGCAAAGAGTGATGCTTACCCCATTCGCAAACAGAGCAACATTCACAAAAGCATAGAATGAACATTTCAATCAGTCAATAACAAGATGATCATAAGGATAGTTGGATAGGAATGCTTCACAGGTTAAAGAACGAACAGTTCCTGTCTTCCTGATCCTAATTGATTCAGATTTTTTTTTTTTTGGGGGTTGAGTGATAGGGGAAGATGAGATAGCAATCTATTCATACACAGAAGAAAAGACGGAATTGAGGCATTATTAAGAAGAGAAGTTGAGAATGAGAAAAAGATACAGAAATGAACCTGAAGAAACTCAAATGATGAGGGTGGAGATTGTGCAGACGAGGAAACGGTAGGTGATGAAACTCGGACACAGACGATGAGTCGATGGAATGGAGACGAGATTTGCGATGCCTGATTCGAGGTTCGCGAAAAAAATCGACAACGAAGAATATGCGTTTTCTTCTGTGGGTTGGTTTGGCGCGCAAGGGCAGGGAAGACGGGGAATATGCGTTTTCTTTCCCAAATCTCTCCCTCTGGAGAAAAAATTCGTGGATCCAAACAGGGGAGGGGAGGATAAAAATGAGAAGGATTTTCACCTATCAAAAATTGATTGAACTGAGTCAACTGACTTCTAATTAAAAAATTTAGCCAAATACTTCAAAAATCTCTTATCAAATTAAAAGTCACAGAAAATCCATATAAATACCTTCACAATTATAAAATCTCAAATCAGTGACACTAATAGGGTAAAGGGGCAATTTTACACATGCGCTTTACCCCCGGGAGCGTCCAGCACCATGAGCTTTTTTCTGGAGCAAAAGTACACACATTGTTACATTTTAGGAGCACCACGGGCGTTAGTTGACCGTCAACTTGGATGAAAGTGAACAGTAACACGGGTGAAATTACACTTTTCCCCTTAGTTTTAGGTGAAATTACCCTTTTGCCCTAAGTTTTTTTTTTTTTTTAAAAAAAAACTAAAACTAAAATTACCCCCGCCGGTGGGCCCCACCACCGGCGGCCACCGGCGGCTGGCTGGGTATTTACTCTATTTTTTTACTTACCATCAGTGTCCAAATCAGCGCCACGTCAGCGTTCCATCCAAATCAGTGTCACGTCAGCGATCCATCCAAGTTGACGGTCAATTAACGCCCATGGTGCTGGGCGCTCCCAAAACGTAACCACGTGTGTACTTTTGCTCCAGAAAAAAGCTCGTGGTGCTGGGCACTCCCGAGGGTAAAGCACAGAGTCCACATTACATGCTTATAGCTTACATGCTTCTTATATGCTTATACCTCTATTAGAGGTATGAACATATTTTTTTTTAAATTTTTTATATATTGTATTTGTTTATATTTAAATTATATGTTGCTTTCTGACATGTTTTTTTCACTCAGTATCTCAAATTAATTAGTTTCCAAGATACTGGTGTTACAGACAAATATTTCTGAATACAGAACTGAAAACTAATTAATTTGAGATACTGGGTGCAAAAGCATGTTAGAAAGTAACATATAATTTAAATCTAAATAAATACAATATATAAAAAAATTTAAAAAAATATGCTCAAACCTCTAATAGATGTATAAACATATAAGAAGCATGTAAGCTATAAGCATGTAATGTGGACTCGTAAAGCACATGTGTAAAATTGCACCTTAACCCACACTAATATAACAAATTCTAAATCAGACCAGATGTAGCAAATTGGGTTCTGAGAAAGTTATTAGATTACCTCCTTGCCACTTGCTCCTCTATTTTATTTGTGTGGTTTGAATTAACTTTTGGACAATGATTTTTACAATGTACATGATAAATATGTAAAAAGAGTTTTATCTTGTCTTAAGAAGACATGGTTTCAGAGTTACCAAATAATAGCTCAATCTCTTTCTCTCCCATCGTGTACCCCACTCTCTATTGGCTTCTCCTTAGACTAGGCTTCTCTCCTTTGCTAGTATAGTCCGCTGCCATCCTTTTTCTTAAAGTGCATAGTTTTTTGAGTAAATTGAACAAGTGACTTGTTGAGCTTAAGTTGGAAGTAGAATCTCTCTTCATCCTTTTTTCTCATTATCTCTCATCAACCCATCTGGATCATTGATTGAGAAAATGAGAGAAAAGTCAAAGTAGTATTGTGAACTTTTAAATTAATTGGATGAGTATGATTTAGAGATTATGAGAGATGATGAGAGAAACTCAACCCGCTTAAGTTGTGAAAGAGAGAGAAAAATGACTAGTTAAGTGGCATCCTGGAAAAGCCTTCATCCTTGGCACCACATCACTTTTCTATTTAAGGTACTAATTAATACTGAAAAAATATTTTAGGGTACTAACTAGTACTGAGAAAATGCTTCATGATCTTAAAAAATTATTTAATGATCTTGAAAAAATATTTCAATGTACTGATTGGTATTGAAAAAAATACTTCATGATCTTAAAAAATCATTTTAGGGTACTGAATGATATTAAAAAGATACTTCATGATACTGACTAGTATTGAAAAAAATACTTCATGATCTTGAAAAATTATTATATGATTTTGAGAAAATATTTTAGGGTACTAGAAAATATTTCATAATACTAATTGTTATTGAAAAAATAATTCATGATCTTAAAAAATATATTTCAGTGTACTGAATGGTACTAATATTTCCTCTTCTTCTCTAATGGTCCACTGTCGTCCTTTTTAATGAAAATGTGCCTTTTTAGTGCAAAATACACACACTGCTCATTTTTTGTTGTTGAAAATAGCATTCACTATCTTGAAGCATCATTTTAGTATTAATCTGTACCCTGAAATATTTTTTCAAAATGCTAAAATAATTTTTCAAGAACAAAAAGTATTTTTTTGCACCAGTTACAGTTAGTACCTTAAAATATTTTTTCAATACTAATTAATACCTAGAAATGCGATGTGGTGCCAAGAGTGAAGGCTTATCATGGCTTAACAATTCACTTTTCTCTCTTTTTCACAATTTAAGCTTAACAAGTCACTTATTCAATTTACACAAAAAAAATAGTGAGCTTTAAAGAAAATGATGGCAGCGGACCATAGTAGCAGAGGAGAGAAGTCTGGTCCAGAAGATGCCCCTGGTCCCTTCTCCTCCGCACTCTCTATCTTCTTCCTCTTCTTACTCTCTTTCTCTCTCATCATCTACCCCCACCCTCCATCGCTATCTCATCTACAGTCAACCTGTCATGTGGCTCGTTGAACGTGGAGGTGGAGATCGTGGTGGCTTTATTGGTTGTGGAGGACATGGTGATCGGAATTGTGGAGGCTGCAGCAAGGGTGCTTGTCGAGGAGAGGAGGAACAATGGGTTCCCGCGACCAAGCTTGACCATCTCGTCAAAGAGGGAAGGATTCTCAGCCTAGATGAGATCTACCACCACTCTTATGATCAATAGCACCATCAATTTATAGGCCTATAAGACAAGGTCATGAAGATCATGATGATTCAGAAGCAAATGCGAGCCGGTCAGAAAACCTGGATCAAGTGCATCAAGGACGTCCTTACGACCGTTTGTGGTGCAATTACTTTGGCCAAGCTTTCAGTTATTCCAGTGAGAAGAGGCTACTAGGGTAACAAGATCGGGAAGCCTCATACAGTTCTGTGCTTAGAGCTGTTTTGCATGGAAGGATTTCTCATCTATATGTTAAATGAGTTTAATGTTTCTAGTTTTGTCGTAGAAATTATTTTTTTTGCCACATTTATATAAAAATAAGTGGACCTCACTAATATTTTCTTTCTCTTTTCTTTACAATGGGACCCAATTACTTTTATGTGATAGAAAAAAAATTTTGCAGTAAAAACAGAAATATTAAACCCATATTGAATTATGTCGATTTTATGCTGCAGCTTAGGCATGTACAGATGGAGGC
This sequence comes from Acacia pycnantha, assembly GCA_025563575.1. Taxonomy (NCBI): domain Eukaryota; kingdom Viridiplantae; phylum Streptophyta; class Magnoliopsida; order Fabales; family Fabaceae; genus Acacia; species Acacia pycnantha. The sequence continues at coordinate 299,986 of JAMWYP010000221.1, read as the reverse complement.
ACCAATTTTTATTCATGCTTGTATTTAGGGATTTTTCTTTTCTGCGAGGACCTGGCTTCAGACGCTGATTTGTAATCTAGATAAATTCCCCTAATATGATGGATCACAGGCAGATTTAATATAAGACAAAACAAGAGTACATTATGGTGTTGATGTTGTTAAATTGGAAGGCTCGCCAGGTAAGAATGTTGGTGGGGGTCAGGTTTCTCTCCTCATCTTTTTCTCATTATCCCTCATTATCTCTAAATCACATACATCCAATCAATCTAAAATATCATAATACTACTTTAATTTTTTTTCTCATCTTCCCAATCAATGGTCCAGATCGGATGGGGAGGGATGAGGAGAAAATATGCTTATGAGAGGATCTTCTTCCATGTTGGTGGTGATGGGTAGACGATGAGAGAGAGAGGGTGAGAACTGAGGAGAGGAAGAAGTCAGAGAGGGCAGGGAAGTGATGAATATTAAGACGAAGTTTGAGGTTTTTTTAGCCATGTGCTATAAACAGTACAAAAATTACCCAAATGCTATATGGTGAGAATTATTTCTCAAAATGCTACACCTAGAACGACTTTTAAAATCGATCCAATTAAAAACAAGTTCTTCAATATGAGCTCCAATCTCACTAGTTAAAGTACAAAAAAATTCATTTTGGCTTGAGCGATTTATAAACTTCATCTCATCATTAACGATTTCTATAATTTTCTCTCCTAGTCTTCTTGTGGTAATGTCATGTCATGAGCATTTGGGAACTTTCAACAAGAAAATAGGGGGAAAACCAAGAGTGGACCGAAAATAAAGCCATAAAAAACTAAGTATGGTATGAATAAGTGAGTTTGTGTAATACCCAAATAATTACTTATCTGGAATATTATATTTTGATAAATAATACCTATTGGAAATAGGTGAATATGTGGTCTCAAAGCTAATGTAGAATTCATCTTATTTCCAGTGTACCTCACAGGGTAACAGATTAGAAATTGTTGATGCAAATATGATAGTTAGGGATGACAAAGGGGATGAGCTTCCCATTCAACAAAGGAAGTCTCCATGAATTTTCTTCTTTGGAATGTGAGGGGAGCTGGAGCTCCATCGTTTCCTTCTCTGATCAGAGGGATGGTCCAATCTTTTGATATTGATTTTGTGGCATTATTTGAAACTAGATGCAGTGGTGGGAAAGCACAATGTATTGCAGCATCAATGGGTTTTGCTGATTTCAAAATTATTGATGCGGAGGGGTTTAAAGGGGGGATATGGTGTTTTTGGTCTGAGAAATTTCGTAAGGTGGAAGTTTTGAAATCAACAAGTCAGTTTGTTCATGTTCGCCTTACAAATCATGTTTTGCAGGTGTGGGAGATGACTCTAGTATATGGTAGCCCGAATATCCTTCAACGTAGGGCCCTTTGGCGTGACTTATTGCAGCTTAACCTATCGGTCCATAGTCCATGGTGTTTGGGGGGAGACTTCAATGCCATCCTAAACACAGATGAACGCCGCTCGCAGGTAGCTGCAAGGGGTCCTGATAGAGAATTTTGCAAGTTCGTGGAGGATGCTGCTCTCAATGATCTGGGGTTCATAGGTCCGCCATTCACATGGAAGTGTACTAGGGTGGAGAGTAGGCTGGATAGAATATTGGGGTCCACTTGTTGGCAAGAGTCCTTTCCTAATGCAGTAGTGAAGCATCTCAATTGGTATAAGAGTGATCATCGGCCCCTTCTCTTGCAGCTAGAAGGGCATAATAGGCTTAAACGTGGGAATCGTCCGTTTCGCTTCCTAGCAGGCTGGGTATTGGATGAGCGATTCTCTCCGTTTGTATTGAGTAACTGGAAATCTGATCTTCCTTGGACGGATAATGTTGGCCAATTTACTAATGCTTGTGATGAATGGAATGGGCAAGTGTTTGGGCATACTAATGCAAGGAAAAGGCAGCTTATGAATAGACTGAATGGGATCACTAGAACTGAGGCTCGGTTCGGCCTTTCTTTGAATTGGAAGAGCTCCAGCATTCGCTTTGGAAGCAATTGGAGGAGGTTCTAGCACAAGAATCACTAATTTGGGCCCAGAAAGCAAGAAGTGTGTGGACGGTGGATGGGGATAGGAATACTCGGTACTTTCATTCACGAGCCAACGGGAGGAGGAAAAGGAACTTCATTGGAGCTCTGAAAGGAATTGATGGGGAATGGGTGTATGATTGTAGTCAGATTAAGGAGATGATGGCCTCACATTTCTCGACGGTGTTTACAGAGGAGCAAGATAGGAGGCAACCGTTAATTTGTTCTACTTCCTACCCAGTCCTTGATGCATCGGCAGTAAGTAGAATGGGACGTGATATTACGGACATGGAAATCAAGCACGCTTTGTTTAGTATGGGAGCTTTGAAGGCACCTGGACCTGATGGTTTAAATGCTCTATTTTACCAAAGCCAATGGCTGATAGTGGAGAAATCGGTGTGTGAATTCATTAAGTCCATCCGGTCTTCCCACCGAAATTAGCACTATTAATGATACTACGATTGTTCTTATTCCTAAGAAGGATCACCACGAGGTTGTATCGATTTTCGTCCAATTAGCTTATGTAATGTAAGTTTCAAGATTATTACCAAAGTGATCGCAAATAGAATAAAACAGGTGTTGCCACAGGTCATTAGTCCCCATCAATGCAGCTTTGTCCCGAGCAGGCATAGCTCGGATAATATTATTGTGGCTCAGGAAGTCATTCATTCGATGCGGAGCCTTCGGGGGAAGAGAGGTTTTATGGCAATCAAAATTGACTTGGAGAAGGCTTATGATCGTGTGAATTGGTTGTTCCTCAGGGATTGCCTTAAAGTCCTGAATCTGCTAGTTCGTTGGTTGATGTTATTTTCTCTTGTGTGTCTACTCCAAGTATGCAACTTATACGGAATGGGAGAAAGCGAGAATCAATTACCCCTTCTAGAGGTGTTCGGCAAGGGGATCCTCTATCTCCGTGCACATTCGTTATATGCATGGAACAGTTTGGCCCTTAATTCAGGAGTGTATTGGGAATGGGAAGTGGAAACCTATCAATCTATGTAAGGATGGTCCTCCTTTATCTCATTTATTCTTTGCTGATGATATTGTGTTGTTTGTGGAAGCTGATATGAACCAAGCAGCCGTGGTTAAGGATTGCCTGGACAAGTTTTGTTTGGCATCAGGGTTGAAAGTCAATACAACCAAGACCCGTGTCTTCTTTTCTAAGAACGTGAATCACATTAGGAGATCGGAGCTTTGTAGTAGTCTGGGGTTTCAAGTGACCCCTGACCTTGGCAAATACCTTGGAGTACCTCTTCACCATAAGAGGGTCACCAAGCGGAGTTATCACACAATTATGGACAAGGTGCATAAAAGGTTGTCTGGGTGGAAGGCAACGTCCTTGTCATTGGCAGGGAGAACTACACTAGTTTCTTCAGTGACCTCCACCATTTCGGGCTACACTATGCAAACTGTCTATTTGCCTAAAGGAACTTGTGAGGACATGGAGCAACAGAATAGGAGTTTCCTTTGGGGTTCATCTCCTGCTAAGAAGAAGACGCACCTGGTCGCGTGGGATATCGTGTGCCAACCAAAGGATAAGGGGGGATTGGGACTGAAGCACCTCCACTGCCAAAATCAAGCATTTATGATGAAGTTGGGGTGGAACTTGATTAATCGGCGGGATGACCTATGGGCGAAAGTAATAAGGAGCAAGTACAAGTGTGGGGACGATTTGATTCCAAATATTGACCCAGCTAGGCGAGGGTCTAATGCTTGGTACGGCATTAAGAAAACTTGGGATGCGGTGTATGCGAGCATTAGTGTTGATGATCGGTCGGGATCGGTCATTGGAAACCTAGCCGAATGGGGAGTTTAGTGTCAAATCTGCATACCAAACACTATCTGAGGTCCCGAATACGGAGGAGAGGTCATGGAAATACATCTTGAAACTTCGCACAGTATCGCGGTGCAAGTCGTTTATGTGGCTGGCATTTCATAATAAGCTCCTTACGAACATGGAGCGGTCCGTCGAGGGATGGGGGGTGAAGAAAGCTGCTCCTGGTGTGGGGTGGGTTCGAAAAGTTTAATCCATGTGCTGAGAGACTGTGTCGAAACAAGGAAGCTATGGTTGATGGTGGTTGAACCTTTATCTGTGAGACGATTCTTTCGGTTAGACACCCACTCATGGATCAAGAATAATATTCGCAAGCGTCATGGCCGGGAGGAGGAGTGGGGCGAACTATTTTCTACAATCTGTTGGCTTGTCTGGCAGCGTAGGAATACAAGAATCTTTGAACAATGCATCACATGCAATGATGCTCTGCTGTTCAAAGCAAAGGCCATCGTTGCAACTGTATCGTCAGCGGGAAAAATGATGCAGGGGGTGAACCTGACTGGTCGCCAGCTCCAGTCGGGACCTGTTTCATGGGAGCCGCCTAGCCAGGGGTGGGCCAAGCTGAATGTGGACGGTGCCTATGGTCAGAACCAAAGGGCGTCATGTGGAGGATTGCTTGGAATGAAGAAGGTGATCTCATGCAAGGGTTTATGTTCAAGGCGATGAGCATGCCGATAGTTTTCTTGCTGAAGTATGGGCGGTTCTGCTGGGCCTCAAGATGTGTTGGGACACTGGGGTGCGAAATATCATTCTGGAATCTGACGCTAAAGAGGTTGTGGAGGCGATTAATCGAGCGGATCAGGGGAACCATCGGGATGTGGAGGCTATCCACGAAATCAAGAGTATGCTTTCGCAAGAAAATGGGAGGTTTTGGTCAATTGGGTTCCAAGAAGCGAATATGTCTGCGGACTATGTAGCTAAGAAAGCTTTCGAATTATGGCCTGGGATTCATCCATTCCATGCCTTATTCGATGATCTAGCGGGATTCCTGGAAAAGGACAAAGAGCAAACTAATCTGAGTAGTGGCATAGGTTGAGGGTTTTTTCCTTCTCTTTTGTATCAAAAAAAAAAAAGAATTCATCTTATTTCCTAAGGTAATTTCTCATGAAATTAGGATGAATAAAGAGCTAAAAATCCCTAAATGCAATTGTGGGTCATAAAATGTCCTGAGAATATCATGATAAATCCTAAGAGGCAAGTAAATATTTATTAAAAATAGGAAAGTATGTTGTCTCTAATTTGGGGAATTTTTGGGATAAATTTCCTTGGAAAATAATGAGGGAAAATTAAATATTATTTTGGGAATCCTAAATAACCCCGTGATTTTTAATATTTTACATGGGACATAAAATACCAATGTCAGTAAAATAGTTGTGAGATAATAATTAATCTAAACTAGAAAAATTGTCAACAATTAGTAGATGATTAAATCCCTATTTATTAGAGATTAATCAACATGTTACAAAGAGTTGTAACCCTAAGACTAAAGGCTAAGATTAGCATGAGAATAATTGTTAATCAATTAGAGATAATTAAGAAAATGTATAAGATGAATTATATAAAATACCTAAAGCCTAAATATAAATACCTAAAGCTTAATTAACACTTAAAGCTTAATTAATCATAGAGATAATCCTTGTGAAATTAAGGGACCAATGGGAGAATTTCCTTTAATTGACTATTAAGTAATATGAGGTGATTAATTAAGAAGGAAAATGAAAAATAAAGAGAGGGAGGGGGCAGCCGAATTGGAAGATGAAGGAGGAAGGGATTGAAGTAGAAAACTTAGTGAATAAGTTGTTGAAAAGTCAACATAAAACACAAGCCAATGGAACCCATGGAGCAATGGATATTTGGTGCAAGTGGGGGAAAACATCTTTGGTCAAAAATGTGTTATGCCATGTGAAAATTATGAAGAGGGAAGAGAGAGAAAATGTTGAATTTATGTAGTGTGAAAGCAAAGTGCAAGTGGATTAGGAAGAATTTTGTTGAAAAGCAAGTAGGATAAATGAGAACCGATAGAAATTAAATCCTATCTTGAAATCCTTGGATTAAGTGGTAAACATCTGGACATATTATGAATCAGTGAATTTTTGTCCCGAAGTTGATGTTACTGGAAGTCATTTCCGTAACCGACGGCGTTTGTCCAAAATGTTCTGCAGGCTTCAAAATACCCTGGATGGAATCATAAATTTTATTAATCCACATATTTCTCAAGAGTAAACAGAGACCTTCAAGGTGACATCGATGGATTTTTGAGATTTCCTAAGATTACGCGTTTAGAACACCAAACAGGAAGACTTATCGGTAAAAGCTCATAAAGTGGGTGCATGACATCACTTTGATGACATCTTTTTGTTGAAATTGGAGGCATGGAGCTCGGCCAACATGCTTGGAAGATGAGGATTTGATTTCAAAAGTGTTTCCTAATCTAATGGCCAAGATTAAAGAAGAGCAAATTTGTTATACCATTTGGGTCCTTAAGCTTTGCCTATAAATAGGCCTTTCCATTCACTTCATTTCCTCACCAATTCCTTTGAGCAATTCAAAGTAGAGAGAAGGTGGAGAGAAGGAGGAGCTTCGGAGAAAGTTTAAGCGAAGTGCTGGGTAAGTTCTTCGGTCTCTAGTCTTAAGTTCTAGTGTTTCTTTCGGTAGTTATAGTAGGAATGCTAGTTTGATATTTAATCTTCCAAGTTAGTTTAGATATCATGTTTTAAGGTTAAATATGATATTTATTTCAAAAATATGTTGGAGGAAGAGTTATGGAAAAATTTTGGAAGATTAAAGTCAAAGTAACGAAGTTCTGGCGAAATTTCGCCGATTAGTAGGGTCAGGGGTAAAATGGTCATTTTTGACTAAAATGACTGTTATAATGATGGATTAGTAACAAATACACTATTGTCCTTATAGGATACCTGTGATTACGTTCCGACCAACAGTTGTACCGTATATCGTCAACGAAGGTACGTTCGCGTACTAGTAACACTAACTCTAATGGTTATTGTATGCGTATATCACTAGTGCAAAAAAGGGATTTAAGACCGCCTCGTTTAGAGCGGATCATCGACTCCCCAGTCTTAAAGGTGTGACCGGTGGCAGTTTTGTAAATAAAAAGAACTTCTTATACAATGAAGGGCTATAAGACCACCTCATTTAGAGAGGATAATCGAAGCACCGGTCTTAATGGTGTGACCGGTGGTAGTTTTGTAAATAAAAAGAACTTCTTACACAATGAAGGACGCCTCATTAAAATAGGACTAAGTATCGACGAGTCCTAAAGTTTGTGACCGGTGGCAAATTTGTAAAGATAAAGAACTTCTTATTCGATCATTTTTCATAGATCTTATCCAGACTGTTAAAATAACAACGGTCTTAAAAATGTTAATAAAAAATTGAAATATCAATTACTTTTATGGAGAAATCTCATCAAAGCGAGACTTATATTTTCTACACTCCAAAATAATACTGAAAAATATAAATATAAAGGTATTAAAGTTTTAAGACCGAACATATATAATAGTCGGTCTTAAAACTTTGACTTTTAAGACAGGACTTAAAATTTGTCCGGTACTAAAGTTTAAATAAAAAATTAATAAATTTTAAGACCATAGTTACAGAATGACCGGTCTTAAAAGTTAGACTTTTAAGACCGGATAAAAAATTTGGCCGGTACTAAAGTTTGAATAAAAAATTAATTAATTTTAAGACCGGACATATAGAAAGACCGGTCTTAAAGGTTATCTTTTAAGACCGTATATAGGTATTTGTCCGGTCTTAAAAATGAGGCGCCAAATAAACGTTACTTCGCGTGGAAGCTTTTGTCACTCTCACTGAAGAACCCCTGTTCACGTTGCGAAACCCTTCCTGTTGCATTACCTCTCTTCCTCGCCCCGCGTCTGGGTAGCCTCTGTTACTCCCTCATTTTCTCGAGGCATTCCTCTCTTCTTGTCTTGAAAATGAACGGTGAAAACGATTCCACTCGTGTTCTGAAACTCCGAGATCTTGGTTTGGTGGTGAGGGTCGGACGAGCGAACCCTCTTCATCTCACATTGAGCCTCCTCGGCGCCGTGCACGTCGTGGTAGAGCGGCACACGAATGATGGAAGTATCCCTTAGTCGGAATTCTGGACGAAGCTCGAGATTCTTTTTGATGAAAATTTGCAACCTGTCGGTCCTAATAAAAGCACATATACTAGTTTTGTCGGCGCTCTAGTACGCAACAAAGTTAGCATTTTGACAGATGAGTGGAAAAATGTAGACCAAAAAATAATAAAGGATCCTATGTGGGACACTATTCGGCTTACATTCACCGTCCCTGATTCTGAGAAGTTGAAAGACTCAACATTGTCTTATTGTGCTGAGCAGTTCAGGAAGTTTAAGACCTTTCTGGCTAACACTTATATTTTTGCCGAGGTGAAGCATGACCATCAACCTTGGGACAAGTACAAATTTCTTGATGAACAAACTTGGCAACAATTTGTTCAGAAGCGGACCACTCCTGAAGCTCTGGTGAGTTTATATTTAGTTTTGTTTGCACTTTTGTTTGGTTATTAACCTATGCGGATATGTGAATGTTATTGTGTACATCTAATCCTGTTAGTTAGATGGTTTGGTGTGTGAATAGAAGTATACATTTGCTGCCTTTGTCCTGCATGAGAGGAGCATGTCCTAGTTCCATGCAAGTCTGATATGTAAAGCGTGTAATGGCCATGGTTAGACGTTCTTTGTTAGTTAGTAAGTATGTTAAGCGTGTAATGGTTTCGGTGCAAGTAGTTAGTTAGTTATTCTAATATGTGTAGGAACCATTTATGATGAATGAATGAATTGATTGAGTTGGCGGCATTTTGCAACTCCATTTCCTTTGGTTTTCCCAATTTCTTCTACAATGCTACATCTTCCTTAAGTAAAATGTTGAAACTTGATGAAGTGAATTTGACTAATGTTTGATGTTCATATCAAGCGAAGTTCTCTAATTTCGTTAGTGACATGGTGGAATTCATAATTGATATATAGTTGTTTTCAATCCCGATTCACGAAAAATAAGGGAAAAATATCGGGAGATTGGGAGAAAGAATGATTGCCCACACGGGGCTTCTCGGCCGGATATGAAAAGGCCGAAAAAGATTTGATGGCAGCCAAACGGAAAAGATTGGAAGATGAAGCTGAATCCAATCCTTCTACGGTAGTTGACCAGCCGCCATCTCCAATACGTCGCGAGGAGCTGTGGTTGTATATTCGGCAAAAGCCAAGCGGTGCCTACACGAGTGAAAAAACTCGTGTAGTTCTTTGAACAATTGTAAGTATCGATATTGTTATTTTTACTTACTAAACATGTTTCATCACTAAGCTTCTCGTTATCTGTATCTTACAGGAAGATCTTAAAAAGAAAGAGCAGAGGGATCTTTTGCGTCGGACGAGAGGAATGATGTTACGGCCGCTGCGGCCAGAAAACCGATCACTCGAGGCGTGTAAGGGGATTGGAGGACGGGTAGGCCTAAAGCAATACTTTGGTAAATCCAAACGCCACGAGACAAAGTATGGTTACCCAGGAGGAGATGGATCGACGCTTGCCAAATTAAGTGAGGAATCGGCGGTGAAAGATCTTGCATTGAGGTTGTTTCAATGCGAGATGAGCAAGATGAAGGAGGAGATGGAGAAAATGAAGTTCCTCCTGAGCTCTCGGCAGAGACCAGTGTGGATCCCTTGACACCTTCAATTTGCACCTATGCGGCGAGCACTAGAGGAGCTGCATTGTTGGACGATCGAGCAACCTTGTCATCTGTATGTGGAGGATTGTGATGGTCATAGACAATTGGTTGCTAAAGGGACTGTCCAGAACTTGGGATCAATCTGTACACCACGAACAAATGGTGATGATGAAGTCGAGTGTCGATTGAAGAGGTGATCTTTGATGCACTGTCCCTCTCCCAACCGATGAGTTGAAGCTTGTGAGTGATGTCAAGGGAACCTTCATCTCTTGGCCGTGAAGCTTGTAGATGTCTCTACTCCTCCTCAAGCTCCACCCCTCCTCAATCTCCATCCCTCCTCAAGCTCCACCCCCTCCTCAAGTTCCATCCCCTATTGCAAACTTGACGGCCAAGGAAAAAATAAAAGATTTGGTAGCCAAAAAATGGTTTAAAGATAAATCGTGGCCTGTCGATGAAGTAATAGGCATCCCAAATCCTGAACCGGTTTACTTTGACAATGAAGATGTAGAGTCCATGCGCTTCTGGAAAGCGAGTTACTAGTGCATGTGTTCAAATATTTATGAAGTAAGTATCTTCTTCCTTGATTACATAATTTAAATGCACCGTTTAGACACACATACATATATACTAATTCCCTGATCGATGTCATTCTTGTAGGTGCATGCACGAGAATTGGTTCAACAGGGCGAGAATTTCGGATTTTGGATTCTTGTGCCCGGTGTATGCAAGTACAACACTACCTCTGGAATTGAGACAGTTGTACATATCAAAGAGGTTGTGTGAAGTGCCAAGAAAGGTGTACTTGTTTCCATACTGGCTCGGGTACATATATATCACAATTCTTGTCTGCAATTCACTTAATTATGCTACATATATATATATATATATCACTGAGTACTTTACACTCACGATCCTAAATGGCACAAAATTAAGGTTAGTACATATTTGGACATGGCATAATTGCCTTCGAAGTTGGTCGATAAGCTATATATGCTCTTATATATATTTATTGTTATTTTTAGACCAGTCGGCAGCAGCAAGAATCGAACTTATGTGGCCGTACGTCATGAAACACATATATTATATTGTGACGGAGGGAAAGACTAAATTCACTTTAAAGGTAAAATGTTATGGTGAATTCGATCACTCGATGGCTTAATGTTACATATGAAATATGCACGTAATAATATGTTATTTTGTTTTGTCTTTGATGTTACGAGGGTTTCCTGTCCAAAGCCATTTTCTGATGATGAAGTGGAGCACATACGTGATGTGTTTTGTAAATATCTGTATAAACTGGTCTTAGAAAATCTAAGTCAGGACAATAATTAATGTCCTAATTAATTCATTTGTAAATAATATATGATGTTGTAGCAACAATAGCCTTCTGTACATACATTTGTTTATTTTTTCGACTAGCTAATTCATTCATTTGTAAATATAACGCAATGTAATTCAATAATAAATTTGTTTATTTTTTCGAACAATTTGTGTGTGTCCATTTTGGGTTTCTGAATGAATGGGATGGTGGATAAAGCTATTTAGTGCTTGAAATTTGAGGTACAAGCGGATGTTGAAAATGAGCCGAAGAGGCTCAAAAGTATTCGTGACTTTTAGGACCGTATATTTGTTAAAAGTACGGTCCTAAAGGTCTTCGTCCATTTTAAGACCGCATATTTAACAAATATCCGGTCCTAAAAGTCTTCGTCTAATTCTAAAAAATATGGGTAGAGACTTTTAGGACCGTATATATGTCAAATATCCGGTCCTAAAAGTCTCGAAAATATACGGCTAAAATATTAGGACCGTATATTTGTTAGTTATCAGGTCTTAAAAGTCTTCGTTTTATTTAATAGTTTGCCGAAACCTTTAGGACCGTATATTTGTTGGTTGTCCGCTCCTAACTTTAAATTTTAAAATAAGGCTTAATTTTTAGGACCGGGGATTTATTATACGTCCGGTCCTAATATTCAAGTCTTCGTTTTTTATAATAGTTTTTCGAAACCTTTAGGACCGTATATTTGTTAGTTGTCTACTCCTAACTTTAAATTTTAAAATAAGGCTTAATTTTTAGGACCGATGATTTATTATACGTCCGGTCCTAATATTCTTCCTTTAAATAGAGTTGGTGACTCGATTTTCAGACATATCGTTAGGGTTCAAGGCAACCAAGTTTCTGGTGTTCTTCTCAAGTTTTGTGCTTCGTTGTCCTCGTTTCTACTTATCCTGGATGTGAAGATCATCATCGGTGTCCCTTTTCTTTGTCCTTTTCTTTTTGTCGGAAAAAGAAAGAAGATAACGAAAAGGACACTGAAAATGTTCACAACAGGATAAGTAAAGAGGACGACAACGAAGGTCCAAACTTGAGAAGAGTCGTCACTCTATTTGTTTTTATTTGAAAAAGGTAAATAATGTTTTTTTGTTTTGTTTTGTATGGTCACAACTGTTAACTTTATTCTGCAAATTTTTAAGATTGATCACCACGAAGAGGACAATGTTTTTGTTTGTTCTTGTTGTCGGAGAAAAAAAAAACATAAAGTTAAAGACAAACAAGGAAGGAGATTGGGAAATAAAAATATTTAATAATTTTTTTTTTCGCCTTGTGAGGCGCAAGAAACAAAAAAAATAAAAAAAAAATAAAAATTTCTAATCCTCCCCATCGTTGTCGGAGGGGAGGGAAGGGTCGGAGACGTCGTCATCAGAGGTATGGTACTCAACGTCATTGGCGTCGAGTACCGCGTTCAGCTTGTTGTTGACGGCGTGATAGACCTGAAACAGCTTGGTCCAAGCGTCGGTCTATATGATCGACGCGGCTATCAGTGCTCCAAAGATTCCGCCAGAGGTTCGGGTTCGGAGGCAACGGAGGAGGATATGGAGGTGCCTCAGGATTTCGCCCAGCAGGAGGATCTCGTCGTGGTGGAGAAGACATTACGGTGGAGGTTCTAGGAGGAGATGGAGATGAATGTGAAGAAAGTAACAACGGGTTTAAATAGAGAACCCATCCTGAAGAATGTGAAACGCCGGAAACATTAACGAGGAGACGTATATTTGCTCGTAATACGAGGAGACGCCTAGTTGGGAAGTTTATGTGGAAGCCGAAGAGACTCGAATCATTCATTTCAACATGGGAAGGGACTTTGCTGTTTGAAAAGAATGAACTTTTAATACCGGATACTGTGTAAGATTCGTTCTTAAAAGTAATATTTTTTAGGACCGGATATTTGTTAAAAAATACGCTCTTAAAGTAGAAACATTAAATTACCAATTGACGAATTCATCATCGATGTTTATCTCTCCTGCTATCTGTCCTTATATACTTCACACACTACCTCTTTGTCCTTGTTAACTCCTCACTTCCTAGCTCTCTGCCCCAACTTCTCAAATCCTCAAACCATGGTTAGATACAAGCAAACTGCTCGCAGGGGTGCATACACGCCTCAAGCTCGTGCCATGGTTAGATCATTATATGGTGCGCCTCCTCCAGCCGACGGTGCGTCGTATTGTTTCGAAGACTCTCGGGTCGTTGGACCCATTGTTATTTCTTCGGATGATGAAGAGATTGCTCATGCCGCACCCCCTCGATCCTTCGCCGATCTGCCTTGCCGAGTTCATCCATCATCTTGAAGCCGGCCATGCAGATGTTCGTAATCCCCTCTCCAACCTGTTGGCCCCGCGCGCCTACCTCGACCCCTCTCCGCTCTCCCGTAATGATCCATTCATATTGCGGGTGGAGAGAATAAGACAACTTGCCGATCTCCCATGAAATTAATGCTCTTCACGCCGAAATCGCCGAGGTTGTTCACTGCATTCTTGTGGATGATAATATTCAGCTTGTTTTTCTTTTGTTTTTGTTGTTGTTGTGTATATATTCAAGTAATGTAAGAAACATTAAGAACACCGTATGAATTTTTTGGTCGTTCTCCAAGAATTCATTAAAGAAACTTATTCTCCAATTTTCCTTTATTTTTGTCCAAAAAAATATCCTTTATTTTATTGATTTAATATTGCAATCACCAAGGCCATTAAGACCGGACATTTTATAAGTAACGGATCTAAATAGTATTTGAATTTTAGGACCGGATGTTTTATAAACCTCCGGTCTTAAAACTTAAAAGACTAATAAAAATTTAGGACCGGATACTTTTAAAACTTCGGTCTTAAAATGTTAGTTGTATCTTTAGGACCGAACATTTAATTAATAACCGGTATTAATAAAATCCAAAAAGCTAAATAAGGTATCTTTGTCGCGCGGAAAAATTAAATTTCCCTCTCGATCTCTTGTCGCGCCGAAAGTGAATACTCGTGTTCCGACTCGAAATTTCCCTCTCGGCCTTCGCCGCTTCGCGTACCTCTCTCGACAATCACTCTCTGGTTCCTTAGCTAAACGTCTATAGACGAAGCTATAAGAGATGTTTCGGTTAAAACTTTATTATTTTCCAGCTTATGGGTATTCTCTGTTGTTAATTAATATTGTTTTTTGAAGATTATATTTGCACTTTAGACCTACCCAACTGACCAACAAGTGTTTTTAGGTTACTCTTGTTGTCTTGTCTGCAACATCAACGTTCGTGAGCGGAGAAGTAGGACGACTCAGCAAACGCATTTGAATTTATATGCTACAAGTTAGTCCACAAGACCTTCATCCCCTGCATTTAATTTCCTCGTCTTGCATTTATTTTGGTTCTTGGATTCACTGTGATGCATTTATGACCAAAAGTGATTCTTAATTTGTTATGCATTTAATGGGCAAGTTCCTCCGTAAAAGTGATTATGAGAGACAATATTTGCATTTGGAGTTTGCTTATTTTATATGCAAGTTTCAATTTTTTTGGATTATGTATGATTAATGATTTTCGTCTATAATATATAGGAATTCTACTATGGATCACAGTTGGATAGATGCTTTACGAACGAGTGTTGAATATCAGAATGGGGTTAGGGAATTTATAGAATTTTCTAAACAAAATACCCATGATGATGGGGGGAAGTATTATTGCCCTTGTGTAAAATGTTTGAATGAGTGTCGACTATGTCCTGAAGTTATACGCACACATTTAATTTGTCAACGATTTTGTAAGACTTATACAGTATGGGTATGGCATGGTTAACAAGTGCCATCAAGTGGGAAAAAACATGGGGAAGTGGCCTTTGATGATAATGACACGGATATGGATGATCGCATAGAGGACATTATCCGTGATGTAGAGAAGAGGCTTTTGAGCGATCACATGCATATGGTAATATGTGCAAATGATGCAGAGACACCGCTATACCGTGGTGTAAAAATACCAATTGTTGAACGCCGTATTGAAATTGGTAAGCTTGAAGGCACGTCATGGATGGAGCGACAAGAGTTTTTCGAATTGCTTGAGGCTTTGAAGGACATGCTTCCGAAGGATAACGTGTTGTCGCATCGCTACTATGATGCTAAGAAGATACTTTGTCCATTGGGATGGAGTACAAAAGATCCATGCATGCCCAAATGATTGTGTATTGTATAGAAAAGAGTTTGAAGAGAAGCAGAGTTGTCCGATATGTGATACCCCACGGTACAAGTCAGATAAGGGGCATGCAAAAGTGTTGTGGTATCTTCCAATCATACCAAGGTTCAAGCGGTTGTTTGCGAATGAAAATGATGCAAAAAATCTGAGGTGGCATGCAGAGGAGAGGATTTCGGATGGACAGCTTCGACATCCGGCCGATTCTTCTCAATAGAAGAAGATCGATCAATTATTTCCGAACTTCGGCGAAGAACCTAGGAACCTCAGGCTTGCCCTTAGACGGATGGCATGAATCCCTATGGAAGCCTTAGCAAAGATACATAGCTCATGGCATGTACTCCTGATTGTTTACAACTTATCTCCTATGTTATGCATGAAACGAAAGTACATCATGCTATCTATGTTGATTTCGGGACCAAAACAACCCTAAATGACATAGATGTTTACTCGAGCCCTTGATCGAAGACTTGAAGGAGTTGTGGGAAGAAGGTGTCGATGTTTTTGACTCTTTCAAGAAGGAGGTCTTTAAAATGAGAGCCATGATATTTTGTACTATAAACGACTTCCCAAAGATATGGGAACTTGTCAAGGTATAGTGTAAAAGGCCATAAAGCATGTCCAGTTTGTGAAGAAGGCACATGCTACCATCAACTTCAACATAGAAGAAAGACGGTGTATCTTGGACATAGGAGATTTCTTAGACGGGGCCACCCATATCGTCGATTAAAGAAGGCCTTTTTGGTGGCCAAGAGTATGAAGAAGCTTCGGTGGCATTGACTGGGAGCAAGTGTATGAAAAGGTTAAAAATATCGTTGTCATCTTCGGTAAGCCTGGAAAGAGTAGAAAAGAAACAATTATATAGAAGAAGAGATCTGTATTCTTTGATCTTCCCTATTGGCGCAATCTTGATGTAAGACACTGTATTGATGTCATGCATGTGGAGAAGAACGTATGTGATAGTATTGTGGGCACGCTTCTCAACATACAAGGTAGTTCAAGGATGGTGTGAAGGCAAGATTGGATTTGCAAGCAATGGGAATACGCGAAGACTTGCATCCAATGCCATATGGGAAGAGAACTTATTGTCCCCGACTTCTCATACTTTGTCTAAGGATGAGAAACGAAGCTTTGTGAGTGTTTACATGGCACAAAAGTTCCCTGGGTATTCTTCAAATTTTAAGAGGCTTGTCTCGATGAAGGACTTGAAATTAGTAGGCCAAAAGTCTCATGGTCTGTCATGTCTTGATGCAACAAATACTCCCGAGCTATTCGAGGATCGCCGAATATGATCTTCAGGTCATTTTGACTAGACTTTGTTTCTTCTTCAATGCGGTTTGTAGTAAAGTTTTCAAGATTGAAAAGTTGGGTGAATTGGAGAATGAAGGATATCTTATCTTGTGCCACCTTGAAAAGCTTTTTGTTCCTTCATTTTTTGACATCATGGTTCATCTCATTGTTCATCTAGTGAGGGAGATAAAGTTGTGTGGCCCTATCCATTTACGTTGGATGTACCCTATTGAAAGATCTATGAAATTCCTAAAAGGGCATATGAAGAATTGTCACAAGTCCACTTATACATCTTGAATAATGTTGATGAAGTTCAAGCCAAAGATATCTCGCACATAAAGAGGTCAGTAAGGAAAGAAAACCATCGAATGACCGAACAAAGGTTGATTAGGGAGCATAATGTAACTTTTGCAAAATGGTTCAAACAAAAGGTCGAGGGATCTCGAATGTGTTTCGACACAATGAAATGGTTAGCACGTGGTCCCGAGGTTGATGTCATAAGTTGGAATTCGTATGTGATCAATGGTTATACATTTTACACGAAGTCCCTAGATGATAGGAGCACACCTGCAACAGTGGTGTTATGTTAGAGGTCGAATCTATGCACTTCTCCAAATAAAGACAAGAGGCCTAAATTGGCAATCATGCCATATTATGGGGTTATTGAAGAGATTTGGGAGGTGGACTATGTCAAAATTAGATTTCATCTTCAAATGCAAGGGTTAATGTCAATAATGGTGTTCGGATCGATCGCTAGGATTTACTTTAGTCGATGTCAATAGTAGAAGTTTTGGAGATGAACCTTTATTATGGCAACCATGCGAAACAAGTGTTCTATATCACCGATCAAGAAAATAAAATATGGTCTGTAGCTCTCCAAGGAAAGAGGGTCATTGATATTGATGAGGAAAGTCATTCAAATTATGGTCTTCCTGATAGTACTCCTTTTTCAAGGGGTCTACCGGACATGAACGAAGAAGATGAAGCGGATAATGAACCCGCATAAGAAATGATCATCAAGAAGGGATATGGGAGGATATCACTTTATAAAAGAGTCAATTCATAAGGTAATATTCATATGCAGAATTCTTAGAAAACTTTAAGGTTTTAACTATATATATTATATATTCCTTCTATGTTACGTTCTTAATTAAACAATATAATGTCACGACTATGAATTTGTTCTTGTTTTGTTTTTGTAAGCAGATCCGATTCAAAGGGGCATGTTATAAAAGAGGATACATGTTACGTTGTTGGGTGGGAATCAGATGAAGGCATGGTGAATAATATATTGGACTACATGTATGTTGATTTACGTGATGTATTGTAACTCATTGTGATTGTAATTAGTTATATATCTTAGCTTATTGTATAAATTACTTTAGCTGTTGTAGACTAAAGACCACATAACTCATGGTGGATAATTATTTGTATTCTTTTTTCCAATTCAATTTATTCATGTTCATAGCTTGTAGCTTAAAGTATATCGACTTTTATGTGCTATTTTGGATGGTGGATTTTTGTGTATTATATATATGATCAGGAAGAACAGAACAGGAAAAATTCGGGAAAATTTAGACCGCAAATAAATAAGACGGTCTTAAATGTTCAATTGTTAAGACCGGATGTATATCTATGACCGCTCTTAAAGGTATTAAGCCGGTCTTAAAAGTTGGTCTTTTAAGACCGGTCCATTTATAAGTGCGGTCTAAAAGTTCAATTTTTAAGACCGAATGTATATAACATCCGGTCTTGAAAGTCAATCTTTTAAGACCGGGATCTGGTCTAGGATTTTACTATTTTTAGGACCGGGTTTATTTTTGTCCGGTCTTAATATTCGGATCTTTTAAGAGCGGTCTAGTTTTTGTCCTGGTCTTAAAGTTTGAGTTTTAGGACCGAACAAAAATATTTCAGATCTATTTAGTACGAATTTTAAGACCGAAGGTTTAAAATGTCCGGTCTTAAAGAAACTCTTTAAGACCGGTTCTAAGTTCGGTCTTAATAGGGAGACTTTTAATACCGCCTGGAACAAGACCTGTCGCGGGTCCGCTCCTAATATACCTGTTTCGTCCGGTCTTAAAATCCTTTTTTCCACTAGTGTATGTATTATGTGTATTGTATGCGTAGAGATGGTATGTGCATTGAATGTATATGGGTGTTAGAAGATATCTGTATGCATGCTGGGAGCGATACATCTGAAATGCTGGGAGCGATATATCTGAAATGCTGGGAGCGATATATATGAAATGCTGGGAGCGATACATCTGATATGCTGGGAGCGATACATTTGCATTGGTTGGGTGTGATTCATTTGTTGTGTTTATGTACTGTTAAGGTGGTGATTATCTGTAATCCATATGTGTGTATGTAAACATGAGGTTAACCGTTACCTGAGGTTCGGTGCGGACCTCAGCTCTTAACATAGAGTCAGGGTCGGGAGGACCGAGGACCGAGGAGAGAGGCAAGCTGCATGCATAGAGACTCGACTGAAGACTATCTTTTGCCGCCACGCGTGGGAATCGCCAGTGAGACACTTCGTTGTTGTTTACATTTGAAAACACTCTGATCAATGTATCACATTACTACTAGCCGCTTGGCATTTTGAATATATATCAGTTACTCTTATGTTCCGATGCTCTACTCTGATGAAAAAAAATATATATTGCTTTTAAAAATGGGATGTTACAGTTTGTATTAAGTAATGGTGTTAAAAGTGACTTCTTTTTTTCTTTTTTAATATGACTTGTGCATATATAAGATAGGGGTAAAAATTAGATTATATAATGTGATTTACGTTTTCGATTTCATTTTGAAAAAATCAGTTTGGTAAACTGAAACTTGTTTAGATGATTAATACAAAAGAAAATTTATATGTAAATGACTCAAAATGATATGAATTTAATAAAAATAAAAGGGATAATACAATCTTTGGTTCCTTAAGTTTGCCCTCATTTAATAAAAATACTTATATAGATTTATCAAGTTATTCACGCCAATTAAAATTTAGGGAAAAACACTTCTTATGTTGTAGGAGAAGTGTTTTCTCATGTTACACACACATGAAATTGTGGGATCCACATATATATAATGCTCATTATCAGGGGTGGAGCCAAAAAAATTAGTGACGGGGGGCGAAAATAAAAAATGTTATATCATAAATAAAAGTACTTAAAATACAATACAAGTCTAATACATAAAAAATTTAAAAAAAAATTATCACATAATAGCTCCACTTGGATTGGGTTTGAGTGTCCTAATCTACCAAGAATGGACTATGGTTCCAACAAATTACTCCCTCCGATCCATAATATAAGACATATTTAGGAAGTTTATTTTTGTCCTAAATATAATACATAGTTTTCATATCCGTTAAAAATAATCAAGGAAGATAGTGAATGAAAAAATTAGGGAAGATGATGACTAGGGTATTTTAGAAAATACATGTCAAATTAACTTATTTAACCAACTTCCTTAATCTATCTAAATTAGATAAATATATCTTATATTTAGAACCGAAGAAGTATTAACTAGATTTTTAAAATACAAATGATGAAAGACAATAGAATCAAAGAGGTTTAGCTTATTAAGCTTGAATATACATGTAGATATCTCCTTATATTTTATTAAAGTATGATAATTTCAAACTCAAAAGTTAAGGACCAAACGCAAGCAAGATTATGTGAAACTACTATATATTGAGATCAAAAAATAACAAGTTATACATAATAAGTTTCTTTTACATGTAGTCGAAATATTAAAACAAACCACAGACAAAGAAAGATATCTCCTTACATACATACATACAAAAATAATTTTTTTTAAAAAAATATATTAGGGGGCGGGGGCCACCCCTAGCCCCCCTAAATCCACCACTGCTCATTATATATATATGTGGGTCCCACCATTTCTTGTGTGCGTAGGAATCTTCTTCTTCTCATGCAATATGAGAAGTTTAAACCCCTTAAATTTAAAATGAATAAGTTTTCCCCAATTTCCCTTAGATTTTATTACGGAGTATTTATTTTTTCTTTGAATACTTTTATAAATAAGGAGAAAATTGGATAACAAACATTATTAGCCTTTAATCCCAAGATTTGAATTTGTGTTCTCCTCTTTACTGGAATGAGCCCCTTACCACCTCAACCAACCACGTTACTATATATATGTGTGTGTGTGTGTGTGTGTGTGTGTGTGTGTGAAAAACACTTCTCATGTTGTAGGAGAAGTGTTTTCTTATGTCACACACACATGAAATGGTGGGACTCAAATATATATAATGAGCTTTATATATATATATGCGAGTCCCACCATTTCATGTGTGGGTAGGAATCTTCTTCTTCTCATGCAACATGAGAAGTATAAACCCCTATATATATATATATATGGGTTTATCGTTTGTCATGTCACTTGACATAAGATTATGTCAAGTGAGCCAAAAACTACGTCGTTTTGGGAGTTAAGGAAATTAATGAAGGGTGTTTTTATATTTTTGTTTTAGTATTTATTATATGAATTTTACTAAAAGATCCTTCATTAATTCCCCTGACCCAAAACTACGTCGTTTTGAGAGTTCATTAATTCATTGAACCCCAAAACGACGTAGTTTTGGAGTGACTTAACATAAGGTTATGTCAAGTGACATGACAAACGATAATCCCTATATATATATTCGGGACGGGACAAGATTGGGAAGTCCCATTCCCGATACCGAATTTTCTCGTCCCAGAAAATTTTGAAAACCCCTAACTTTAGTTTTCAAATTAATCTTATAATACATTTTTGTGAAAAGTACGTGATTTTTCATTAAAAAAACAAAACAGAAAAAGAGAACCAATGAGATGGGGTTAGAGAAAATGGAGGGAGTTTGTTTAGAGTTAATTTCGTAACTGAAATATTTATATTTTAATTTATAGTCCTCGAAAAGAATTACAATTTTTAATATTCTTATTGATAAATATTTTTCCCTCTTATTCATTCTGCCTAATTTTTGCCGTCTTTTATTATAACAAATATTAACATCAATTCATGCGGCTCTCCTATTGTAATTTCCTTCTATCGTTTGACTATCTCTCCCAGCATCCAAATTTGTTATAGAGGATCGATTATCGTGCGAGATCTAAATTAAAACAAATTATAGATCTTTAATTATATTTATATATAAGCTCTCTCTCTCTATCTTCTTATACTTCCTCATAGATTGATGAAAGCGGCGGCGGCAACTATGGAGAACGGCGTTCCTGAAGAACTGAAATTGGAAATCCTTCTGCGCTTGCCTGTCAGGTCTTTGGTGAGTTTAAAGTGTGTGTCCAAGTCATGGCGCTCAATAATCTCTAACCCTAATTTTGCCAAGTTGCATCTTCAACTATCTAATTATTCCCAATACCCCAATCGAATCTTTCTCCCAACCTCTCCTCAAATGAAATCCATAGATATTAACACCTCCCTTGACAATGATTCTGACACTCTCAACCTCATTTTCCCCCCACCCATCAAATCACACAGCCAAGTTTGTATCATGGGTTCTTGTCGAGGCATTGTGTTGCTCCAGACTTTAAACATGGATCTTCTTATGTGGAATCCTGTTACTGGTGCCTACAAAAACATCGCACTCCCTCCTCGATTCAAATCACCAATTCTATTTGCCTTTTGTTATGACGAATCTCTTGACGACTACTTCGTTGGCCTCTCATACGGTCATGATTATCCATATAGAAGAATACGTGAGCTTTTTGAGGTTCTCTCTGTGAGAACCAATTCCTGGCAAAATCTTGATCTCCATCACCATTGTATAATACGATCTCTAAACCGTAGTGGAACAATCTTTAATGGCGCTATTCATTTCATAGCTAATTATGATGATACATCTTACACTTCACCACAAGTCATTGCATTTGATACAACAACAAAGGGTTTACGAAAAGTACCTCTCCCTATTGGTACAAAATTAGAATGTGCTGGTTTAGGAATACACAAAGGTTGCCTTGCTTTAACTTGTGCAAGTCTCAATGTAATAAAAGTATGGGTGATGAGAGAATATGGAGTGAAGCCATCTTGGACTAAGTTGTTCTCTGTATATCGTTTCCACCAGAGTGATATTTGTTGCATTTGGCCTTTAGTATTCTTCAAAGCTGATGAATTTGTTACATCTTATCATACAAAAGATGGACGTGAAGGGTTATCAAAATGGAATGATAAAGGAGAACTGCTAGAACATCGCGCTTATGCTCCTAATCGTAGCAAGACATATGCAATAGCACATACGGAAACATTGCTTCCCCTTCCTTAAGGGTGTGGGTTTGATCAGGTTTAGGAAAGAGCATGAAAGATAATGTCACCGAAAGTTGTTAATTCCTAGCTACTTCTAATAGTCCATGCGAAAATTGGTTTGATGCAATGAAATGCGATTGTTTTTGTTCATAAACATGGGTCATTTTTTTTATTCCTTCTTCTATTCTTATCCTTTCTAACAACCAAACTGCAGCCCCTGAAGGTTTTCCTCTTGAATGTTAAAGACTTCACTTATCTTTGTCACTAAATGCTCTTCAGTTATATTAGGAACATTTGTAGCGTTTCTAACACAAGTTTTGTTTGTTCTTCTAATTTAAGAACAGGGTCGGAACCTTCATCCACTTCTTCTTCATGATATTATGGCAGAATCTCTTTTGCTGCGTGCGAGTCCAATATATTATTTAGGGTTTTCTTCTTCTAATAATAATATGCTGAAGGAACATCGTTATATTGTATTATTAATTAATCTCATCATGATTTTTGATTTTACCCCATTTACTATGACCAATGCACTTATATTATTGGGATTTAATTTTTTGGCGGTCATTGTCTTCATCAATATAAGGTGGAATATACTATTATAATGCCAATCTCTATTGAAAAATAGACGTACGTGCCCCCATCTATCTAGTATTGTATATATTTATTGTAATTAACTTTACTTTGTGCTTCTGTACAAGAGCTAATAGAGCAAAATTTCAGGGTTAGTAAGATTAAAAGATTTAATAAGAAGAAAAAATATATAATTACCAAGTTAAAAATTGAAACAATCTACAAGTACCTCGGTTTTCCCTAGCAAAGACTCTCATAACTGACTTTTTCTCATGCTATTGGTGCGACTATATAATTTGAACTATTATCGTCTGTGATGTTACCATCTTGCCTACATTGGTAACCGACTTGCAGTATCAAGGTTTGTTATTTTGACTCACATGGGAAAAAGGGTATTCCTTCTCTAGAAATTTAGGTCTTGTTTGATTCTATTCTCTGTTTTTTTTATCCTCTATTAGAAATAAGTTTTGAAGGAAAAAAAAAATCTATTTGGATAATTGTTTAAAAAAAATCTATTTTGAAGTGATGTGGAGCGGCCATCGCCAGCGGTAACGTGAAACAACTAAAAACTGTTCTTGTTTTTTATTTTTATTTTTTAAAATAAAAACAATTTTTGAAAACAGTTTTCAAAATAATTCTTTTGTTATTTTATTTTTAAAAACAAAATCAAACTATTCCTTATCCTATTTCAACCATTCTTCCACTACGGGAGAAAGAAATGGAATCAATAGCTATGCTATTGTGAGCTCGCCCTACTATAAGTGAGCAATCTATCTTACCTTCGATATCGCTACTGTATATATTAGATATCGTAGCTTATAGCTTTTTTCCTGTGGTGACTATTGGAGCACAAGCCAAGTGTAGCCTTCAATTTTGTTGCCAGGTGGTCCGCTCCGGTCACTCGGAGTTCAAATTTGATCCATTAGGTTCTTCGATTTTAAAAGAAACATTCAAGAAAACATCTTTGATTATGATTGAAAGACAGTATGCAACTGGACTACTATATAACAAAGGAGAGAGGCATAAAAGTAAATACCAAAGAAACAAAGGAGGAAATCAGGGAGGGAATCAAGGAGAGAATAGTATCCAAACACTTCAAGTTGGAGTATAGATGTTAATAATGCCCAACTTGTTACAAAGATACTCAACCCGTGTCCCATTTAAGGCTTTCGTCAAAAGATCTGTCAGTTGGTCGTTTGATTGCACATGCCCTGTAGATACAATATTTTCTTTGATCCTATCACGAATAAAGTGACATTGGATTTCAATATGCTTCGTACACTCATGGAACACAGAGTTTGATGCTATATGAAGTGCTACTTTATTGTCACATCATAGTTTCGCATGCAATGTTGTGGCGATACCAATTTCCTTCATGAGTTGAAATACCCACACAATTTCTTGTACTAATTGTGACATAGCTCTGTATTTTGCTTCTACACTTGATTTTGACACAACACCTTGCTTTTTACTTCTCTAATATATCAAGTTTCCACCAACAATTGCGAACCGTTTTGTGGCCTTAGATCTTGCATGGTCCCCATCACAGAAACACGCAACTTTAGTGTGCCCATAATATGTATAGAGAATGTCACGACCTGGGGAACTTTTCAAATAATGCAAGATATGCTTTAAGGCTTCCTATTGTGCCACTGTTGGGGATGCCATGAATTGACTAACTACACTGACCGAGAAGATTATATTAGGACGATTTATTGTCAAATAATTCAGCTTCCCAATGAGTCTTCTATAACTCTTAGGAGATGCAAACGAATTTAATTTCTTTGGATCAATCTTCTTTTTCAAGTCATCAGCAAGTTCATCAAACATATTATCATTAAGATCCAGAAACAGATTCAGAATCATGGGAATGCTGCTTGGTGCAACTCCAATCCAAGCTTTCCACAAAAAACGGTAGGTGATGAAACTCGGACAGAGACGATGGAATAGAGAAGAGATTTGCGATGCCTGATTCAAGGTCCGCAAAAAAAAAAAAAAAAAAAAGAACGACAACAAAGAATACGCATTTTCTTTTGTGGGATGGCTTGGCATGCAAGGGCAAGGAAGGCGGGGAATATGCGTTTTCTTTCCCAAATCTCTCCCTCTGGAGAAAAAATTCGTGGATCCTACGGGGTAAGAGGGTAGGATCAAAATGAGATGGATTTTCACCTATCAAAAATTGATTGAACTGACTTCTAATTAAAAATTTTAGCCAAAAACTTCAAAAATCTCTTATCAAATTAAAAGTTACAAAAAATTCATAATACCATCACAATTACAAAATCTAAAATCAGTGACACCAATATAACAGATTCTAAATCAGACTAGATGCAGCAAATTGGGATTTGAGAAAGTTATTAGATTACCTCCTTGTCCCTGATCTCTTGCTCCTCTATCTTCTTCTTTGTTTGGTTTAGCTTAACTTTTGACAATGATTTGTACAATGTACGTGATAAACATGTAAAAAGAGTTTTGTCTTGTCTTATAAAAAAGGCTTCTGAAACATGGTTTCAGAGTTATCAATCAAACAATCGCTCAATCTCTTTCTCTCCCACCGTGTACCCCCACCCTCCATTGGCTTCTCCTCGGACCCGGCTTCTCTCCTCTGCTAGTATAGTCCGCTGCCATCCTTTTTCTTAAAGCGCATAGTTTTTTGTGTAAACTGAACAAGTGACTTGTTGAGCTTAAGTTGGAAGTAGATCCTCTCTTCATTCTTTTTTCTCATTATCTCTCATTAGACCATCTGGGTCTTTGATTGGGAAGATGACAGAAAAGTTAGAGTACTATTGTAAACTTTTAAATTAATTGGACAGACATGATTTAGAGATTATGAGAGATGATGAGAGAAACCTGTTAGAATATTAGGAAATAAATCAACTTTATTATTAGGATCCTTTGATTATTGTCCTCCTTGATTATAAGATATCAGCTTTATTAGCCTTTATTGTAATTTATCTTAGTCCCTAAGTTTCTCTTCTATCTTCCTATATAAAGGTTCTTATGTACTCTCTTTTATTTACTGAGTTTAATAGAGTGAATTTTGTCCCTCTAAATTCAACATGGTACTAGAGCTAGGTCTGATTTTAGACTTACAGTAAACTCCAGTGCCTGGTTCGACCTACTCATCTCACCCAGGCATCACAGACGCCATCCAACCTTCTACCTTCAGCGGCGCCATTTTTGGAAAGAGATTTGTTGTGTCTCCCAAAATAACCAAGTTCGAAAATGATTTGCAGAAATAGGGAACCTGGGTTATTTCCCAACGAACTTGCAGCGGGTTTGATTAACAACAACAAAAAATGTAACAAGAAAATGGGGGTTTTGTTCAACATTAAAACGAAAATAAACTGAAACAGAATGAAATAAACATGTAACCTAGTTCGAACTCAGTCCTTGGGATGAACCAAACCGAATATTAAATCTAATATTCGAACTATTTCCAGAAATCGAATCCGAAAGGATGAAAACAGAATCGAGTAAAGTTACCGATTAAGCACAAGCCCTCTGGACGAATCATGGAATCCTCAACGTTAGGTTAATCACAGGAGTTTAGCCGAGCATGGCTGGGAAAAACGAAGAACAGACGAAGAACACGAAGAACGCGAAGAACATTTGAAGAACAGTTGAGAGAATTTCTAAACTTCTAATTTGATCCACCAAATTGTAAAAACGTGAATGAATAATTGTTTGTGGCTTCCACTAACTGAAAGTTAACCTAAAAACGAAATGGGCTCTAATGGTTCAGCCCAAAACAGAAATAAAATAAAACTGGACTTTAATTACAAAATTCGAGTCCAAATAAAATCCAGAATTGTACATCCAACTTCGGATCCAAAATTGACCGCCCTCTTGTCCGAATTTGTTCTTTATGTGAATCAACTGAAATATGAGACAAAAATGAGGCAAATCCGATGTCTAGTTCAAGAGTTATGGTACAAATAGTGAAGCAATGTAAAACTGGAATTTTATCATTAAAAATGGCTAAAATGTAATCTAAGGCCCAAAGCCCAAATAAGTATAAAAGCCATTATTTATTAACTAAAGAGTCCTAAATTATTAATCAAGAGATAAAAAGAAGTGTATAAAATATTCAATTATCAAATTCCCCCACACTTATCTTTTTGCACTCCTGAGCAAAATTCAAAGAAAAAGACTAAAAGGAAAGACTCTTCTTTTCTAACAATTGCTAAAAATGCAAAAATTGACCAATGGACACAAAGCTTCAAAAGACCAATCAATCAAGACCAAAATCCTTTCATCTCAAATTACAATTTAGGGTAATCTCAATCAATGATGCTAATTACAAAAGATGGTCTCTCAAAGGATGCCCTCAATCAATCAATCTCTCAAGTGTTTAGGGTAAATAAATGTATCGCTCAAATTCTACTCAAGAAAATTGTTCTACCATAAGCTTGCTCAACTTCTACGTCTCCACTACTCATAACACATACATGCACAAATCAAGAGAGCTTGTTATTAAAGGTTGTAATGGGGCTAGGGTGAAGGAAGGTAATAGTATGGAATGAGAGGCTAAGCACCAAAGAAATTAAAAAGAACACTGATTTACACAATCATTCTCTCTATGTATGAATTTTTTTTTTCGTATATATCTCCTTTCCTTCTATGTATTTTTTTTTTCTTTCTTTCTTTTCTGATTGTTTTCTTTTCTTTTCTTTTTTTTTCCCTTTTTTTCTTTTCTTTCTTTATACTCACAATGACAAAATCAAATATCTCCCCCCCACACTTAAACTGTTGCACTCCTGAGCAACCCCCACACTTAAACACAAAACCTAGGTGAAACCAATGCTCAATAAATCTCCAAGGTGCGGAATAAAATGATTTTACGCTTAGGCTTGTAATGTGGTTTAGAAAAGAATGAGTCAAAAAGGCACAAAGGGGCTAACAAAGGAACATAATGCGAGGAAAAGCTATTTGGCCAAAGTGGGGAATTAAAAGAAAGAAAACAAGCTTCCACCATACTTATGCACGTAAGTGAAAAATGTAGTTTCAAAAATAAAAGGAGCAAGTTCTAGAGAACACAAATCAGGAGCAGATGCACACATGAAAGAACGAATGGCAAAAGATGAATTCCATTCATGCAGCCCAAAACCTCACAAGGTCAATACCAACTTAGGCAATCAACAACATCAGATCAACTACCAAGACATGTAATCGAAGAGTCAAGAATTGCAGACTAAACAGAATGATCCATTAAAACCAAAATGTCCTAGTTCATAATATGTAGCAATCATAGAAAGAGAGACTGTATTTATTTTTGAAAAGTAAAGTGCAAAAATGAAAACAAAAAAAAAAAAAGAGAGAGGGGGGGAAAGAAAGAAGAGTACTCCCCAAGGGTTTATGGAGGATAAGTGGCATCAATGAGGATAATCTCTGCTTCCTCAGGCTGCTGCTGGGATCCCTCATGAAATTGCTTGAGGCGATGCCCATTTACCTTGAAAGTTCGTCCTGTGGGAGGATCACATAGCTCAACAGCACCAAAGGGAAATATGTTAGTGATCACAAAAGGGCCATCCCATCTAGATCGAAGCTTACCAGGCATAAATTTCAGACGAAAGTTAAACAAAAGAACTTTCTGGCCCACAGAAAATTCTTTCCTCAGAATATGCTTATCATGGAATGCCTTGGTCTTCTCCTTGTACAACTGTGAACTCTCATAGGCATCCAATCTAAGCTCATCTAACTCTTGCAACTGCAGCTTCTGTTCCATCCCAGACTTAGCCAAATCCATGTTACATTACTTAATGGCTCAATAGGCTTGATGCTCCAACTCAACCGGAAGATAACATGCCTTACCAAAGACAATCCGATAGGGAGACATCCCAATTGGAGTCTTGTAGGCGGTGCGATATGCCCACAAAGCATCATCTAGTCGCTTACTCCAATCTTTCCAGGTAGAGTTGACAGTCTTCTGAAGGATTTGCTTAATCTCTCTATTTGAGACTTCAGCCTGACCGTTGGTCTGAGGATGGTATGCTGTGGAAACCTTGTGAAGCACTCCATACTTGCGTAACAAGGCACCCATGCTTCGATTGCAAAAATGGGAACCCTGGTCACTAATAATAGCTCTAGGAATGTCAAACTTGCAGAAAATGTTAGACCTAACAAAGTCCACCACCACAGAAGAATCATTAGTCCGGGTGGCTTTCGCCTCAACCCATTTCGAGACATAATCAATGTACCATCGTATGTAAGTATAACCATATGAAGCAGAAATGGACCCATAAAATCAATACCCCAAACATCAAAGATCTCACAAAACAATATAGGGTTTTGGGGCATCTCATGCCTACGGAAATACTCCCGCCCTCCGACGCTTATCACATGACTTGCAAAACAAATGGGCATCATGAAACAGGAAGGCCAAAATAAACCACATTCTAACACTTTCCTAGCAGTTCTTTGGGGTCCAAAGTGACCACCACAGCGAAGCATGAGAAAAATGCAATATGGAGTGAAATTCATGATCGGGCACACATCTCCTAACCACTGGTCACTACAAAACTTCCACAAATAAGGGTCATCCCAAACATAATATTTAGACTCACTTTTCAATTTTAAGGTTTGGGCCCTAGTGGAGTCTACAGAAAAACACCGCCTACCAAGTAGTTAACCAGATTAGCATACCATGGGATCTTACTTTGCAGCTGTAGAAGCTGCTCATCAGGGAAATCATCCCGAATGGAAGAGGGGTGAGAGGGAGAATGGGTGATGCGACTCAAGTGATCAGCTACCCAGTTTTGTGCTCCACTTCTATCTCGAATCTCTACATCAAACTCTTGGAGCAATAACATCCACCGGATGAGTCGTGGCTTAGCATCTGCCTTTTTCAAAAGAAACTTTAAAGCTGCATGGTCAGAGAAAACAATGACTCTACTAGCTAGCAGATATGACCTAAACTTAGCAAAAGCAAATACAATAGCCAACAACTCCTTTTCAGTGGTGGTGTAATTAGACTAAGCAGAATCCAAAGTCCTGAAAGCATATGCAATGACATGGGAAGCTCTATCAACCCGTTGTGCCAAGATAGCACCAACCGCATAGTTGGAAGCATCGCACATCAACTCAAAAAGGGAGGTACCAATTAGGGGGCTAGATCACTGGGGCTATCGTAAGGCAACGCTTCAAGTGATCGAAGGCCGCCTTGCACGCATCATCAAATACAAATTCAATGTCCTTATGCAGAAGGTTGGACAAGGGTCGAGCAATCTTGCTGAAATCTCGAATGAAACGTTGATAGAAACCTGCATGACCAAGAAAAGAGCGAACTTCTCACACATAACCGGGGTAAGGCAAAGCAGTAATTAAATCTATCTTAGTAGGGTCTACCTCAATCCCTTTGTTAGACACTATATGTCCCAAGACTATACCTGACTCAACCATAAAGTGACACTTTTCATAATTCAGCACAAGATTAGATTCAATGCACCTATGCAAGACTCTAGAGAAATTAGCTAAGCATGCATCAAAATCAGACCCATATATAGTGAAATCATCCATAAAAACCTCCATGCAGTCCTCTAGGAACTCAGAGAACATACTCACCATACAACGCTGAAAGGTGCCAGGGGCATTGCAGAGGCCAAAAGGCATCCTTCGGTAAGTATATGTCCCAAAGGGGCATGTGAAGGTCGTCTTCTCCTGATCCTCAGGAGCAATATGGATTTGGAAATATCCGGAGTAGCCATCCAGGAAGCAGTAATGAGACTTACCAGCCAATCGCTCTAACATCTGATCAATGAAAGGTGAGGGTAATGATCCTTGCGAGTGGCTTGGTTGAGTCTCCTATAGTCGATGCAAACTCTCCAACTATTCTGAACTCAAGTAGGAATGAGCTCATTCTTCTGATTGGCTACTACAGTGACTCCGGATTTCTTAGGAACCACCTAGACCGGGCTAACCCACTGGCTATCAGAAATAGGATAGATGATACCAGCTTGCAGAAGCTTAGTGACCTCCTTCTTTACCACATCAAGGATAAGAGGACTAAGGCGTCTTTGGGGTTGCCTCACCGGCTTAGAGTCCTCTTCCAACAGAATTCGATGCATACACATGGAAGGGCTGATGCCAACGATGTCAGCTAATGTCTACCCAATGGCTTTCTTGTCCGCCCTCAATAAGCTTAGCAGCTTCTATTCTTGATCAGGCAAGAGATTATTTGCCACAATGACTGGCAACTGTTCATTCACCTCCAGAAATGCATATTTCAGGTGATCTGGAAGGGATTTCAACTCTAGTTTGGGCAATTGCTCAGTGGAGCGAAAAAGCTTGGGTAGTTGTTGCAACAACTCTGATGCCATCACACTAGAAATGCCTGAAACCACATTCAAAGAAGCAGAAGAATAATTGTGGCTATACAGCTCAATGTTAACATCAGAATTCAGCTTATCAAAATTAGAAGCAAGCTCATCAAAATCAGAATCAGGATGCACATCAGGATCAGGATGAAGCTCAAATTCAGAATCAACATCAGAATCCACAAGTAATGCAACGTCATCAATCACATCAATACGAAAAACAGAATGCTCTTCCCTAGGATGTTTCATGGCATCAAAAATATTGAAATTCACAGATATATCACCAAACTCCATGGAAAGAGTACCAGAATGCACATCTATATTAGTCCTAGTTGTTTTCATGAAAGGCCTCCCTAGAATGATTGGTGATCTACTAGTAGAAGACTCAGCCTCCATATCTAAGACATAGAAATTAGCAGGGAATATCAATTCATTAACTTTGACCAATACGTCTTCAACCAAGCCAGAAGGATGAGCATTACTCCTATTAGCTAACTGGACAACAACACCAGTAGGACGCAAGGGACCAAGACCAATAGATTTATAAACAGATGCAGGTTCTTGGATAGAACTGCTCTCTGAGAGAAAGGAAGAGGAATGGGGATGTCTTCCTCTTCACCTTGCTGCACTACCTTTTTATTTTTAGAGTCAATCTTCACATTTTCGGACTCTCTTTCTGATGTGGAAGTCACATCTGCAGCTGGTTTAGGTTCCTCCAATTGTTTGCCAGATCGAAGGGAGATAGCACTCACATTCCCCTTAGGATTAGGAATTGTTTGTGAAGGAAGAGTGTTGTTGGATCCCTGAGGTTGAAGCTGGTTCAATGATGTTGCCAACTGCCCAATTTGTGTTTGCAAACTCTAAATGGAAGTGTCAATTTGCTGTTGGAACTGCATATTGGCTGTGACAAATTGCTTCATCATATCTTCAAGTGAGGAACCACCACCACCACTATTACTAGCTTGTTGTTGTGCCGCCTGTGGAGGTGGACATATGACTGGTCGAGGAGGTGGTGCTGGCAAAGGCAAAGGGGGTGCAGGTTGCTGCTGGAAATTCTGTGATCTGTACTGTCTCTGCTGGTAATTCCCTATTGTGGCTTTCCCGGAAAACACCCGCCGCAGCCTACCGACGGGTCTTGGTAAGTAGGATCATGCAAGGTAGGGCAAGAGTCGTAGAATGATAAGGGTCGAACAAAACCCACGGGAGTACCCATGCCGAGGAGGGGAAGACTGCACTGCTCGTGTCACCGCTAACTGCCTCACAAGGGAGGTCAGTTCATCAAGTCTAGTCTCTAATCTCTGAGAATCATACTGGTTTGGAGGTGCTTGAATATGGTAAACAGGAGTACTATTGGCCCTGGTGCCAAACGGCTGAGAGTTATCTGCCATAATCGATATCAAGTCTCGAGCTTCTTCAGGTGTCTTGTTACTCATAGCCCCACCGCTAGAAGCATCCACCAAACCTTTGTCTACCGGCGATAGACCATCATAGAAACAGGTAATCAAGTCTTTTTCAGTTATCTGATGGTGTGGACAGCTTGCACATAACCTTT
The DNA here is from genome assembly GCA_025563575.1 of Acacia pycnantha. Taxonomy (NCBI): domain Eukaryota; kingdom Viridiplantae; phylum Streptophyta; class Magnoliopsida; order Fabales; family Fabaceae; genus Acacia; species Acacia pycnantha. The sequence continues at coordinate 266,899 of JAMWYP010000221.1, read as the reverse complement.
TGAACCTCTCCCAATACTCATGCATAGTCTCATTATTGACCTGTTTAATGTTTCCAATTTCCTTCTTGATCGCAGTTGCTCTTGAGGAAGGGAAATATTTCTCTAGAAATAACCTCTGAATATCAGTCCAACTCCCAATAGATGAGGGCTGAAGGTACAACAACCAATCCTTGGCTCCACCGTTCAATGAGAAAGGAAAAGCTCTCAGCTTGATATGATCTTCATCAATGGCATGTGGTTTCATTGTCAGGCCGCACACTACATGGAATTCCTTCAAATGCTTAATGGGGCACTCACCTGCAAGACCATGAAACTTAGGCAACAAGTGTATTAGACCAGATTTAAGCTCAAAGCTAGCAGCAATGTTAGGATATTGGATGCACAAAGGTTGATAATTAACATCAGGTGCAGCCAATTCCTTCAAAGTAAGACGATTTGCCTGTTCTTCTACCATAATGTCTGAGTTAGCAAAATTGCTACTAGAATCAGTGAAAACAACAAGACTATCAGAAATACTATCAGAAACACAATCAGAAAGATCAACAGAATGGACACAATCAGAATGGTCAGAATCGACTCCAATTTAGTGTCTAGTTCAAGATTAATCTTATGACTTAGCCTAACAACTCTTCTAGCAAGAAGAATTGTTCTTTCTATTTCAGATCAAATGGCAACAAATCTTCTCGGATTAGTAGTATTCCCGGTACTCATGCAAAGATACACACAAAACAGAATTGGCAACCACACAGAATTACGAAACTGCCACCAAGAGTGGTAAAAAGCAGAATCTCAGAATTACGAAAATGCCACAAGAAGTGGTAAAAAGTAGAAAAACACTAAGAGAACACAAAAGCAAAAACCTATGCTAGAAATTGACCAAAACAAGTCCAGAAACACTATCAAATGATTTTTAAAATTTTTGGGACTTGGACAGGGCAACTCCTAGACCATTGGTGAACCAAAAAATGGAATAAAAAAACTTCAAAAATTGAAAAAGTGGTCTAAATGATGAAATTTGGCAAAACGGAGGTTACCCCATGGAGAATCAAAGATTCTCGATGGGCCCCTTGGATTGGCCATTTTCTATCACTGTACCAATTTTCAACCAAATCAGAGATACTCCAAAAAAAATATCGTAGTAGAAATCATAGAATCAAAACTTAAAACAACGAAAAAGTGGTCTAAACGTTGGAATTTGGGGAAAATAGGGTATACCTCACTCTTAATGAGAGTGACTCTTGCTTAGAATGCTCAATTCCTTGTGAATAAGACCTGGTTTGAGTGATCTAGGTCAGAAAAATTTTTGTCCGACCACCCGAACCACCTAAACTACCGAAATGAAGCTATTTACAATACTGTTACTAATCAAACCGATGCAAATTCCCCGGCAGCGGCGCCATTTTTGGAAAGAGATTTGCCGTGTCTCCCAAAATAACCAAGTTCGAAAATGATTTGCAGAAATAGGGAACCTGGGTTATTTCCCAACGAACTTGCAGCGGGTTTGATTAACAACAACAATAAAATGTAACAAGAAAATGGGGGTTTTGTTCAACAGATTAAAACGAAAATAAACTCAAATGTAATGAAATAAACAAAATGTAACGAAATATGAAGAAACAGATTAAAAACGATCAACCCAACGTTTAGATTCCAGAAACTTCCGTCATTGAACGAAATATAACTAACTCACGTTTGGTTCTGGATGAACCGAAATCTCTGCATTCATCCAGAGAGTCCCTCGACTAGACGATCGCCTAGCATATGTCCGAACAGTGGCGGAAGAACATTTGAAGAACAGCTTGAGAGAATTTCTAAACTTCTAATTTGATCCACCAAATTGTAAAAACGTGAATGAATAATTGTTTGTGGGTCGCCACTAACCGAAAGTTAACCTAAAACGAAATGGGCTCTAATGGTTCAGCCCAAAACAGAAATAAAATAAAACTGGACTTTAATTACAAAATTCGAGTCCAAATAAAATCCAGAATTGTACATCCAACTTCAGATCCAAAATTGACCGCCCTCTTGTCCGAATTTGTTCTTTATGTGAATCATCTGAAATATGAGACAAAAATGAGGCAAATCCGATGTCTGGTTCAAGAGTTATGGTACAAATAGTGAAGCAATGTAAAACTGGAATTTTATCATTAAAAATGGCTAAAATGTAATCTAAGGCCCAAAGCCCAAATAAGTATAAAAGTCATTATTTATTAACTAAAGAATCCTAAATTATTAATCAAGAGATAAAAAGAAGTGTATAAAATATTCAATTATCAGTCGCTGAGACTCAAGAAGAGTACAAGCCTAGACAAAAATAAATGGGCCGCTGAGACTCAAAAAGTATAAGCCTAAAGATTTTGAAGATTGAAGCAGGCAAAACAAAGTTTGAAGGATTTCGAGGCAAGCTGGATATGATCGACATATAATCTCCAGCTTGAGGGGGAGTTTTAGAATATTAAGAAATAAATCAACTTTATTATTAGGATCCCTTGATTATTGTCCTCCTTGATTATAGAATCCTAATTATATCAGCTTTATTAGCCTTTATTGTAATTTATCTTAGTCCCTAAGTTTATCTTCTATCTGCCTATATAAAGGCTCCTATATACTCTCTTTTATTTACTGAGTTTAATAGAGTAAATTTTATCCCTCTAAATTCAACAGAACCCAACCCGTTTAAGTTGTGAAAGAGAGAGAAAAGTGACTTGTTAAGCAACATCCTAGAAACCCTTCACCCTAAGCACCACACCACTTTTCTATTTAAGGTACTAACTTTTACTGAAAAAATATTTTAGGGTATTAACTAGTACTGAAAAACTGCTTTATGATCTTAAAAAATTATTTTTGGATATTGAAAAAACATTTCAAAATACTGATTGGTACTGAAAAAATAGTTCATGATCTTGAAAAATTGTTTTATAATCTTGAGAAAATATTTCGGAGTACTGAATGATATTAAAAAGATACTTCATGATACTGATTGGTACTGAAAAAATACTTCATGATCTTCAAAAATTATTTTATGATCTTGAGAAAATATTTTAGGGTACTAAATGATAGTAAAAAATAATTCATGATTTTGAAAAAATATTTCAGGGTACTGGTACTAATATTTCCTCTTTTTCTCTAATGGTCCACTGTCATCCTTTTTTAATGAAAATGTGCCGTTTTAGGGCAAAATACATTGCTGCTCACTTTTGTTTTGGTTGAAAAATAACATTCACCATCTTGAAGTATTTTTTTGGTACCAATATGTACCTTGAAATATTTTTTTAAGATCAAGAAGTATTTTTTCAGTATTAGTAAGTACCCTAAAATATTTTTTTCAGTATCAATTAGTACCTAAAAATGTGATGTGGTGCCAAGGGTGAAGGCTTCTCGCGGCTTAAAAAGTTACTTTTCTCTCTCTTTCACAATTTAAGCTCAACAAGTCACTTGTTTAGTTTACACAAAAAAGCAGTGAACTTTAAAGAAAAGGATAGCCGGACCATATTAGCAAAGGAAAGAAGCCTGGTCTAGAAGATCCCCCTGGTCCTTTCTCTTTCGCTCTCTCTATCTTCTTCCTCTTTGTTCGCCTCGCAAGTGCACGAGTTTCGCAAGTAATAAAGTGATAAATAAAGTATTGTTCCCACGAGGATTTGTTTAACAAATTGGTCAAGCAAGAGGCTTAGTGAATTTCATTAAGTTGAGTTAAACCAAAGTTTTGAGTTGGAATGAGAATTTTTAAAGACTATTTCTAAAACTTAAAATTGATAAAGGCAAATGACTCTTTGACTTCAAGGATAATAGAGCCTAGGGTTCTTCTTCCCCTTTTGCATTTCATAAAACTTGGTTAATTTCCTCTCTAGTAATATTTCAATATATATATGTGTTAGTCTAAGGTTCAAAAAACACTTGACACGCTCTCTCAAGTCAACATCAAGTTTCTCTTCTCATTAAGATGCACAATTTCTTGCTACACATAATGAGAATCAATCTTTAAGCAACAACCCTAATGTGACAATGCAATGTTAGTAAATATATCTCTATTTTACCAACAAATTAAACTATCCATTTATCAAGTAAACTTCAAGACAAGCATGATTTCAGTCAAGTTCTACATCTAGATTAGCTCTCTCATGTCAAAACCTAAGTGAATAAATCATCTAAATGGAGGTCAATCACTTAGAAGCATTAAGCCAAGGTTGAAATCAACATATATATAAATTTATCTACCAAAAGAGAGGAATATTCAAGTATCAATCCATACAAAAGGGTCAAAAGAACCCTAGAATGAAAGATTTAGCTACTCATATCCAAATACACAGAGATTCTAAACAAAGCTAGTGAATACATGAGGAAGCTAAGAGGAAAAGATGAGAAAAGAGTAAGAACCAAGGTGAAAACCCCAAAATCACTCCTAGGTTGAGCACCCAAGCCTCCAAGATTGTCCTAATCTCTCTCCTAAGCTCTTCCCTTTCGTGCCCAATGTTTTCCTTGTGCAGAGAGTCTGTTTTTCGGCCATTCCCTTTAGGTTAAATAGGGTTTTTCTGATTATAAATTCAAAACGCGCAGTTGTACTGTCACAACTGGCTATAGCCAGTTGGTCACTTGTTGCGGCCAGTTTACACGAGGAGCAATTTTTCTTGACTTGTTGCGGCAAGTCTGTCAACTTGCTGCAGCCAGTTGTACAGGTTCCCTCTAGCTTTGCAATGCTTCACTTCCTTTATTTCTATCCTTGTTTCTAGGTTCTTATAGAGCTTCAAAACTTGTCTCCATCCTCCTACAAAAGAGGGAGGATTTATCAATTCTCAATTGACTCACAAACTCTATAAGATTTAACAAGAATATTTTGATTTTTGCCTGATACTTTGATATGTACATTTTCTTCTATATACTTCATTTGCTATGCATAGTTTGAACCAACAATAGGTAAAAGAGAGGGAAAATGTGGTGGAATGTTGTCAATTTCTAAGAGTTAACACTCTTCTCACTCTCTTTCTCTCTCATCGTCTACCCCCACCCTCCATCGCCTTCTCTTTCGCTATCTCATCTACGGTCAACCCATCATGTGGGGTGAACGTGGCGGTGGCCAAAGATCGTGGTGGATTTAGTGGTTGTGGAGGACATGGTGACCGAAATTGTGGAGGCTGCATCAGGGGTGCTTGTTGAGGAAAGGAGGAACAATGGGTTCCCATTACCAAGCTTGGCCATCTCGTCAAAGAGAGAAGGATTCTTAGCCTTGATCTGATTTACCACCACTCTTCCGATCAATAGCACCATCAATTTATGGGCCTATAAGACGAGGTCATGAAGATCATGCTAATTCAAAAGCAAATGTGAGCCGGTCAGAAGACCTTGATCAAGTGCATCAAGGACGTCGTTACGACCGTTTGTGGCGCAATTACTTTGGCCAAGCTTTTGGCTAATCCAGTGAGAAGAGGCTACTAGGGTAACAAGATTGAGAGGCCTCGTACAGTTCCGTGCTTAGAGCTGTTTTGCTTGGAAGGCTTTCTCATTTATATGTTAAATTGTTTAGGCATGTACAAATGGAGGCATCAATTTTTATTCATGCTTGTATTTGGGGATTTTTCTTTTCTGCGAGGACCTGGCTTTAGACGCTGATTTGTAATCTAGATAAATTCCCCTAATATGATGGATCACATGCAGATTTAATATAAGACAAATAAACAAGAGTACATTATGGTGTTGATGTTGTGAAATTGGAAGGCTCACCAGGTAATGGCCATTTGGGATAGCGGTGGTAGAGGTGGATTTTGTTTTTGATGGACTTTTTTTTAATGGATTTTTCCTGATGTGATTTGTGTTTGGTAGCTTTAGAAGTCACTGTGAAGCAAGAGAAGCTCCAACAATAAGCTTAAAAAAAACCCACATCAAACTCAGAAGCCCATCAAACACTGATACTATCCCAAACACTCAATTATCAGGTTTTCCCTTTTGATGAACTTTTTTCCCCATTTGATGGACTTATTTTCCCATCAGATGCTATCCCAAACACACCCTAAGAATGTTGGTGGTGATGGGTAGACGATGAGAGAGAGAGGGTGAGAACTGAGGAGGGGAAGAAGTCAGAGAGGGCAGTTAAGTGATGAAGGGTAATGATGTAATTTAACAACTTTCTCAAATCCCACCTTGATACACCTAGTTTGATTTGGAATCTGTGAAATTGGTGGCAATGATTTAAGATTTTGTAATTGTGAAAGTATTTATATGAGATTTTCCTAATGTGTTTGGTTTAGGGGAGATAAATTTTTTACCTCATATTGATCAAATTGCCCATGAAACATTTTCAATATTATAAAAATACACTCTCAAGTCTCAACAAAAAATGAATATTCTTCTCATTAATAACAATTTGGTGAATATTATTCTTCCTTCCCTCTCATCTCCTCCCCTCAAACCAAACATACTAAAAGTTTATAAGGCTGAGCTTGTTTTGAATTAGAATTCAATCAATTCATAAGCATATTTAACTATGTAGAGACAAAACTCCTTTTGTGGTACAACAAAATCCTCTCTTTTCTTATACATTGTAAATTACTATTGGAAAACTGATTCCAATCAATCATTAGAAACAAACCCAACATAGTAGCAGTTCTTGTTTCGGGGGGTAAAAATGAGTTATTGTGGTTCAAGGTTAAATTATTTGGTTTTACTGAAAATTGTGCAAAAAATCAAAATAGCATATTTAGTCTTGAGGTAAATCAAAAACCAAATTGATAATTAAGACGAAGTTTGAGGTTTTTTTAGCCATGTGCTATAGACAGTACAAAAATTACCCAAATGCTATACGCTGAGAATTATTTCTCAAAATGCTAGCTACACCTAGAACGACTTTTAGAATCGATCCAATTAAAAACAAGTTATTCAATATGAGCTCCAATCCCACTAGTTAAAGACAAAAAAAAAAAAATATCATTTTGGCTTGAGCGATTTATAAACTTTCAACAAGAAAATAGGGGGCAAAAAAAATCAAGAGTGGACCGAAAATAAAGTCATAAAAAACTAAGCATGGTATGAATAAGTGTGTGTTTGTATTAACCATGTTAAAATTGACTTTTTTTTTAATATGACTTTTGCAAACGTAAGATAGGGGTAAAAGTTAGATTATATAATGCAATTTATATTTCGATTGAATTTTGAAAAGTCAGCATGGTAAACTGAAACTTGTTTGGATGATTAATACAAAAGTAAGTTTATATGTAAAATTACTAAAAATGATATGAATTTAATAAAAATAAAAGAGTTAATATAATCTTGGGTATCTCAAATTTGCCCTCATTTAATAAAAATAGTTATATAGATTTATCAAGTTATTCATGTCAATTAAATTTCTAATGGGAAAGTTTTTCCCAATTCCCCTTAGAATTTTATTATGAGAGTATTTATTTATTTTATGAATACTTTCATAAATAAGGATAAAATTGGAAAACAAACATTATTAACCTTTAAGTTTTCTGGGATTTGAATTTGTGTTTTCTTCCTTACGGAGATGATGCCCCTTACCATCTCAATTCTCAACCAACAACATTGATAGGTTATATATATATGGGACGAGACAGGAAGTCCCATTCCCTATCCCGATCCCCAATTTTCTCGTCTTGAAAATTTTCAGGACAGGAAGACTAGGATGAAAAACTTTGAACACCCCTAACTTTAGTTTTCAAATTTGATGATATTTTTTTGATAAAACAAATGTCTATATACAACTCAATATTTTATAATATTCCCCTCATGCACATTAGATTATCTTTAAAGGTTACCCAAATTAAAATAGCTTTTAAAATATAAAAAGAATTAGAAATCTACCTCCTTTTAGGTTTTGATTACTTTTAAAAACTTTCGAAAATCACAAACAAAAATCTTATAATACTTTTTTTGTGAAAAGTACGTGAATTTTCATGGAAAGAAAACTTTAAAAAAAAGGGATGCACCCTAAAAAATGTTATAAAAATGAAAATGCTAAAATTTAATTTAAAAAAATACTAAATTCCTAAATTCCTAAATAATTACAATTTTTAAGATTTCTTATTGATAAATGTTTTTTTCCCTTGTTCCTTCTGCCTAATTTTTGCCGTATTTTATTATAACAAATATTAACATCAATTCATGCTGCTCTTTTATGGTAATTTCCTTCGGTTGCCAACCCACAAAATCTATCGTTTGACTATCTCTCCCAGCATCCAAATTTGTTATAGAGGATCGATTATCGTGCGAGATCTAAATTAAAACAAATTATAGATCTTTAATTATATTTATATATAAGCTCTCTCTCTCTATCTTCTTATACTTCCTCATAGATTGATGAAAGCGGCGGCGGCAACTATGGAGAACGTTCCTGAAGAACTGAAATTGGAAATCCTTCTGCGCTTGCCCGTCAGGTCTTTGGTGAGTTTAAAGTGTGTGTCCAAGTCATGGCGCTCAATAATCTCTAACCCTAATTTTGCCAAGTTGCATCTTCAACTTTCTAATTATTCCCAATACCCCAATCGAATCCTTCTCCCAACCTCTCCTCAAATGAAATCCATAGATATTAACACCTCCCTTCACAATGATTCTGACACTTTCAACGTCATTTTCCCCCCACCCATCAAATCACACAGCCAAGTTCATCGTATCATGGGTTCTTGTCGAGGCATTGTGTTACTCCAGACTTTAAACATGGATCTTTGTATGTGGAATCCTGTTACTGGTGCCTACAAAAACATCGCACTCCCTCCTCGATTCAAATCACCAATTCTATTTGCCTTTTGTTATGACGAATCTCTTGACGACTACTTCATTGGCCTCTCATACTGTTATGATTATACATATAGAAGACATGAGCTTTTTGAGGTTCGCTCTGTGAGAACCAATTCCTGGCAAAATCTTGATCTCCATCACCATTATAGAACACAGTCTCTAAACCGTAGTGGTACAATCTTTAATGGCGCTATTCATTTCACAGCTAATTCTGATGAATCACCTTACACTTCACCACAAGTTATTGCATTTCATATAACAACAAAGGGCTTACGAAAAGTACCTCTCCCCATTGTTACAGACTTAAAATTTCCTAATTTAGGAATACACAAAGGTTGCCTTGCTTTAACTTGTGCAAGTCTCACTGAAATACAAGTATGGGTGATGAGAGAATATGGAGTGAAGCCATCTTGGACTAAGTTTTTCTCTGTAGATCGTTTCCACAAGAGTGATATTTGTTGCATTTGGCCTTTAGTATTCTTCAAAGAAGGTGATGAACTTGTTACATCTTATAATACAAAAGATGGACGTGAAGGATTATCAAAATGGAATGATAAAGGAGAACTGCTAGAACATCGCGCTTATGGTCCTACTATTCGCAAGACATATTTTATGCATGCAATAGCACATACGGAAACTTTACTTCCCCTTCCTTAAGGATGTGGTTTGATCAGGTACGTACTTGTTCAACTAACTTTGGTTTTGTTAAAGATTCAAGACCTAAAACCTAATAGGTTTAGGAAAGAGCATTAAAGATAATGTCACCGAAAGTTAATTGTTGTTAATTCCTAGCTACTTCTGATAGTCCATGCTAATATTGGTTTGATGCAAGGAAGGAATGCGATTGTTTTTGTTTTTATTCATAAACATTTGTCATTTTATTTTATTTTTTTAATTCCTTCTTCCATTCTTATCCTTTCTAACAACCAAACAGCCCCTGAAGGTTTTCCTCTTGGATGTTAAAGACTTCACTTATCTTTGTCACTTTATGCGCTTCAGTTATATTAGAATACAAAGCAATTTCAGGAACATCTATAGACTATTGTGTTTCTAACACAATTTTTGTTTGTTCTTCTAATTTAAGAACAGGGTCGGAACCTTCATCCTCATGATATTATGGCAGAATCTCTTTTGCTGCGTGCGAGTCCAATATATTATTTAGAGGTTTCTTCTTCTAATAATAATACGCTGAAGGAACATCGTTATATTGTATTATTAATTAATCTCATCATGATTTTTGCTTTTCCCCCATTTACTATGACCACTGCACTTATATTATTGGATTTTAATAATTTTTCGGCGGTCATTGTGTTCATCAATATAAGGTGAAATATACTACTTCCTCCGGTCTTAAATATAAGACAAAGTTTGTAATACAAGATATTTAGGATCCGAGGTAGTATTACAATGCCAATCTTTATTGAAAAAAAAAAAACTACAAGTACCTCATTTTTTCCTAAGACTCTTATAAGTGACTTTTTTCTCAGGCTATTGGTGTGACTATATAATTTAAACTAGGGTTAAAGTGAAAAAAATGTACATGTGCTTTGGTCAGAGTAGAACCTAGCAGCAAATGCTTTTTTGAGATGCAAAAGTGACTACATACGTGGTTACAAATTAAGTGTAAAAATACCGTTTGACCGCTTAAGTTTGACTTTGACGGTTAAGTTTGACTTTTTTTTGTTGACTAAACGATGACGTTGCTTTCAAAAGTGTAAAAATACACATGTGGTTTAACTAAAAGAGCGCCCAACACCAAGTACTTTTTTTAGGTTAAAAAATATCATTTGACTGTTAGTTTGATTTTTTTTTTACTAAATGGACGATAACGTGGCTTTCAAAGCAACCGTGTGGAAAAAAAAAAAAACATGCCGATTAGTCGCAAGTCTAAGTTGGGAAGAATTAATATCACTATTCCCATCAATATAAGGTGGAATATACTATTAAAATGACAATCCTTATTGAAAAATAGATGTACGTGCCCGCATCTATCTAGTATGTGTATATATTTATTGTAATTAACTTTACTTTGTTAATACAGTTAGCTTCTGTAGAAGAGCTAACAACGCTAATAGAGCAAAATTTCAGGGTTAGTAAGATTAAAAGATTTAATAAAGAGAATATATATATATATATATATACACACACACACACATACTAAATTAAAAATTGAAACAAACTATGTAGCTCGGTTTTCCCTAGCAATGACTCTCATAACTGACTTTTTCTCATGCTATTATGGTGCGACGACTATACAATTTGAACTATTATCGTCTGTGATGTTACCATCTTGCATACGTTAGTACGTAAACAACTTCCATTATCAAGGTTTGTTATTTTCACTCCCATAGTAGGAAAAAGGGTATTCCTTCTACAGAAATTTAAGCCTTGTTTGATTCTATTATGTGTTTTTTTTTCTTTCTCAAAAACAGTTTTATAAAACTATTTTTAGAAACAAGTTTTGAAAAAAAAGAATATGTCTGGATAGTTGTTTTAAAAAATCTGTTTTTGAAGTGATGTGGCGGGGACAATCGGTAGTGACGTGAAACAACTAAAAAATATTTTAGTTTTTTAGTTTTTAAAAACAACAATTTGAAAACAGTTCTGAAAACACAATTTTTTATTTTTAAAAACATAATCAAACAAGTCCTTATCCTCTTTCAACCATTCTTCCACTACGGGATAAAGAAATGTAATCAATAGCTATGCTATTCTGAGCTCACCCAACAATGAGCAATCTATCTTACCATCGGTTAGAGTCGAGAAATCGGGCCGAGCCCGTCAAGTCGGCTCGTTTAAGTCTTGACTCTTCAAGGGTCGGGCTTAAAAATTAGAGGAGCTAAATGAAATTAGCATTGTAGGGTTTGCCCTGCAAGGCCTCAGGGCTGCCCATTAGGCCCTGTTATTTTTATATAAAAAAATTAATAAGGAGTTGGAAGAGGTGTCCCCACATTCGAATATTGATTGAAAATAAAAGTCAGCTTGCTCCTTATATTGGCAAATTTCTCATCACAAGTCATAGGGTCAATCTTGTCATAGAAATATTGTATAATAGTTTAAATTTAAAACCTAGGTATGATTCTTATGTTTTATCTGAGTTATTTGTGAACAATAGTTTGCTTTTTATTACAAATTAGTGAATGTGTTTATTTGTTGGATGATTCGTGTTGTTTAGATATTAATATTGACATTTATTTGATAAATTAGAACTTTAATTATTGTAATTAAGTTACTAATTATATTTCTTTAAAAAAACGGAGAAAAAATAGTTAAAATTTGGAATAATAACTTTCGGGCCCTATAGGGCCGACCCTGGTGCTCTCAGGCTAGGCTTTGAAAAACAGATGTTTTCTATGCTCTACCATCGGTATCGGTACTATTAGATACCGTAGCTTATAGCTTTCTTCCTGCGGTGACTATTAGAGCACAAGCCAAGTATAGTCATGAACTTTCTCCGGATGGTCCGTTGTCTTGTCACTCGAAGTTCAAATTCGATCCATTAGGTTCTTCGATTTTAAAAGAAACACACTCAAGAAAGCATCTTTGCTTATTCTAACATCCTAAATATTAACTTGAATGAATGGTAGATTGCTATGGGCATGGTAGATATATAAACATGTGATATTTGATCGCTAGATAAGTATATGGTTATTAGATGATAGATATACATGAGTTTGGTAGTTAGATGGTAGATGGACATGTGTGGGTAGTTGGATAGTAGATGGATATGTGATACTTGAAAGGTAGTTGAGACCCATAAATTCTATAAATACCTCATCTCTTTTCTTCTTCCCCACCCACACACACAAATATTCACACACATATGATCAGTGAGGAGAAAGTGAGAAAGAAGAGAGAGAGAAGAAAAGTAAGGTGGTAATTATTTGGAAGCCTTGTGGTAACTTTTTGGTGATTATTTTGGAGCTATAGAGTAACAGGTTATAACTCTGAATATTGTTCTATATACTTGTGAATTGTGTATGATTAGGAATGCTTTTTTTTTTTTTGTTGAAAAAATGGAGTGAATTATATGTGTGTGTATAGAGTAACAGGTTATAACTCTGAATATTGTTCTATATACTTGTGAATTGTGTATGATTAGGAATGATTTTTTTTTTGTTGAAAAAATGGAGTGAATTATGTGTGTGTGTGTATGTATGTATTTTAAATTATAATATTATTATAATTAAAAATCATAAATTACAGTTTTGTCCCCGAATTTCAAAAATGATAGTTTAGTCCCGAATTTCAAAATGACAGTTTAGTACTTCGAATTTATAAAAAAGACATTGTTCAACGAAGCTTTATGAGATGTTGGTTTATTTTGTTATATGATGATATTTGATATAAATGGAAGTATGATTTAATGTACTTTATTTTTGAACGAATATAATTATCATGTCGACTGTATTTGTGATGGATCGAAGTAAGGAGGAATTTGTATGGTAAGATCTCTTTATACCATCACTTGGTGCATAGTGGATGATCATCATACCCCATCTTCCATGTTTTTCTCTAACTGATATTGCATTGGAGTTATAAGACATATGACACCTCCTTAGTTGTATTCTTTTAAGGATGGGAGTCATAGTCCATATTTAAGCTCTACACCTCTGGCCGGGTACATCTTAAGTTTTGGTGACCTTGGGACAATCTAGTCAAATGGATTAGTTTCTGTTGGACTATGTGTTAGCCTATGGCTTCAGTCAGCAGTATAAGGATGTACGGTGATATAAGGGAGACTGCATATTGCATCATTGTACAGTTCACATTAACACAATGATAATTAATTTTGTATGAACTTATGGTATATATAAATATATATGTAATCAACTCCTGTTTTTTTTTTTTTTTGTCATATATGATTTGCTTGTGTACGGTATAAACTTTTAGTAGTTACTGAAACATGAAATCTCATCCTATATTAACATTATTCTGGTGAATGTACAAGCAGGGAGCAAGAGAAGGCATCTTGATAGGGCAAAACTTTATAGCCTATAGACTCCGTAAGTGTACGGGTCGTACCAAGTGATAGAGTGATAAGAAAAGTATCATTCATATGAGGACTCAATCTAACTAGCGATTAGATATTAAATTCCCTTATTTCGTTTAAGTTGAGCGAGTCAGAATTGTTTTCAATAATAAAAAGTACAACATATAGAGTCACTAATCCCTTGTTTGTTTCTTAGATTTTATCCCCACTAAATTAATTTTGACTTAACTTGATCAGCTAATCTAGATTATTAATGTCTATAAATGTCTTCCGATCCATTTATATATCTATCTTAATTAATTATGCAATGCCTCACACAACTAAATAAGATGCATCTTAGATCAGGCTCACTCTAATTTGATTATACGGAGCTTCTAGGTATATGTCTATCCTAGATACAAATTATATTAAAACCTAATTCCACATTATTTAATCCCAAGGTCAATTCAAGATTCCATTTTCCAAGTTCAACCCTTGTAATACCCTAAAAATCTATATTATAATTTGGTAAAATTATACCTATAGAAAGTAGTTGAATATGGGTATCAAATGTTAAGATATAATTATCTTATTTTCTAAGGAAAAATCTCTTGGAAATTAGAGAATTTGAGGGCCAAAGTACCAAATGACCAAAATGCCCCTAAGGGACATAAATGATTTAGGAAAAATTGTGAAAAATCCTAAAAGTCAGTGAAATAATTATTTGAATAATGAGAGTATGTTATCTCTAATTAGGGTAATTTAATAAATTACAAACTTGGAGAAATTGAATAAAGATATTCAAAAGTATTGTAATGACTATAATGCCCTTACAAATTCTAAAATACTGCAGAACACATGAAAACAGAAATGTCAGTGTTATAATTATGAGGTAGTGGGACATTCTAATTAAGAAAATTATCACCTAATGATAATAAATTGATTAAGTAATTTCTAGCTAATTACTTAAGTCTGAGCAAAGGAAATTATGAAATAATTATGTAAAACTCAAAAATTAGTAGTAATTGGCTTAAAATTAGTAAAAATATATTTACTAATTAATTGGAAATTATTGTGGAAAATAGTTGAGTTTAGGTATTTTTAAGCCTAAATACAAGAATGGACCAATTAGGTAATTTTGTGAAATTTTTGGAAAAATTAAATAAATAAATGATTTAAATAATTAATTAAATAAATATTTATTATTATTTTGGTCAGCCGAAATTTTGCTTGCAAAAGGAAGATTGGAACAAGCAAAGAATATCTAAGATTTTTATAGCAAGTTGCAAATATAATAATAATAAAATTAAATTAAAGTAAAAATGATGAATAGTGATTTAGAAATTAGGAAACGGATCCTATCTAGAGATCTAGGAATGGGAATTCCAAAGTCAAGGTAGAATATTGATCGGTGGAATTTTATCTTCCGTTAAACTCTTGCGGAAGTTAATTCAAGCCGTTTGTGCTTTTTCCTAATAAGACGAAATAGGGAAAATGCGAGATAGGCATATTTTTGGATTCGAAGAAAATAAATTCTAACTCAACATCTAGGAATGAGTTTGAATTTATCTGGACATATTTGGAATCGGTGAATTTTTCTGAAGAAGTTGATGTTTCCAGAAATACGTTTCGACACCGGACGCATTCGGACACGTTTTTCGAGAAAACTTCAACTGGACTGTTGGAGCCCTATATGGAATCAAAATTTAGGTTAACTTGGACATTTCTAGTAAGAGAGAATATGTCTCCAAAGTTGTAAATCCAGATTTTTGAGATTTCTCCGAAATCACGCGAATCGGTACCGACGGGGAAATCGGCTGAGACGGGCATAAAGTGGCAATTGTCATCAAATTTTGGACCACTCCCTTGCTGCCACATCACTCCCCTTATGTCGACCAGCACTCTTTCATGGACAAGAAATTTACAACATTTTGGTCTTATTTTCCATGGTTATAAATCAAAGGGCACACCATTTTCCCTTGTTTGGCCGAGCCTAGAGGGAGAAGGAAGAGAGAGAAACTCTGGAAAAATTCTCGAAGTCTTCAACGGGTAAGTCTTAGGTCTTTAGTCTTTAGTTCGGTAGTTAGTAGAATTGTTAGTTAGATTTAGGAAGTAGGTGACAAGATTCCTATCCTTGTTTTAAGCCTTGTTTGCGTTGAAAAAATATGCAGAGGTGTAAACATAGTAGGGATCGAGTCGCCGAAAAGTTGAAGCTTTCGTAGTTTTTCAAAAGTAATGGTAGAATTTGTTAGAATAGCCTTTAAATTTCAAGTATGATTGGATATCATATGGGAGGGCTATTTTAGTCCTTATTTTCGAAAACCCAAATGGCGTCGAAGTTCTGGCGAAATTTCGGGAAGAAAATTTATAAGAGTAACGAAGTGCTGGCGAAATTCCGCCAATTAGGGGCATAGGGTCAAAATGGTAATTTTTACCTAAAATGCCAGTTATTGTGTCAAATCACTAATGGAAGTGATATTACTCTTATAGGACATCAGAAACTCTGATTTGCTGCCGTTAGTCATTTCCGTCAAAGTATCGAAGTACCATCAAACGAAGGTACGTTCGCGTACTGGTAACCTTAACGCTGATGTTTACCGTATGCATGTATGTGTTAGGTGTAGTGTATGTGGTAACTTATGGCTCGATGGTATGTCTATGTGTTGTTTATATGTTTACGTTTGTTATGGGCGATATATCTACATGCTGTTGGGCGATATATGTATAGATGTTTTTGGGCGATATATGTATGCATGCTTTTGGGCGATGAATGCACATATACTGTTGTTAATATAACTGTCTGTAGTCCATATGCTGTGTATGTAAATATGAGGTTAACCGTTACCTGGGGTTCGATGCATGGACTCCAGCGCTTAACTTAGCTTCAGTTTCGGAAAGACCAAGGACCAAGGAAAGAGGGAAGCAGCACGCTTAGAGACCCGGCGGAAGATTTCTTTTCATTCTGTCTGAAGCCTTCCTTTTGATGTTGTTATCTACTTTTGAACCACCCGGTTTCTAGACTTACGGCATTTTGGAATCTAAATATCAGTTACTCTTTGCTCCGTTGCTCTACTCTGACAATTTGAAATGATGTTTCATGAAAAAAAAAATTATACTGCTTTTAAAAAAGTTGGGATGTTACAACCCTAAATCCCCAAAACATTCTCAATAGTGGCCAATTACTAAGCAATAAAAATAAAACAAGACTAAATAAACTGAATTAAATTAAGCAAAAATAATTAATGGGAATAACATTTTAAGTCTCAAACAAGCTAATAGATCCTAATTTAGGTTGAAAAGAAAGTTCAGTCACACATGGCTATAACAAAATCCATAAAAAGATTAAACTCAAATTCAGAGAAACAGCCTGAAGGGAAGAATAGAAATCAAATATGTCTGTGTGCGTGTCTTCAATCTCCCTTCCTCTGCTTCTTGAATTTGTGGTTCAGCCTCCGTGCATTGTATGGTGTGCGTCCTTTTGCTGCTCCTCTGTGATCTTCCTTGCGTCTTTTTTGCTTCATATATATAACTTAAATATAACTTAGGTCGTGGGTCACTGATTCTCCTTTTCTTATTAAAAATATATCTTATATCTTGTAATCTCCTCCACCAGATCACACAATTGATTTTGTTTTTATTTTTCTTGCATGGGACCATTGAGTTTGACTGATTGCATATCTTCTTAATTGCTTTTTCTACTTCTTTCTAAATCAGCTAATATTTCCTGTAAAATATAATAAGAAATAAGTAAATTTTATATCAAAATATATTTTTATCCTATAATGATAGTAAAGTATATAAAAGATAATTAAATAGGTATATAATATTAATAAATCCAACTAATTATATCATAAAATATATACCTATTTAATTATAAAATATATACTTATCACATATATGGAGTGAGCTTTGAAGACTCTTTTGTACTCCTAGAGCTCATGTTATATTATTTATATTTCCCATGATCATAAGACTTCCGCATTGTATTTAGTATTTACTATGAAATATTTTGGGAATTTTATGTTAATTAACTTCGTAAAATGGATTTTGAGTTGAAACAGTTATGTATTTTGATGATGAGCATCCTTGTTGGCAATATTTTAAATACTTTGACGAAGTATTTGAGTGTTGGATTTGGGATATTACACTTATGATTAAAAGACAGTGGAACCGGACCACTATATAACAATGAAAAACAAAAGGAATTACAGAACCAACTAACATTGCAAATGCCTGAAGACGAGTTGGTTTAATTGATAGCTATTTTTTTTTTTTTTTTTGGAATTGGGAGTCCTCTGAATTACTCTTATCTATACTCTACGCGTGTTCTTATCGACATTGGGAATAGAGATATATGCATATGCTAGAGATAGAAACTATATTATATCTGTCACAGTGTGGAACTCTCAAAAAATACTTTTCTAAGAACTTAGAGTCTTATTATACTAACAAGATGTTGGTTAAGAATATGGTAAGCAATCTCACTCTTGTTTTTGGGAGGTTTAAACTTTAACATTCTCGGCTCGACAAAGATAGGGGTTAAATTCAAAGAGATTTGGGGATACTCTGGGTTCACAAACACAGGAAAAAGTTTGTTAAATTATGCCCATGAAAATATCATTCTCCTTATTGAATTCTCAAATGTTGTTTTCTGCAAATTAAAGAGATTACTTCAGTATTATTGTTATTTATTTTCTCTACTTTTGTGTACTTATGTATAGTCTTCTTAACATAATCTCTCCCCGACCAGTTGAGTGTAGCAAAATATAATTTTACTTATGTAAACTAGAGAGAGAGAGAAATATATATTCACATAAGTGTGTATATTCAAGTGTATATTAGAAGGATTGCCTAATGCCTATTTATATACAAAGGAGAGTGGCATAAAAGTAAATACAGAAGAAACAAAGGAGGAAATCAGGGAGGGAATCAAGGAGAGAATAGTATCTTAACACTCCCCCTCGAGTTAGAGTATATATAAATGTTAATAATGCACAACTTGTTACAAAGATACTCAACCCGTGTCTCATTTGAAGCTTTTGTCAAAAGATCTGTCAGTTGGTTGTTTGATCGCACGTGCCCTATAAATACAACATTTTCTTTGATCTTGTCATGAATAAAGTGACAGTCAATTTCAATATACTTCTCGTACGCTCATGGAACACAGAGTTCGATGCTATATGAAGTGCTAATGTATTGTCACATCATAGTTTCGCAGGCAATGTCGTGGCGATGCTAATTTCCTTCATGAGTTGAAATACCCACACAATTTCTTGTATTGATTGTGACATGGCTCTGTATTCTGCTTCTGCACTTGATTTTGACACAACACCTTGCTTTTTACTTCTCCAAGATATCAAGTTTCCACCAACAAACACATAGTACCCTGTAGTGGACTTAGATCCTGCATGGTCCCCATCACAGAAACACACAACTTTAGTGTACCCATAATCTGTATAGAGAATGTCATGACCTAGAGAACCTTTCAAATAATGTAAGATATGCTCTAAGGCTTCCCATTGTGCTACCGTTGGAGATGCCATGCATTAGCTAACTACACTGACCGAGAAGGTTATATCAAGACGAGTTACTGTCAGATAATTCAGCTTCCCAATGGATATATATATCTCTCAGGAGATGCAAACGGCCGCTTCAATTTCTCTAGATCAATCTTCTTCTTCAAGTCATCAGGAAGTTCATTAAACATACTATCATTAAGATCCAAGAACGAATTCGGAATCATGAGAATGTTGCTTGGTGCAACTCCAAGCTTTCTAGTCTCTTTTAAGAGATCGAGAACATACTTCCTCTTAATCAAAAGGATGCTTGTCTCGCTTCTCAAAACCTCAATACCAAGAAAGTACTTTAATGGTCCCAAGTCTTCTGTCTAGAAGTAGGAGTTAAGGAAGACTTTAAGTTCTGAAATTCCATAGATGTTACTTCTAGTAATTACAATGTTATCAACATACACTATTAGGAGTACCATGCCTGCATTGGACTAGTAATAAAATACAGAGTGATCACACTTACTTTGACTTGACCCAAATTTCTTGACCACATTGCAAAACCTATCATGTAAACTATATATATATATATATTCACATAAGTGTGTATATTCAAGTTCAAATTAGAAGGATTGCCTGCCTATTTATATACAAAGGAGAGGGGCATAAAAGTAAATACCAAAGAAACAAAGGAGGAAATGAGGGAGGGAATTAAGAAGAGAATAGTATCCTAACAACTTAATAGCCTTCACATCAGATTTCTAAAGGTCTTAATTATTTTGTTTTGGATTTGAGGAGACTACTGAGCATTCAATATGTTTAACTGATATGCCTATAAGTTTCGTTATTTAAGCTGCTCCTTCTTAGTTGACTCTCTTCTGCTCACTTCTTCCAGCACCATTTGGACCAACCGACTCCTAGCATTCAATATGTCAAGGTATGCCTCCAATCTCAAAAAGACTACAGAGGTATTTATAGATTGTCCACCAACAATATCCTCACATCGAGGAGCAGGTGTTGAACTTCTTCCCTTTTAAAAACGGAAAAGATCCACGCATTAACCACATGTACCACTTACAATATCTCTTGGGTGTTCTACTCGATCGTTCTTGGGTCCTGAGTAATGCGTCGGCTGGAATCCTTTTGTTTCTTCTCTAATTCCTCGTGGCCCACATCTTTAAAAGCAAGTCAACTCCAAGATCAATTTTGGATGCTCTCAATTTCTATTTTCCTCAATATCCCTTATACGTACGTATGTACATACATACCTACAACGTACATACACACACTGTTATGATCACACTATGATATCAATTCAGAAGGTAATACTTCTGATATATATATTGCAATCAATCACTGAAATGTTCCACGGTTACATATATGGAAGTAATCGCAGAAGATTCAATGCAACAGTAATGACAGTATAAAGAAGATGATAACAACCTAACAAAGCTGAATAACAGAATAGAGAGAGAACGGAGGGGGGGACCACAGAGTCAGAAAGGGAAATGAATTCACACAATAATTCCATACCTCCCCTAGTCCCTATTATTCCTATATATAGACTTTCTAACTATATTTCCCTAAGTTTCCAGGTTCCTCTTCTTGCCCTTTTGCTTCTCCTAACGGGCCCTTCTTTGGGTTCCTTTGATGTATCCATTGGATCTACTGCTGTTGGGCCTATTTCATCCTCATTCATTACATTACTCCGCCCATCAAATTGGACCTTGTCCTCAAGGTCCATAGCAGGGTATAAGGTTTGAATATCAGTAAGGTTCTCCCAAGATTCAGTGGAAAAATCATCCCATTGCACTTGAACTTGCTTAACCCAGCTGGCTCCATCCCTGATGACGCGAGTATCTAAAACCCGAATAGGTGTAAGGATAGGACCTTCAGGGGTATTTAACAATGGTATAGGGACTGTAGGCTGGGGTACAGTGGATCCATAAAATCGTTTAAGCAGGGAGACATGAAACACAGGATGAATTTTAGCGTGAGAAGGCAATTCTAGTCGATATGCCACTGTGCCAATGCGCCCCAAAACCTTGAAAGGACCAAAGTAGCGTAAAGCCAATTTGTGATATTTACGAAGTTCCACTGAATGTTGTCTATAAGGCTGAAGTTTAACCCAAACTAAATCTCCTATTGCAAATTCGGTGGGTAAACGGTGTCTATCAGCAAAGTGTTTCATATGGTGTTGAGCTCGCTGAATGTTGCCCTTTAGAGTGTGAAGAACTTCATCCCTTTGACACAGCTGGGTGTGAATGTCAAATGGAGTATCATCCAGAGAAGTGTGTTTCAGTAAAGGTGGAGGATCACGACCATAAACTACCTTAAAAGGGCTCATACCGATGGTTGTTTGCAAGGAAGTATTATACCAATACTCCGCCCAAGGTAAATATTGAAGCCATTGCCGTGGATGATCAGAAATAAAGCATCGCAGATATAATTCAAGACATTTATTCAAAGCTTCGGTTTGGCCATCCGATTGAGGGTGATAAGCAGATGTAAAACACAGTTGGGATCCCTGTAACTTCATCAACTGGCGCCAAAAATTACTGGTGAAGGTTCGATCACGGTCACGCACAATGGTATTGGGGATGCCATGAAGTTTCACGATATGTTGAATGAAGACCTCCGCAATCTTTTGACTGGTGAAACTAGCAGCCAAAGGAATAAAATGACCGTATTTGGACAAACGGTCAACCACAACAAAAACCACAGAGTGACCATTCACCACTGGGAGTCCCGTAATGAAATCCATAGAGATGTCTTCCCAAATTCTCATTGGAATGGGTAGGGGTTCAAGTAAACCAGACGGGTGTAGGGTGGACACTTTAGCACGCTGACACACAAGACAGTGCTTAATAAATTGGCGAATGTCAGTCCTCATATTCACCCAGTAAAAAAGATTGGCTATCCGATAGAAAGTGCGAAGAAAACCCGCATGTCCTCCAACCTTGGAAGAGTGAAATTCATTTAGTATATCCTGAATTAGTGCAGGATCAGTATGAGGCAGAACGAACCTGTTTTTCCAATAGAGATCCCCATGTTTCAGTTGGTAGTACCCCTGTACCGAATCCCCCGAGGCGAGCTGGGTCTTCAAATCTTGGATGAAAGAAGATGAACGCACCCGTTCATAAAGCTGATCCATAAACGTATTCTGAAGGGTAGACAATGCCATATAACTCACTCGAGACAACGCATCAGCAGCTTGGTTGTGGCGGCCGGGTTTGTGCTCGATTCGAAAACGATAACCCAGAAGTTTGGGAAGACACGCTTCTTGTTCAGGGGTCTGAATGGTTTGCTCCCCAAGATGGCGAAGACTAGCATGATCAGTCCGAATGATGAAAAAATGGCCAAAAAGGTAATGGCGAAATTTAGAAACGGCATCGGTGATAGCTAACAGCTCCCGAGCATACACCGATTGCTTCTGCATACGTGGTGACAGCTTCTTGGAGAAGAACGCGATTGGATGATTCTCCTGGCTTAGAACAGCTCCGATGCCGATCCCTGATGCATCCGTTTCCAAAACGAAGGGTTTGGAAAAATCTGGCAGCCGCAATACTGGTGCCTGTGTAATAGCGAATTTGAGGTTGTCGAATGCCTCCTGGGCTTGGGCTGTCCAAACAAAAGCGTCTTTGACCAATAAATTGGTGAGTGGGCCAGCGACCTGAGAATAACCTTTTATGAACCGTCGGTAGTACCCACTGAGACCAAGAAATCCTTTGAGTTGGGATACCGTCCGAGGCTGGGGCCATTGTTGGACTGCTATAACCTTTGAATTATCCATTTCAATTCCGGTGGCGGAGATCACATGGCCCAAATAGTCGATGCGTCGTTGACCAAACTCGCATTTGGACTGTTTGGCGAATAACTGATGACGATACAGTGTGCTTAGGACCTGATCGACGTGGTTGAGGTGGTCTTCCCACGTGGCGCTGTAAACCAGTATATCATCGAAAAAGATTAAGACGAACTTCCGCAAAAATGGCCGAAACAGAGTGTTCATCAATGCCTGGAAGGTGGCCGGAGCGTTTGTGAGCCCGAAGGGCATAACTAGCCACTCATATAAACCTTGATGAGTGCGGAATGCTGTTTTCTCGCGGTCGGAGCTCTTCATCAGGATTTGATGGTATCCCGATCTTAGGTCGAGCTTAGAGTAGTACACTGAACCAAATAATTCATCGATGAGCTCATCAACCGTTGGCATTGGAAAAGCATCTTTGACGGTGATGGCGTTCAAAGCTCGATAATCGACACAGAAACGCCAGGTCCCATCCTTCTTCTTAACTAGGATTACCGGCGCCGAAAATGGGCTGGTACTTGTCTGTATCAAACCATCGTTCAATAGTTCATCCACAATGCGCTCGATCTCTGTCTTCTGACTCACGGGATAGCGATATGGTCTGACTTTGACAGGTGTTGAATGAGGAAGTAAGTCAATGGTATGTTCACGTGCCCGGGGTGGCGGTAGCCCGTGTGGTTCCATAAAAACAGAGGCATACCCCTGTAAAACTTGTAACAAGTCGTCCGGTATCAAAGTTGGAGATTCCTTCGGAGGTTGTATTACCGGCTCAAGAAGGAAGAACTCGGCCATAGCTTCCATGTGACGTAGGCGAATTAAGTGGTGGTACTGGGATTGTGAGGCAACGTTCCCTCGGAATCCCTTCAGTGTGACCCATTGTCCTTGTGTTAAGAATTTGATGATGGAAGTGTTATGATCTGCTACATGAGGTCCCAATGTTTCAAGCCATCCTGCACCTATCACCATGTCCACTGCAGCTATAGGGAGCACAAGCATATTCAAATATAATGTATAGCCACAAATCTGAACGGGTACATTACTAACTTGTTGGTTGGTTCTCATGGTTTGGCCAATACCACCCAGGATCCGCACTTCCTTTGTATGTTCAACGGATAAACTCAGAGTCTGTACAATTCGCGGGTGGATGAAATTATCAGAACTTCCTCCGTCTAGCAGGATTTGAATGTCCTTGCCGTGAATGGTACCATTAAATCGAATGGTAGCAGCTCCATGTGTTCCCTTGGATGCCGGAAGGGATAGGTGGTGCAATGTACCCTCGATAGGTGGATCTTCTTCGTCTGGCTCAACTGCTTCTTCGGGTTCATCGTCTTCAACCATCATCATCAACTGGCGTTTCGTGCATCGGTGAGTGGGGGAGAATTTTTCATCACAAGTGTAGCAAAGCCCCTTTTCACGCCGTATTTGCATTTCTGCTAGGGTAATCCGCTTGAGAGGCAGTCTGGTTGGCGGAGTTGGTAATAAGGGAGGTAAGTTGGTTTTGCCGCCTCCACTGGCTGTGCTCGGTGGAACCTGAGGATTGAGATATCCCCTGTTGTGAAAACCAGTATGCCCCACATTGTTGAGACCCTGAGGTTTAGCGGGTTTACTCCAATCAGCTGCTTCTGCAAATAGCTTGGCCAGAGTCATGGCCTGTAGCACAGATCCTGGTGTCTGTACAAGGACGTCTCGGCGTAGTTCTGGTTTTAATCCTCCCAAATAGCAGTCCAATATTGCGGCCTCGGTTAATTCAGTTGTCCGATTAGCCAGAGACATGAATTGACTATTGTATTCCCCCAGTTTCCCTGACTGAACTAATTTAAACAATTGGGACCTTGCGCAATCAAATCGGGATGGTCCGTATTGCTCTTCAATGGCCTTGACCAGTGCGTCCCAGTGAGGTACTCGGTGAGCCCGCTCCATCATCTGAAACCAGGGAAGGATGTCGCCATCTAAGTGTACTGAGGCGATTACCAGTCGCTGAGCATCGGCCACGTCGAAATACTTGAAGTATTGTTCCGCCTTAAAAATCCATTGGAGCGCCTCTGTTCCATCGAAGCGAGGGAAGTCCAATTTTACATGTTTAGTGGTTGGATAGGCGTAGGATCCTTGGTGAGATCCTGACGGAGGCGGTTCAGACCCTGAGCTAGCACTCACGGTTTTCCGATCGATTTGCTCAAGTTTTATCATGACTGCGTCCATGAATTTTTCTAATCGCAGAAAACGTGTTTGAGCGTCTTCTATGAATTCAGAAGCCCTCTGTTGTTCAGCTAATATGTCCCTCATGCGAGTGTTCTCAGCCATAGCTCACACTCTCAATGAAAGCACCAAGAATGTTATGATCACACTATGATATCAATTCAGAAGGTAATACTTCTGATATATATATTGCAATCAATCACTGAAATGTTCCACGGTTACATATATGGAAGTAATCGCAGAAGATTCAATGCAACAGTAATGACAGTATAAAGAAGATGATAACAACCTAACAAAGCTGAATAACATAATAGAGAGAGAACGGAGGGGGGGGGGACCACAGAGTCAGAAAGGGAAATGAATTCACACAATAATTCCATACCTCCCCTAGTCCCTATTATTCCTATATATAGACTTTCTAACTATATTTCCCTAAGTTTCCAGGTTCCTCTTCTTGCCCTTTTGCTTCTCCTAACGGGCCCTTCTTTGGGTTCCTTTGATGTATCCATTGGATCTACTGCTGTTGGGCCTATTTCATCCTCATTCATTACACACACATACATTATGTGCTAATCTGGATTCTCCACCACACACACACACAGACATACATACATTATGTGCTAATCTGGATTCTCCATTATATGCTAATCTGGATTCTCCACCATAGATCCAACAATTGATTCCGTCTTTCCTTCACATGTCTTTATCCTTTCAATTAACTTATGGCTGCCAGCGAAGCAGATACTTTCAGTATCCCTCAGAATTTTTACATATCCTGACTGTCCAAATATTAATCCAAATATCTAGAGAGGGACATATCATCTATTTCAAATATTTATATTATTGTTTCAAGAGTTTAATAAGTTTTCAATCATGTCTTGTAGTTTTGTATATATATGGACTAAGTTACTTAATCTCCTACATAGATTTCAATTTGTTTCTTTGTTTGTTGAGTCTCTTAAAAATTAGCATCTCTGTTAATGTGAAGCATTTGGCATTTTCTAATAATCAAAGTTCAGTATCAAAGGTATATGAAAGTCTCTTATACCAACTATTATAAGAGGTCTTCATACCTATCAGAGCCTCTGATACCAATCAGTATCAAACCCAACAGGCATCAAAGGCTCTTATACCAACCGTTTGAAAAAATCTTATAATACGTTTTTGTTAAAAATACATGACTTAAACAAACGGAACACACCCTAAAAAATGTTATAAAATTGAAAATACTAAAATTTGAATTTTTTTTAAACAATACTAAATTCCTAAATAAACGGCTAATAGCATGAGAATATTGGTGATATAAGGAATCTATTGTTTCACTATCCCAGCATCCATATTTGTTATAGATGATCGATTATCCAATATCTAAATTTTAAAAAAAAAAAAAGAATTAGGGATAAAATATTGTCACTACCATTTTTTGTGACTATCACTTTTTCATCGTTAGATTATAATCTCATCTACCTTTATATCATTTATCTCTCCTATATATTGAGATTCTGATCTAACTATGAAAAAGTGGTAGTAACATTGAGTGATCAAAAATAGTAGTGACAATATCCTATCCCAAAAACTTATTGATCTTTATACTTATATATAAGCTTTCTCTATCTATCTTCTTATACTTCCTCATAGATTGATGAAAGCGGCGGCAACAATGGAGAACGTTCCAGAAGAACTGAAATTGGAAATCCTTCTGCGCTAATTGCCAGTCAGGTCTTTGGTTGGTGAGTTTAAAGTGTGTGTCCAAGTCATGGAGCTCAATAATCTCTAACCCTAATTTTGCCAAGTTGCATCTTCAACTATATAATTGTTTGCCGTTTACGATGAAAATAAAAGTTCAGATAGAAGTTGGGGTTTCTGGAAAAAATCTTACGTGAATCAGGAGTGCCACATCATTCATGGCCTGACCATTCACATGCCAACAACTCAGGTTATTTTGCCTCATATATATATACACACTATTTTAGTTTTTTTTATTTTTTTTACGCAGGCATAAAATAGATAGAACATATTATATCAGCCAAAAAAAAATTAATGTCAAATAATTTCATTCATTGAATTAAAAAAATATCAAAGAGAGATACCCAAAAGAAATAACGAAGCCAAATATATGGAGTTAAAAACCCCTGGAGTGAATATAATTAAGCTATTAAGCTATATATGATCCACTAGGCCAATTCCTAATAGCTACTTTAATTTCTTCCATTTGGAAGAATGGTCTTGTACACAAAGACTTAAGAGCCCGTTTGAATGGGTTTTTAAAAAAAATATGTTTTTTCTAAGCTCTAAATTAAAAAAAAATGGTCTTATTCTTTTAAAAAAAAAAAATTGGCTTTTTTTGTGACTTTCACTTTTTTTTAAAAAAAAAAACTATCATCTAAACATATAAATTAATAAAAAAATACTTTTTTTTATATAAAAAGTGCTTTTTTATTTTATAAAAAAATCTCATCCAAACGGACTCTAAATCCACCATAACTTGTTCTGTTGTCTAGCTTGGAATTGGCCGTGGATTTTAGTTAATCTTCACGTAACCAAGTAATAAAAGATGGGGGAGAATTACATACATATATGTATCACAAGTAGATCATTTGGAATCATTAAATTGCATTAAAGTCCTATGGGGACCTAGGTTAGATTAATTTAAATTGAGAAAAGACCAATTTGCCCTTGTTAATTTGAGCAACCAGGGGACCTAGGTTAGATTAATTTAAATTGAGAAAAGACCAATTTGCCCTTGTTAATTTGAGCAACCAATTATAAGTCATGGCGCATCACTACTACAAAATAGGGCTACAACGTCCTATTTTTTGCACTTTTGGCGTCCTATTTCTGCGAGACGTCTATCGTGGGGGCGTAGTAAGTCTTCACTTACGACGTCTAAGAAAAATTAGGACGCCGTAAGTTTCACTTAAGGCGTCCAAATATTAAATTAGACGCTAAAAGTGCCCAATTTAAAAAAAAAAAAAAACCCCATCGCAGAACAACATTGAAAATGAACATGAAGAAAGTCTATTAACATCTCAAAGTAGATTAATGTTTGCATATGAGAATGACACATACAACAACAATCAAGTCCATTTCAGGTAATATAAAAATTCTTACAATATCATCTCAATTCTTAAAACAAACAAATAAAAATTTCACTCCAACAAAATCACAGAAAAAAAATCAAAAATAAAAAATCTCAGATCTCAACTTCAACAAAATCTCAGAAAAAGAACAAATAGATAGATACGGATTTAGAGATAGATCTCACCGGAGCTTCACACATTAGACACAGATCGAGCGAGATCGAGGGAGCACGGACGGAGGGAGACCACCGGCGTTTGGAGCTTTGACACGATCCGGCGAGCTTCATCACGACCCGAGCAGATCCGGCGAGCTACAGAAGTCGGGGAGATGGTGAAGTCGATGGAGTTCGCTGTGGTCCGGCGAGCTACGCGAGATGAAAGAGAGAAGCCGATGGAGATGAGATGAGAGAAGGCAATGGAGAAAGAAAGTGATCGAAGGCACGGCTGATGAGAATCACAGGACATATTTCAATTAAAAAGAAGAAGAAGAGTCACGACTGATATATTTCTTTTTTGAATCACTTTTGACGTCTAAGTTTAAACTTAGACGCCAAAAGTGATACTTTTGGTGTCTAATTTTTTATTTAGACACCAAAAGTGATACTTTTTGGCGCCAGACTTTTCATTTACCGCTTTTTTTTCTTTTTTGAATCACTTTTGGCGTCTAAGTTGTATACTTAGACGCCAAAAGTGATGCTTTTGACGTCTAATTTTTTATTTAGACGCCAAAAGTGATGCTTTTTGGCGCCAGACTTTTCATTTACCGCTTTTTTCTTTTTGAATCACTTTTGGCGTCTAAGTTTTAAAATTAGACGCCAAAGTGATTCTTTAATCTAAATAACAAACTTAGACGTCAAAAGTTAGTTTTTCTCACATATAATTACAAAAATGCCACCGCCTTTAGTTTTTACTTCCTTTTTTTAAAAAAGGACGCCTTTTAGAGACGCTGTAAGGCTTTTTTGTAGTAGTGCATCAATGACAGGTCCTGAGCAACCAATGACAAGTTAAGGTGCCACCAATAACTTGTGGATTTGTCATTAGTTGCTCAATAAGTACTTGTCATTACTTGTTGCTCAAGAGACATTAATATTCATGGAAAAAATTGATTTAGAAGCATTATTTAAAAACAGAACCTTCAAACCAACTTGCAAAGCTTAAAGGGAATGCTTAGTATGTCACAGGAACCACAAATCAAAGCTCAAAACCAGAGGTAACATGAGGGAGGCCTCAAAAATTAAAGCTTATAATTTGTCCTTAATCTAAAATAATTTAATCAGCTTCTTTAATTTCTCCAAAAAAAAGTCAACTTTATCTTATACTCCCTCACGTCCTAATTATAAGATCAAATTGACTTTTTTGGAGAGATTAAAGAAGTTAATTAAATCACTTTAAAGTATTTTTTTAATTTTTTTTTCAAAACTAATTAGTTTAACTAATAAACTAATATATAATCTAAGAATACACAACATATAATATGATTAAGTAACTTATTTAGTTCCTTTAATCTCTTCAAAAAAAGTCAATCCAATCTTATAATTAGGACTGGAGGTAGTATTTAGGACCGAATGAAGTATTCAATAACCTGATGGTTAAGGCTGGTGACAGAAGCTTTGCAAAAGATGAAGAGGAAAATTCCTGAGATTGCTGAGTAGTCTCATGTTGTCTTCTCGTGTACGTACTCGAGGTATATGTTTTCTTTTTCAGACCCAGACATCCCAATATCAGTGTTTACCTTGCAGTTTTAACTGTTTCTTTCCTTATCAATAGACGTGTGTTAAACATTGTTCACAAGCTGAATGGGATTCAGTATTAATTTGAAGAGCTTTGTCCGCATTTTATAGCTCTTTCATAAAATGCATGCATCTGCAGTTCACTTAGTAAAAAAGATGTTGGACCTTGGTAATGGTCTATTTTAATGTTCATTCAATTTCTGCCTCATAACTTGTCATTTTGTTCTTCTCTTTCAGCTTCCAAGAAACAGCTTGCAGAGTTTATCTCCTCTCTTCATGGGCATGTTTCTTCTCTTGTTCAATTCGTCACATGGTTGGATCAGCTGGTATATAAAACATGTCTTTTTGGCTTCTTATTTTTATTGTGTTTGGAAATATATGGACTTGTAATCTAAATTTGTAATAACTCCGAGGAGTTGAAAAGGTCTAAAAGGATGAGTAGCAGATAACAGATAGAAAGCAATGATCTTTTTTCTTTGCGCTGAAATTTTATCCATAAGACAGCTAGCATCTTGCAAAATGAAACTTCTGCTTAATATGTCTAGTGCTTTTAATTTCCATGTTTCACAGTTGTTGAGCATGCATATGAGAGTTAGCTACAGTGGCCCAAAAGCAAGAGCTTCTGTTGGAATTATGTTATAGAGAGCCTCAGTTATTCAAGGACCTACTCTCATTGAAGGAAGGCTCTGTAGAACTCATAGCAGTGGTAAAAGATTTTCGTAAATAATCTCTCTCAAGTCTCTCATTTTTTTATAGTGATTACATATATTGAGGAGAAATAATTACTGGGATTGGAAAGTATGTTGCCTGCAAAACGTCAAATCCATCCTCTGCACATAATAAAGATGAAACATCTATTCTAATGATTTTCTTCATGTCTTGAACCTGCGGGCTCTAGTTCAATGAACTTTATTGGATTGATCAATCACACTTTGCTTTCAGAAGCTGGTGATCTACGGAGCAGTATTAGCAAAAAGTTACTATTAATTTTTCTTTTTCTTTTTTTTTTCCAATAAGTTTATTTTCATGGAAGGCTCATTGCAATTTCACCTTCTATCAGACACAATTGCTTTCATTTCATATCTTTGCCTCTGCAGTTACTTGAGACCATCCACTTTTTCAGCTGTTTTTGAATGCCTAATCTTCTAGATTGCCTAAGAATTACAGAAAAGCTTTACTTATCAAAGAAAGGGTATCCATGGCATACATTGTCCTATCTGCTTGTTGCTATAAGTTCCTTCCTGCTGGATTTTTAATAGGGGGGGTCATTGTTATACTTTCAGGTACTGATCTGCATAATTCAGTTGTTGATGAGACAAAAATGACAACAAAGGGTGCTTCTTGTTACAGGCTATCATTTTGAAGGAGCCTGTTCTTGATAAGGTGTCTTCTATATATGGTCTTTTCCCCTCTAACGTGAATGGTTATAAAAGACATAATGTGGCCTGTTTGCTTCTTTTGCGCGCTCGGGCCCAAGCTCTTGGTGTTTTTCAGACCGGACAGTGTGTTTTACTGTACTCCAGTTGCTCCATCCTAATGACGACCCTGCTTCCTTGAATTCACATATACCGTCAGTTTTGGTCAAGGTCACTAGTGATGCTATTTCTTTTGTTTTCTAATAGTTAAAGAAGGCAAGTCTCATTTGAGTTGAATCTCATTCAGGATCGTTCACTCAGAATGAATCTTAAGGTTGAAGAACACAAGGAACCTGAGGAGGACATGGAAGTGACAGCAGACGAAGTCAATGAAGGGTCAAGACTATATTTTAGAATCAAGAGCTGAAATTTTATTTTATCCAAAATGACCGCGTTTTTAACAATGGAGACAAGGCCCAATTGGGAGGCTCTTCGCAGCAATTTTTAATGTAGCATTTTATGAAATAATTCCTACCATATAGCACTCTTGTACTATTTATAGCTTTTTTTTTTTATACATAAATTTTAGGAAAGGGGTTGGGTTCACCCACAATCCAAAGGCAGGACGAAATCTCCCTTCCTCCTAAGTGATACTGATGTTAGGCAGGGCTAGCCGTCTATTACCCTCAGGCGTTAACCTAAGCACCTAGGAGCTAGGATGTCTCCACCAGCGCCTTGACCAACTCCAACCATCTATTTATAGCATATGGATAAATTGATTAGCGCCTTTTCACACTCCAGGCAATATTTTCATTGCGTTCCCCATATATTCTTATAATCACAAATCCGTCAGCCTTTTAATAAGTATGGCAATACACTGATGAACAGAACTTTTTTTTTTTTTTTTGATATAAAGATGAACAGAACATTACGTTCGCGAGTCCGGGTAATAGGCACAAGGGAATATGACCGTCGGGATACAGCTTTAATCTCCACATAGCAGTAACACAAAGCTTTAGCATTCAATGCAAGAAGACTGATTCGAAAACGGCAACACACCCAAACTATACAAAAGCACAAACCCAAACGTTGTACCTGTACATTGTATAGATTTCTAGATGCTAAGACAACCTTCCATTCATCAGTAAATAGTGAAAAAAAGAAACTCACTATACACAGATCAATTAGTGTATCAATATTTGGATCTTAACACCATAGTTAAATTATAACAATACTACGGAGGTGTTCACTGTTCAGTACCAACTTTGCCACGGTGGACACGGCAGAACTCAGTTCAAGACAAAGTGGTAACTCGAGTCCACAAAGCTCTCAACATCCCAGAGAAAAGAACCGAAAGTCACAGCCTCCAAAACAAGGGTCTTCAAACCACCAAAACTAATTTTTATGTTTTCGCCTTTCGAAGAATCAATTGCCCCCTCAGGTGTTATCATTATTTCAGGTCTTCCAAACAATGCCTCGGTGTGCTTCTCAATCATGCTGACGGCCTCTTTAGATCTTATTGTCGCATATCTCTGGAGGGTCTCACCGTCAAAAGACATCACATAGGCACGCAGCCTGGATGACTTTATGGCATAGCCAAATTCCTCAGAACTGGCATCACCACCAGGCCAGGCAGAGACTTCAGGATGGGGCATAGCTTGAGAAGGATCTTCTCCATTACTAGGTCTTCTATCCTCCATGACAACTTTCTGTTCACCATTCTCTTCTGCTGTTGTAGGAAGAATTTTCATTGTCTTCTCCAGCTGGAACCTTTGGTCAACCCGCTTAAGAAAGTACCCATACATCACTGATGCAGCATAAACCTGTCCAACTCTGAGTTTGCTGATCTGAGCCACAAAACCTGGATCATTAGTTCGGTTACCCAGAATGAGAGCTAAATGGTTTCTGATCATCTCATAGGCCTCAGGTGAGTGAAGCCGCTCAAATTTCCCATCTTCACTTGACCATGAATCAACTCGACCAGAAGAATCTGGAGTGATGGAGGGTATCAGAGAAACATTGGCATCCATGAACTTCTGCACCACCAATGCATACAAAATCTCTTCCAGCGCTTTCCTTCTTTCATTAGCCTTAACCTCAGCAATTCTTCTGGAAATGTTGAAAAGACAATAAAATGGTCAACAAACTCCATAACAACCCCACGTTTTAAAAAAAACCCTACTCTATAACTACAATTCAATGAAACTGACTCGTCACTAACTATTGTCATTTTAATATTTATGTGATAAAGAATAATCAATTTCAAATTTCATACAAGTCATTCAATACAATTCAACACTATTGTCATTTTAATATTTATGGAGTATGGGAATCGCTTATGAGTCATTCAATCAGTTCTGAAATGCACATCAAAGTCCAATCTAGCCATAAGATAATTTTAAAGAAACATCAATAATTCCCTCATCAGACTTATCAACACAAGTCATTGACATGACTCATGCATGACTTAATTTTTATGTTCATCTAAATTATGGAGCAGTATATAAGAAAACCTCCAAATATGACCAATGAAATCATGATTAACCAATAAGCAAGAATTTAATTTCTTAGATTAATTGGCCACTGAAGAAAAGATGTTGAGATAAAACACAAAATAGCAGCGTCATCAAGTATTGAACAAACCTATGCAAAACCAAGTCGGTGCCTGAGGCAGAAGGCTCTTCCACATTTTGCTTTTCAGCATCACGATCAGTTTGGAGCTGCTCAAGCTGTTGCTCTACTGCAGCAGGCAGGAGATGCGGATGACTAATCAATATCTGAGAAAGAAACTGTCCAATTGGAGACTCCAGCTGAAGAGGAGCAATTTTGGTGTTTGACCCTGATGATTCTGGAGATAGAGATGAAGCTTTAACTACAAAACCTCTTCTACTTCCAACAGCTAGTCTCTTATGACCTTGCTTGGGGATCGATACAGGGCCGTATAGCTGACAGACATAAAAAATAATCAGGGAAAATATAAATATATTAAAAATAATTAGACGACGAAGGCAGTTTGAATAATGGTTTGCATCTAAGTTTCAAGGAAATAGACTTGGACTGTCAGTCCCAATAATCAAGCAAAAACGTCTCCAAATCTATTTAGGGCACTTTTCATAATGGAGATCCATCGTTGATTTTTCCCCTATCTACAGATGAGACTGGGAGCCATTTAGACACCTTGAACAATAGATTATCACCTCCATCTCCAACCCCAATTATAACAGCGGAGCTACCCACCAAACATTGATAACTATACCGATAATCATAAATAACTTTTACAGCAGTTCACCAAACACGCTAACAACCAAGCATAAAGAACAGCCGAAAAATCCCTCCAGCAGTTCAGACTTCATACATACCCAGAAGCCCCCGAACCCTACATTGAAATTCGAAATTAAAACCCCAAAAGAGTTAGAAAACCGATTTCATACCTTACCGGAGAGCTGAAAACTGGAAGCAAACCGCACGAAGGCAGGGCCGTTAGGAGCCAATATGCTCGATCTTCCAAGGCCAATCATCGGCTTCGACGGAGCAGCCGATGATCGGACGAAATTAAGTGCCGCCGCTTCCATGTTGAAGCCCTGCGAGGCCCGGAAATGTTGAATCGACAGGGAAAAAAAAAATCAAAACTAGGCAAGCAAACAGAACCAATTACGAATCAAGACGAATCGTACCTGTAAAGCAATAGCAGGGATCCGATGGTATGAGAGGCAAAAACCCTAGAGAGAGACACTTAGAGAGAGAAAATTGAAGTGGTAGAATCGTGCAAGTATGTAACGAAGATTGGCTGTGAGGATATATAATTATGCAATGACACTATCGTTGGCGGCCGGTGGGTAGAAATAGAATTCTGCGACAGTTTATTTATACAGACGTGATCTTGCGTCCACTGGGCGGAACAAAACAAAACGACAAATTTATTAAATGACACATTTGCCCCAAAAAAATACCGTGCACAAAGAACTTTATGTTATATGCTCCACTAGGGATGGCCTAATATTAGTGGCAGTGGCGGAGCCGACATCAAAATTTGAAAGTAAATATAATTTGAAGGAGTTTTATAACAACTCTACTGAGTGGTCTAGTTGGTTATGATACTACACACCCTAAAGGTCCCCTGTTCGATCATTCTCTCTTCCTTTACCATTTACCATTGTTTTTATTTTCATTTTCTCTACCCTCTCCAAATCGTAACCCTCTTCCCTGCTCTCCAAATCGTAACCCCCTATCTCTTCCTTTTACCATTGTAATCCTCTCCAAATCGTAACCCCCTCTCTCTTCCTTTTACCATTGTTTCTCTTAATCCTCTCCAAATCGTAACCCTCTTCCCCGGCTGCTCTCCAAATCGCGTCACCACTCTTCCCTGTTCGCCGCTCTTCTTATTGTGTCGCCGTCTTCCCCGTTCGCTGCTGCTGCCATCGTTCTCCGTTTGGATCCTGTTTTTTCATTTTCATTGTTCTCTCAACCCTCTTCCTTCTCGATTCTCAGCCAAGTTGAGTGCTTTTTGAGGTAATTTTCATTTATCTCTTGTTTCTCTTTCTTGTTCCTGTTGGGGTTAGCTAGATTGGAGTTGAGATTATGGTGAGGGTTGATAAAGGCGAAATTCTTGATGTGAACAAGGGCTGAATTTAGGCTTGAATTGACAATGTTTTGATGTGAGGATTAGCATATTACATTGCTTGCTTGCTGTTATTTGGAGAAATCTACTGAGCTCATATTTTGTAAATTGCAAGTCCACTGCCGGGAACCTACTTGGAGAAATCAACAATGAGACAACAAAGAGTCAATAAACTTGGGAAATAGACTGAATTTCAAAGTGGATTTTGATATTATGAAGAACATGCCGACCTATGTTAATATCAACATTCGTTTCATAATCTTGAAAAACATAGTGGGCTATTGGGCTGCAAAGATGAAAGCTATGTGATATAATCAAGTGTTGTGGATTTGTATATAGAGTGCTAATCTTGTGCTTAAATTTCCTACTGAATTTGATTTTCCTTCATAGTAATTATAGCTTCATGGCACATCCCTTAGTTTTTCTTGGTTATGAATAAGAGGATTATGTGCCAACTGTCTTTGACAATTTCAGTGCTAATGTAGTTATGGATGGAAGCACCGTAAACCTACGTTTATAGGATATTGCTGGTAACGCTGCAGCTGCAGCCACTAATTTCAATAGAATTGCCTATGATTTTTAGCATTTCATTTGCCTTTGGTGGTTTGCCATTTACTTTCATAGGTTTCATAATCTAGACCTTTTCAAAGCAGAATTGATGAATTCTGGTGAATGTTGTTTCATATATTTTCTGTATTCCTTTTGATTTTTCAATGTTAGTTATGTAATGTAGATGGTACAAAATCAAGGTTACTTTGAGATGGGAGGATGATGATGATTCCTATCCTGGGATTCCAGCAAGAGTAGTTCAGTATGAAGGTGAATGTATTTACAATCTTTTGATATATTGGTGATTCATTTCAGCTATTTCTCTGTAGTTTGACATAATTAATTCATAGAGCTACAAGTTCAGGTTCACTGAGAATTTATGCCTATTTGATTAGCGTGTTTGTCCATGCAATTTTGTTCTTAGGTCCAACAACATATGATGAACAAGTTCTTTTTATTATCAAGTAGTTAGCTAAAAAACTTTGTTCTTAGCCTATATGATGAATGTATGGACATGACTCTTTCCTGATTAGAACTTTCCTTTAAAAAAAAATTTTGGGGGCGCTGCCCCCGAACCCCCGAATCTCACTACTAATTGTGCACCCACAAATATTTTATCCTGGCTCCGCCACTGATTAGGGGTGGGAATAAACCAGGTCCCTATCAGTTGACCTATGACTGGGCCTATTTAGAGCCGGGTGTGGCCTGGCCTATTTGTTAAAAAAGTCAAGCTAAGGCCTATTTAAAGGCTTGAATGTGTAAATAGGTTAGGCCTTTTTTATTAAGGTCTGACCTGTAAACTTTCGAACCTGGTTTATTTACACATTTTATAAATATAATTATATTTATACTACATAAATAACACAATATTTAATTTTTTTTCATTCTTATATTCTAATTTCAAGTATAATTAGTTAATATTGTAAGTAGACCTTTAAAAGGCTTCAGGCTCGACCAGACTTTATCAAGATTCAAGCCTAAGCCTAAAAAAAACCTACATTTAAGCTCAGGTCAAGACTTAGGCATTTTACCCCCATTACAGGTTCAGACCTATTTAGCCAAAGTCTAACATAGCCTAACCTATTTCCATCCTTACCTAATATCATGAGTATTACGTTTGATTTTTAATATAAGAATTAATTAGGTTTAATTTGATTCTGAATATAACATTTCAATGAAATTTATCCTTTCAAGTTATCATTTTCCCTTAAACTATCTCTTCCATTTGCACATATCTTAGAAGAGTTTATATCAAATGTTAGTTTTAATGTAAATGATTTTGAGATGATATTTTAAAAAAATCAAAATATATTTAAAACAAACAACTAATTTACCAACATAAAGTTGGTCTATGGGTCTAGGTTTCGAGTTTGAGTCACAACTCCTAAAAAAAACACTTACATTGAAAGAGGCAGCCAAAAAGTCTGAATTGAATACCAGATGAAAATATTTTTTTAAAAAAAACAACTAATTTAACTAATTATAGATATTATATTAAGGATAGAATGGATGTAGTGTAAAAATACAAATACTATGTAATATTGTATAGGGGACTATAATGAGGTACCTAGTAAGTGGCTTACTTATTAAAAAAATCTCAATAACAAGTAGATGTTGTCATTTTTTTAGTTTGGAGCTTGTCAATGTTCATTGTTAAGTTGTCATTAAAATTTATTGATAATTAAGTTCATTCTTTAAAATCTCGATATAATTCCCCTGTGCCATACAAACTAAGAATGGCATGACTCATTGATTATGTTTTTCTTTCGTTTTTTTTTTTTTTTTTTTGTAATATGACTAATTCATTATTTTTTTATAATCTGACCATGCATTGGACTCATTCATTATTTCATTATATTCAATGCAACGTCATTCATTAATTTGATAATAGGTTTTCTTGCAAACAATCACCCCGCCATATATTCATCACACCCTGTTTCCTTCCTCGTGATGTGTTCTCATGGCTATACTATTATTTTCTTCTTTATTCAGTTTTGGACATAGGCAGAGACCGCGCGAAGCTTTTAAACAAGAAATTGCAGATTATTTCTAGATATCTAATGGAAAACAAGCACAACACCAAGAAACCAAGATCTAGAAACACCACCAATCCAAAAGCACAGAACAAATAGTTATAAGGGTTTAAACTTCTCATGTTGCATGAGAAAAAAAAAATTACTATACACACATAAAATGGTGGGACCCACATCTTCTTTTTTTTTAAGATGTGGGTCCCACCATTTCATGTGCGTGTGACATGAGAATACACTTCTCTTACAACATGAGAAGTGTATTTCTCATAGTTATAAGTATGAAATAGACGACAGAACCGCCTGATTGAGATTTGATTATCATGATTCCAAAACAAGGAAAAAATGATCAAAACTAACAGAAATTGACAATGGGGTTAGCGATATGAGAATGAAAGATCCAATAAGTGAGATTTAGGATGGTCGGCACTTCTCAAGAAACCCTTGTTCTTGTGATTTCAAGGTTGAGGATCAAGCAAAAGCTCCAACAAGATCCTCCAAGGGAAGCCAAAGGACACTGGAGCAAGGGATTTGGATGGCTACGACATCAACTTCTGGCTTTCTCTTTCCTTTGGACAATGGGTTAAGGATGATGGGTGTGGGGGCAAGGATGGACCTAGGGGGCTAGGGGTAGCCCCCGCCCCCCTAAAATTATAGAATATAATTCAAATTTTCAGGAAATTATATATCAGTCTTATAAAACTTCCAATTTTTCATTTTGGTACCCATTAAAAGTTTCGTGAAGGGACTAATGAAACTATTGAAAAGTTTAAAGGGCTGAATGTAATTTCATGAACACCTGGGTTGTATTCTATAATTTTCGCCCCCATAATTTTAATTCCTAGTTCCAACCTTGTGTGGGGTATTATTAGAAAATAACCAACATTTATATATTATAAATTGGGTCATTGACATAATTTAAGATTTATTACATTTATTGACTTAATATAATTTCTATTTCAACCGTCTTTATATATGATTTTTTTTCCATATTAATATTAATTAGTGGAAATTTTAAAAATAGTGAATAAGTAAAATACGGACAACTAAAAAGCTGGAGAAGGGGCAATTAGGTAAATTGGGAAGAAGAATTTTGCATGGTCACGACAAGGAGATAAACTCGGGAGACCTCTGGATTGTAAACGGGGACCCGGATTAATAGGACACTTCAAGGCTCAAGATTTAGTTACTACTCGTAATTATTATTTTTAAAGAACTAGTAGTTAGTATTACAATTATTTTAAAATAAAAATTTAATTTGAGGAAAATTAATTGAGAGGGAAAAAATTAAACCATTATAGCAAAGTTTACAAAATTGTAAAAAAGAAAAGAAAATATTATTTAAAATTTAAAATTAGAAAAGAATTCTGATTGTATTGAATTGAATAATAATGTGTAAATATAAACTATTTATAGATAATATGTATAAATAAATTGATAACTATTATTTCTAACTGATTCCCAAAATAGTTACATCAGCTAACTAAATGAAACTAATTACAAACTAAAAACAAAACTATATAATAGAACTGAATTCGTAATTAGGTATTAACTATAAAAATATAACAATTGACAACTCATTTTAGTATATGA
Organism: Acacia pycnantha; assembly: GCA_025563575.1. Classification (NCBI taxonomy): domain Eukaryota; kingdom Viridiplantae; phylum Streptophyta; class Magnoliopsida; order Fabales; family Fabaceae; genus Acacia; species Acacia pycnantha. The sequence goes on along the minus strand of JAMWYP010000221.1, from coordinate 226,722 downwards.
TAATTAAAAAAAAAAATCATTTTAATAAGAAATTGAGATTTCAAAGTTCAAGTAGTATTTTCTTTTTGTAAAATTTAAACGATTTTTTAATAATATTAATATATATATATATATTGTGTGTGTGTGTCTCATGATGGAATCTGGAAGTGTGGTGAGTGCCTGAGTGGTGACCAATGGGCCAGTCACGCATGAGGGGGGGATTTTCCTAAATCACCTTCCTTCTTCATATTTGGGTTACGCGTCCTAATCTCAGCCGAACGTCCATCTAGTGGTTTCTACTTTTATTACAAACAAATTGTCCTTTCTATTATATTTTTAAATTATTCTGGTCAAACCATTTACATATTTTGTGAATCATTTTTTTGTCTGACCTTGTTTTGTTGTTATTAAAGAACGTATTTTCCTGTTGAAAAAAATGTATATTACTTATATTTTTTATTGGTTTCTATTTTTATTACAAACAAATTGTCCGTTCTATTATATTTTAAATTGTTCTGGTCAAATTATTTACATATTTTGTTAATTATTTTTTTTTGTTTGACCTTATGCTGTCGTTATTAAAGATCGTATTTTCCTGTTGAAAAAAAATGTATATTCCTTATATTTTTAAGAAAATGATAGAAAAATACTACTTAAATTTTAAAATCATATTGACAACAACAGAAATAAGATTAATAATAAAAATAAAGCAATTGGGCAATTGAAAAATCACCTATTTTGGATTTTCTCTATATTTTTTATTGGAGAAATATTAAAATAAAAACATTTTATATGACTCCGTGAGCACCTTTTTTTGTGATTATCATTGTTTCCCTATCATTTTTAAAACCCGACTAATTTGACTGACATCTTCCTACCTGACTTTTAAAAATAAGAGGATCGAGTTGCAAATCACGAATGTGCAGGTGAAACTATAATCTTTTTTTTTTTTTTTTTGAGTTGAAACAGGATTTTATTCATCTAATATTTACAGGAGTGGAAACAAAAACACATTGGGAAATAGTGAAAACTAGCCAAGTCAGAGATTATGATGCTGCTCATTAGTAGAGAATATGTTCTCTGCTAATGAGGTAGCCTCATGAACCAAACGGTGGCTGTTCGTGTCTTCATGACTGAATAATTTCCTATTCCTAACTATCCAAAACTTCCAACATAAAATTCCGAAGGTGGTACACCAGAGTGGATTGTTCTTTTTGGTGCGAAGATGGGTTAACAACCATTCTCTGAAAGGCATGCTAGTGAAGGGTCCTATTTGATTATCAGGAACGACGAGAAGCCAGCAAGAGGAGGCAAGAATGCACCGCCTGAGAACATGATCAAGGTTTTCTGGTCCTCTAACGCAGATAGAGCATGTGCTCTCAGTGGCCATGTGTCTTCGAACCCGTTCGTTATTTGTTAAGAGCTTGTCATTCATGGCTAACCAAATGAACGTTCGGACCTTTTGTGGTCCAAGCCAGCACCAGACCAGGTCCCATTGGCTATCAGTGATACTCCTTGAGTTCTGCATAATGAGATTATATGCCGGTCGGACAGTAAACTGTTTAGAGGCTTCGAGATTCCAGTAGATACTATCAGGTGGAGCATCCAGCTTGGGGATTTGGCTTCTAGCTATCTCCTGGAGCGAATCTAGCGGAAGTAAGTCTCTGAATTCATCCCATGCTCATTGACTGTCTGATGTTACAAATTCATCCAAGGTACGTTGGAGTTCTTGCTCTGTTAGCAGGGTGTAAGAGAGGTCCCAGAGTGGATCCAGGTCCCCCACCCAGTTTTCTGCCCGGAATATGATGCTTTTTCCATTACCAACACTCCATTTATGCCCAAGGTTGGCGCAATCCCAAGTTGCTGACAGACTCTTCCACAAGTGGGAAGCATTTTGTGTTCGGATGTCATGTTGAGCTCCTTCTTGCCATTTGTACTTGGCGCATAAGACCCGAGCCCATAGAGTATTGGGCTGGGTTTTGATAGCTTGGATCAACTCATTAAAAAAGCCAAGTTTTGACCTTCGAGATCCTTAAACCCGCACCCACCATTGTCCTTCGGCTGGCACATAGTGTCCCATTTAATGAGAGGGATGCCTTTATGAGGTTGAGCCCCAGACAATTGTTTGACGCATCGTTGGTTTTGGCCCCTAGTAAAAGAGAACGATTTTAGAGCAGAATCGAAAAAATGCAAACAGAGAAACAATTGTAGAAAAGGCTGAGTAATCATTGAAGACCTCAGCATTCCATTTATAGATGAAATAGGAATCAAATAGTACAATGCAATAACAGAATATGTACGGGATTTGCTACAAGGCAATATGGGACCACATACATGTCACATGTACAGCTGCTAAAGAATATTACAAAGCATATTCTATAGTATAAACAATTAGTGTTTACTAATTACAATTATGAATTAGATAGCTAGTCATTAGTTCTAACATTCCCCCTCAAACGAGAGGGTATGGGACATAGACCGAGTTTGTTCCTTAATTAAGTAGCTAAACTGAGTATGAGTCAAAGCCTTTGTGAGACAGTCATCAATTTGATGTTGAGAGGGAACATAAGAAACTTTAATATCTCCAGCGAGAACCTGATCACGAATGAAGTGTACATCAATGTCGATGTGTTTGCTTCTGGAATGATGCACTGGATTGGAGGCAAGAGCCTGAGCGCTCAGATTATCACACCAAATGATGGAGGGTTTTCTTAGATATAAACCCAATTCAGAAATTAAAGAGTTTTCTTAGATATAAACCCAATTTAGAAATTAAAGAGCATATCCACTTTAATTCAGCTGATCCATCTGCAAGGGCTCTATACTCAGATTCACAACTAGCTCTTGACACGGCTCTCTGTTTCCGTGAGGCCCAAGAGACCAAGGTTCCACCCAAATAAACACAAAACCCAGCCATAGATTTCCTATCATCTAAGTCAGTAGCCCAATTAGCATTAGTGAAAGCCATTAACTGTAAAGAACAAGGGCTTTAAGTGTAAGGCATAATTATATGTAGCCTTAAGGTAACGAAAGATACGTTTCACCACCTGAAAATGAACATCCGTGGGACATGACAAAAATTGACTTAATTTGTTCACAGAGTAGGCAATATCCGGCCTTGTGGTGGTAACATACTGAAGTGAACCAATGGCTTGGCAAAATAGAGAGGGATTGGTCATAGGTGTACCATCGGTAGAGGTAAAATGTCGTCCTGTGACGATAGGGGTTTGAACGGGAGCACAGTCAGTCATGTTAAAACGATGCAAGAGATCCATGATGTATTTACCTTGGTTGAGGTAAAGACCAGTATTATCTCGAAAAACCTCTGAGCCAAGAAAATAGTGCAGAGAGCCCATATCTTTCAAAGAAAAATTATCATTTAATTTGACAATAAAATCCTGAATGAAACTAGAGTGGTTTCCAGTAATCAGGATATCATCCACATATATCAAAATGAACACCAGAAGGGAACGAGTTCTCAGGAAAAATAAGGAGATATCACTCTTGGAATTATGAAAAACCCATTGAGTTAAGGTAAGTCTGAGACGATCGAACCAAGCACGAGGTGTTTGTTTGAGACCATAGATTGCTTTCACTAGTTTGCACACATGATCAGGGGTTCGAGGATTACAAAATCCCTCAGGTTGACGCATATAGACATCCTCTTAAAGGTAGCCATTCAGAAACACATTATTTACGTCTAGTTGCCGGATTGGCCACAGGAAATTTACAGCAAGAGTAAGGATGAGACGTACTGTGGCTGGATTGATTACAGGGCTAAAGGTCTCGAAATAATCCACTCCAGCTGCTTGTTGGAATCCTTTCGCCACAAGACGTACCTTATGTTTGAGAATCGAACCATCAGGTTTGAATTTGGTTTTGAAAATCCAGTGGCTGTAACATCCCATTTTCCAAAAGCAGTATAAAATTTTTTCATCGGAATAAGAGTGCAACTGATATATATATTTAAAATGCCCACTGGCTAATTACAGAAGCGGTTCAACAACCGAGAGTTTTCAAAAGTAAAGAACAACATCGGAAAGTCTTCATCCGGATCCTTGAACCTGCTGCTTTCCTCTCTCCTCGGTCCTCCTGACCCTGATGCTATGTTAAGAGTTGAGATCCGCACCGGATCTCGGTATGATTAACCTCATGTATACATACACACTTATGGGTTACACAACAACATTAACACAACATATAAACCACACCCAACCAATGCAGATATATCGCTCCCAGCATGCAGATATATCGCTCCCAGCATTATAGATGCATCGCTCCCAGCCTTACAGATGTATCGCTCTCAGCCTTACAACTATATCGCTCCCAGCATGCATACAGTTATATTCTAACATAATATGCATTCCAACAACACACCACATATACACATACCATACTCACATCATACCACACACACATCACATACATGCATACTATATCCATCAGATTAGTGTTACAGTACGCGAACGTACATCCATTAACTGAACAGAATGGCCAGGTAAGTGTCTATCATGGGGGCCTCACCGAGTTCACAGCGACTGGTGACCCACATAGACTAGCCTTGCCTTCGGCACCAAACTGTTCTAACATATTTGCATTCAATAAACATACCATAACAATACACATAGCACATATATGCATACCATAAACATCATATTAGTGTTACAGTACGCGGACGTACCTTCGTTGACCTTTTACGGTATTTTGGCACGACGGTTGGTCAAAACGTAATCAGGGATATCCTATCAACATAACAATGTACTTGTTAAGGATCTACCATTACGACGGACATTTTTAGTCAAAATGACCATTTTACCCCTGACCCCCTAATCGGCGGAATTTCGCCAGCATTTCGTTACTTTGACTTTAATTTTCTGAAATTTCAACATAACTCTTACTCCAATATCATTTTCGAAATACAAATCATATTAATTAATGATTTACATCATAACAGGCATTTTAGGTAAAAATTACCATTTTGCCCCTGATGCCCCTATCGGCGGAATTTCGCCAGAGCTTCGCTATTTTAACTCTAATCTTCCAAAATTTTGCCAGAACTTCGACCCCACCAAGATTTTCGAAATAATGACTAAAATACCCCTAACATATGATGTCTAATCATACTTGGAAGATTAAAGACTAAACTAGCATTTCTACTCTAACTACCGAAAGAACTATGAAAGCTTAAGTACTGAAAAACTTACTCGAGCTTATTTGCAAAATCCCCGGACTCCTCCTTCTCTCTAAAACCGAAATTCCCTCTTGGAATGGTGTGAAGAATGAAGAGGCAAGGCCTCTTATTTATAGGCAAAATGTTGACACTATTCATGCCTTTTTCATACGGATATCGTAGTCGGATCGCACTCCTGCTAGGTGTCACGATCCTCACCGGGCCACTTGGAAGCTGTCCTTTTGGATCCCCAAAGTCAAAGGATGAGCCAATAAGGTGGTGCCACATGCCCTGCTTCCAGAAGCTTCTACCGGCTACGTTCCCCGATCGGTACCCGAATCGCGTAATCTTGTAAAATCTTAGAAAACCAAAGGCATAGCCACGAAGATTATCTCTTCCTCTTTCAAAATACTTGGTCTAACTAAATTTTTGATCTCATTCAGGGCATTCCGTGCTCAGCCGAAAATTCTCGAAAAACGCGTCGGTTTCGGAATGAAATTCCGGAAGCTACCGCCTATGGACAAGAATGCACTGATTCCAAATATGTCCAGGAAAACTCTCAACTCTTCCCCAGATGTCGCAACATGACATTTAGATCCTTAACTTTCAACTTGACTATCCGGCTTTTCTCAGAATTTCCCTATTTCGTCTTATTAGGAAAAAGCTCTACCGGCTTCAGAATTAACTTCCGGAAAAGTCTAATGGAAGATAAAAATCCACTGATCAATATTTTACCTCAGACTTTGGAAATCCTATTCCTAGTACTCTAGATAGGATCTGTTTCCTATTTATTCCATTACTATTCACTACATTTAATTATATAATAAAATATTGCAAGTTGTAACTAAATATCTTAGATATTTTTACCAATTATTATCTTCATTTTTCCCAAATAATTCGGTCAACAATTTCTGGTCCCTTTTTTTTTATTTTCGTTTTTTATTTTATTTATTTTATATAAAATAATTATTTTATATAATTTTTCACAAAATTTTCCTATTAGTCCATACTTCGATTTAGGCTTAAAATTACCTAATCTCACTTATTTTTCTCAATATTCTCCAATTAATTAGCAAATATGTTTTTACTAATTTTTTTAGCCAACAACCACTAATTTTAGGGTTTTACATAATTATTCATGAATTTCCTTTGCTTATGCTTAAGTAATTAGCCAATAATTACTTAATTACTCTCTTATCACCTGCTTCTAATTTTCTTAATTAGAATGCCTCATTACCTCATAACTTTTGTATTGACATTTGTGTTTTCATGTCTCATTCATTTTACTAGAATTTACGGGGGCATTATGGTCATTATAATACTTTTTAACTTTTCCCCCTTTTATTTCTTTAAGGTAATAATTTAATAAATTACCTAAATTAGGGACAGTATTATTCCCTATTTCAAATAAATACTTTCTTGCCTCTTTATAATTTTTCCAGGGTATTTTATAACCCATAAATGCATTTAGGGACCTAATTGCACATTCTTAAACGTTTTAGGGACCTATTTGCACATTATCTAATTTCAGGAGTAATTACCCTAAAAATTCACCACAAGGTCTTGAAGACCATATATTCACCTATTTCCAATAGGCAATATTTGCTCAATATGATACTTATCATAAATGAGATTTTCGGAGTATTACAGTGGCAGTCGACGACTTTCTTAGATTTATCGAAGGGCACAAAAACCCAGGTGTTATTGAGTGTTAGTGCATCGAATTCGTCGCGCATCCCATGATGCCACTGAGGAGAGGAGAAAGCCTCGGTAGTAGTACGAGGTGTATTGGCCTGAGCAATGGAATCCGGCGTCTCCGATCGGAGCAATCCAATAAAGGGATACCGTGGGTATTTTTCTAAACTTACCAAAAGAATCGGTATTTTTCTTTCTTGTTGACAAGAACTTTACACGCTTTCTGCGAAGTTCATCTTTTCTGGTAGCAAAAAGGACAAAAAAAATAATCTTATTATCTCATTTTCTCTGCATTTGCTTCACTCAACTGATCATTTCTCTCTGTGCAAAATGCAGCATCAGAAAGAAAAGGGAATTTGCGGTTTCAACTTCAAATTAGAAGAAGCGCTCCTCAATTGAAGCTATCAACATCAACATGAATGGCTCATATATATAAATCATTGCCTTGATTTTAAGTTCTTTTTTCCACGGATCTTTCTTTTCTTTTTCCCCCGAGACTTTCTTTGGTTTAGTAGCAAGGCTCTGTTGTTGCAATGTTGTCTTGTGATGTATCATGCTTTATTAGTCTGTAATTGACTACATTCTAGTTTTTGTATTATGATCATATGCTCATAATAAAATTCTCAGGCATTGTTGTGCTTGAGAATCAAGAGGATGTAGGATTCAATATTTTGAATCTGAATCTCTACTGTCCTTATCTCATCTTCTTCTTCCTTTTATCTCTTATTTTCAAGCTATTTTACAAGTTGCGAACTGTTAAGCATTTCATTTCACAGAATCAATCCAGAAAGTCCGCCAAACTGGTCTACTACATAGGAGAGGTTGCAAATTGCCTTCATGCCATTTGATTTTGTATTTTATATATTTTTTTCTTAATTGGAAATTTCAGGTCTAGTTAGGTATGGTATGGCAGCAAAATAAAGTCATCCATTAATCTCATATTAGGAGAGAGAATGGTAAATGAAAGAAAGGCTATATTGAAATCTAGATTAGTAAACCACTTCTCCAACTAATCCACATTCCCTGCTCATCGCTTATCCCCAAAATGAGAGATTTTTAGGATGCTATTCATTTCATAAAAAGAAAATGCCACAAACATCTTAAATTTGTGATATCCAACATTCAATAGCAGTTAAATCACTCCAGATTCTGATTTATCATTATTTATCAATCACTCCAGATTATATTCTGATTTAGTTAGAGAAAATATAAGAAATTTAGCTAAGGACAATTTAGTTTTTCCATTTTAATATTTTAATTTCTGGTCCTTCAAAATAATTACCAATTTTATGGTTCTTTTTAATAAATATTATTTTTCTTAGGTCCTTTATTCCAATTTTTCCTTTGTTTTACTTTAATTTAAGCTAAAGTATACTTTTAGTCCTTTAAGTTTACATAAGGTATATTTTTGGTCTCTTAACTTTATAAAGTATACTTTTAGTCTTATAATTCTAACATCGTTAATTTTAAAATGCAAACTCAAGTGATAACGGTGTAAATTTAAGTGATGACTGTGTAATTAAATGCTATTAAAATTAAATTAAAATATGGGTAAATTGAAGAATATATAAAATTTGTGTAATTAAATGTTATTAGTCATCACTTGAGTTCGCTACGTCAGCGTTGTTAGAATTTTAGGACCAAAATTATACTTTATAAAGTTAAAAGACAAAAAATATACCTTGTAAAACTTAAAGGACTAAAAGTATGCTTTAACCCTTTAATTTATATGTAAATATTTTTCTTGATTCTTAAACTTGACGAGAGATCCTCGTATTTAAGATAAAATCTACATTCTATTATTCTGATGAGAAATCTTTATGATGCATAATAACTCACATTGAGTCACCATCCAACTATCACATGGCATGTCCAACGGATTGGTGTGAACCCTTGAGATGTTGGCAGGACTGGAAATGACAATATAGCCCCTTCATCATGAATTTCGGAAAAAAAAAAAAAACCAACCAAAAAAAAAAGAAACAGAGACAGAGGGAATCAAAGCGAAGCGAAGCATAGAAGGAGATCATGATTGAGCAACTGCAGAAGCATGCATGTATATGACATCATAAATTCTTAATTGGACAACAAGAAGGAAAAGAAGTGAACACTTCAACTTCCAAATGAGTGAAAGAAGAAAAGAGAGTATCGATATCCGGGAAATTTACCTAAATAATTAAAAAAAAAAAAAAACCTAACTAGAGCACTGTTCAAAAGATTTTTCGAACTAATGCTGTTGGTTGTGTCAGCAGTACTGACGCAACAAGTTGCGTCAGTCTGTCTGACGCAACACAAAAGTTGCGTCAGAAGCTCTGACGCTACAGAAAAGTGGCGTCAGAGAGGCTGACGCCACTTTGCGTCAGCCTGCCACACACTGGCAGGTCGCGTCCTCCCCGCGGCGTCGATCAGGACCCCCCTCCCCTTCTTTCTCATGCAGACTCCCCATCCCTTCTTCTCACACGATATAAGCCCTCCTCCCCATTTCATTTTTCCCTCATTCCTTCCTGCACTCTCCTTCACTGCTTCGTGCACTCTCCTCCCTTATTATAAAATTCTTCCCTCAATCCACTTCCTTTCTTTATCTGAAAACTCCCTCCGCCCTCCATTTTCTGTGTCTTCATTTCCTTTGTTATTTATTTCCATAAGCATTGTGTTTCTTCTTCTGCTCAACTGCAATTTGTGTTGTTGTTATTTTTGTTTTGTTTATAATTTGTTCTTCTTTTTCATAATATAAAATAAGCAAAAAATGAATCAAATTCGTTCATTTGTATATTATAATGGTTCTAAAAGTGTAGGTGCAAACGGATTAAGCTTTGATGGTTATAGAAGAGCAATGTATATTGTTCGAGGCTTGTCCACTGAAGATCTGAATGAAAAGATCCGTCGAAAGTTAAAGTTGCAACCAAATCAGGTAATATCTTCAGTGACAGGTAAAGTTCCCTGTGGAAACAGATGAGGAGGAGCGGGAGGAAGAAGATGAAGACATTTTATTGGCTAATGACCATGATCAGAATGATAGTGATGCAGATTTCGAATTACATGATAATAACATGTTACAACAGACTAGTATGTTACAATCATCAGGTTAGTTACGGAGTTGTATTATTTTATAATTTTTTTATTAGTTACCATGTTTTTTTCAAAAATTGTCTAAATGTGGGAATATGCAGGTACTACACCGTTTTGGAATGAGATTCCACATTATGAGGCTGTCTATGAAGATTACCCGCATGAGGATATACTGGATGTGGAAAGCTTGGGTCGGGGTCCGTGGGCAAGAGGAGATGGATTATATGTAAAACAACAATTCATGTCCAAAAATGATGTGCAAGCCGCAATAAAACATTATTGCATGAAGGAACATCATGAAGCTGTATGGTTATGCGGACATGGTCAAGGAAACACCTTCGGTACTGTGATCATGATACAAGAAAGGGTGACTGGAGTGTTTGGTTATCATGTTTCGTACAGGAAGGCATGGAAGGCAAAACAAAAAGCAATAGCTAAGGTTTACGGTGACTGGGACGAGTCATATGCGTTCCTGCCAAGATGGTTTGAGTACATGTTGCAATTTTCCCCCGGATCTGTTTATAATATTCAACATGGACCGTATATTGTTAATCGGCGGGTTGTTAGTGGGATTCGGGTGTTTCAACGTACTTTTTGGACGTTCAGTCAATGTCGTGATGCATTCAATTGGTGCAAACCAGTCATACAGGTGGACGGTACGCATTTATACGGTAAGTATAAGGGGACATTATTGATTGCCACCGCCCAAGATGGAAATAATGAGATACTGCCGATCGCATTTGCAATTGTTGAAGGGGAAACTAAGGAAGCATGGGAGTATTTTTTTGTCTTCCATACGACTATATGTTACAAATAAGGTTGGTCTATGCCTTATTTCTGATCGTCACAAAAGCATAATATCCGCAGTCAGGAATGTGGCCATTGGTTGGCAGCCTCCTAATGCCTACCATGTGTTTTGCATTCGTCATATTGCCGCAATTTTAATACCCGCTTCAAGGACCGGGAGTTGAAGAAAACTATAACGAAATTAGGTAATATACTCCAATTGATGTACTCCTAATCCGTTGATGTTTTGATTTACCACAATTGTATAATGTTGTGTCTTTTTTTCATTTTTTATAGGGTATGTTCCAAGCAAAATCCACTTTGATGCTTTGTACGCCGAGTTTTGCAGTTACAGTACTGAAGTGGCGGCATGGATTGAAGGAATTCCAAAAGAGCAATGGTGTCGGAGTTATGATGAGGATGGACGAAGATACGGTCATATGACAACCAATTTGTCTGAATCAGTCAATAAGGTTTTCAGGGGAGCGAGGAACATGCCCATTACTTCGTTGGTGAAATGCACATATAGTCGACTTGTTCGTTACTGGTTCAATAGAGGGACCAAAGCACAACAACATTTAATGAACGGACAACAATTTTCAAGTGTTATTGGAAAAGCTATGACAAAGAATGGAGAGCGAGCTACATCGATGCGGGTTCGGGAGTTTGATGTGGCGCGTACCACGTTTGAAGTTGATGACCAAGGTGATACATACGCGGTGGACTTGAGGCATGGGAAATGCCAATGTGGCAAGTTTCAGGCATTCAAATTCCCATGTAGTCATGTAATTGCTGCATGTTCGGCGGTATCCCATTATGCCGAGCAATACGTAGATCCGGTATTCACAACGTACAATATTATGAAGGTGTACTCTTTATCATTTCAGCCGATCGGTAGTGAACAAGGAATACCGCCCGCTTTCGGACCAAAGCTTATCCCCGATCAAAAGAAATTGCGTGGTAAGGGGCGCCCTAAATCTACACGCATTCAGAATGAAATGGATGAGGTGGAGGTCCAGCCTAGCTCCAGTCGAACTAGATGTGGTATCTGTAAACAGTTCGGACATAATAAGCGTTCATGTCCTTCGAAGCACAATACTAATTAAACATCTATAATAAATAAATATATATAATTACAATTTAAATCAAATTATTAAACAATAAACATAATAAAAAAAATTAAATATTACCTTTTTCTTCAAGGGTGAAGTCAAGAGTGAGACAAAGAATTTGAGCCTCCTTCCTCTTCCTTTTTCTTCTTCCTTCCACGTAAAGAGTGTGTGAGGAAATGTGTGTGTGTGTGTGTGATGAGTGGTGAAAGTAAAAGAAGAAAGAAGATGGAGAATCGGATGAAAATTTTAGGTGAAGGGAAAGGAAGGTGAAAGAGTGAAATGGGAGAAAGAAGGGAAGGTGGGGAGAGTGAAATAGGAAAAGGAATGGAAGGTGAGAGTGAAATAGGAGAGGGAATGGAAGGTAAGAGTGAAATGGAAGTTGAGAGGGTAAAAAATGAAAGAGGGAGATGGAGGTTTAGATGGGTGTGTGTAGAGTTTTTGGCTTGGGAGTGGGGGTCTTGGACGGTGTGTGTGTGTAGTAGGACCGAGTTTTTGAGAGGGGAGGGGGACTTGCGGATTGGTTTGGGGATTTTGGGGGAGGGGGTATTTCACGGTGAAAATGGGGGCTCTTTACGGTGAAAAGGGTGGGGGTCGAGTCGGAGTCAAACGACTCTGGCCGGATTCTGACGGGGTCGGGAATCGACACGTGTCGGGATTCTTGACCCCGTCAGAATACCCCGACGCCCAAGTGGCGTCGAGTATCCGACGCCTCTTGTGGCGTCGGGTTTCGACGCCACTTTGTGGCGTCGATGCGTCGACGCCACTTTTGGCGTCGGACATTCGACGTCATTACAAGATGGCGTCAGCCTGCCTGACGCCACATGTGACGTCAGCATTAGTTCAAAAAATATTTTGAACAGTACTCTAGTTGGGTATATTTTTTATTTTTTATTATTATTTAGGTAAATTTCCCTCGATATCCTCCATCTCCTGATGCGGTTGAAGAATTTGCAAGCTTGGAAAGCTGGTTTATAGAAGCCATGATCTTTAAAAGGGCAATACCAGGAAACAGGAAATAAGATTTGACAATCCAACAAAGAGCAGACCTGAGACAATTTGTAGTTGATGAAAATATCAACCCTATACCCCTCATCGTTGGGCTCAACTTTTAAAGGGGTCAGACACTCTCATCAAAGAGAGGGGTTTGATCCTGGAGTTGATTAAGACGCTCGGGAGGCGTGAATGACAAATAATTTTCTTTTCAATTTAATTGAACCATGTGGAGAACTAGAGTCCATCTGTCTTTCTTCACAGTACAGATAAGAGGTTGATGGGACGAGTTTGGAGGTAGAAGAGGCCGTTCCTGATTATTAGTGAAAGCCATAGAGGAAAACTGCAGAATTTCTTTAACTTCCCGAGCAACCAAAAGAGGATTAGAAACAGATCTTTCATTTGCAAAATAAGATTTCTTTTCCTCAAGATAACATTCAAAAGGATAATGATCGATATCCTTTAATAAAGGGTTAAGAAGCAATTTTACACATGAGCTTTTCTCCCAGGAGCGCCCAGCACCACGAGCTTTTTTCTGGAGCAAAAGTACACACGTGGTTACGTTTTGGGAGCGCCCAGCACCACGGCAGTTAGTTGACCGTTAGTCAACCGTTAACTTGGATGGAACGCTGACGTGGCGCTTATTTGGACTGACACGCTGATATGGACGCTGACGTGGACGCTGATGGTAGGAGAAAAAAGAAAATTACCATTTTGCCCCTTAGTTTTAAATGAAAATTACCTTTTTGCCCTTAGTTTTAAATAAAAATTACCTTTCTGCCCTTAGTTTTAAATGAAAATTACCTTTTTACCCTTAGTTTTAAATATAAATAATAAAAAAACTAAAAATACCCCTTCCAACACTGGCCCCACCGCCGTCTGGTGGCGGCCGACCACCACCGCCGGTAGGCGGTGGCCGAACAGCGGTCGGCGGCGGCCACCGCCGGCGGCCGAACACCATCGGCGGTGGTCGGCCGCCGGTGGGGCCCACCAAGGAGGGTATTTTTAGTTTTTTTTAAAAACTTAGGGCAAAGGGTAATTTTTATTTAAAACTAAGGGCAAAAGTGTAATTTCACCCGAGTTACTTGTTCATTTCCATCCAACTTAACAGCTGACTAACGGTCAACTAACTGCCGTGGTGCTGGGCGCTCCCAAAACGTAACCACGTGTGTATTTTTGCTCCAGAAAAAAGCTCGTGGTGCTGGGCGCTCCTGGAAGGAAAAGCTCATGTGTAAAATTGCTCTTTAACCCTTTAATAAATGAAAATGCTCATCCATATACAATTGGAAAAGAGTTCTCTCCAACCACTGGGAAAAATTATGAGCCCTTTGAATTATCAAATTTAATTTGGAAACATTCAAACCAGACAACTCTTGTGAAAAAGGCAAAGAAAGAATAAATATTCAATAGTTTCATCAGCATGACATCCAAATAAACCAACCTTTGTTCCAGATACTAGAATCCCTAAACATATAGAGAAACCTTGTTTAACAAAATATTCACCAATTTGGCTTCCAGACCATGTGATTCGATCAGGAATATAAGAAAAAGAAAGTGGGGTGCTTAAAAGATATTGTTCTTACCTTCTTATTGTTTTAGATTTGATTTGAAAATACATTTTTTTTATAGTTCACATTTCCTTTATTTTTTGCCACATCATCATTATCATACTTCCTCTAGCAGTTAATTAAAGAGTTTTTTTTGATATAAAAGCATAACCTCACTTCACTTATTTCCCTAACTTTATCAAACCATCCCCATATATATATATATATATTAAATTTTACTTCACATAAACACACCCATGACCCAACATATGTCCACTTGGAATAAATGGGATTCAGATTCTCTTAGGATCCCATCTCTCCTTATCCCTCAATATCTTTTCATCTTAACCGTCCAAAAATTGATCTAAGCATCTAGAGAGATACACATCATCAATTCCAAAAAACTGCATGTGGTGAATATAAAAATTTTAAAAATAGATTACGTCTTTCTCTCTCTAAATGTTTAGATCAATTTTTGGACGATTAAGATAAAAAGATACTAAGAGATGAGAAAAGAAGAGACTCTAAGATAATTTGTTTTCAGGATAAAAGTGTGACCGTGTGAGGGTGCCACCTAAGCGATTAAGCCCAAAATTCTTAGAACAAAATTACTCCTATTAGTGGTATATATAAAGGAGTTTTCATCCTGAGATAATTTCAATCCAATGATTAATAAAAGAGGATATTTTTAAGAAACTAACACATATTTTATAAATTAATAATATAACCAATTTTTTTAATATCAAATAAAGTATTTTATTTTTTGACCGGAAATATAAAATAATATTTAGGATTACTATATACTACTATTTGCCAAGGCAAGGGGAGACTTTCCACGTCCCTATTTTATATAATCAACAGATAGATAGATAGATACATTAAGGCAAATCAGGTTGGTTAAAGTATTTTATTTAAAAGAATTAATTATAAACATTACTAAATTATAAATAAAATGTATTTTCCTAGACAAAACAATAAAGCCCATCCTTCAAAACGCACGGTATGGATTAACCATAAAATGTAGGGAAAATTCATTTCAGGGCTTTTTTAATAAAGAGAATTGCAAAAGAGGTCCCAAGATTCTGACAATCCTAGAAAAGACCCTAGGGCCTTAGGCCTTTTCTGGGATTTTCAGAATCTTGGGTGAATTGTTAACGGGGCTGAAATAGTTGTTAACAAGTAGGTTTTTAACAACTAAATTAGCCTTGTTAACAACAATTTGCTAACAACTAAATCAGTACTTTTCACAACTATATCAGTATCCCGTTAACAATTATATCAGCCATGTTAACAACTCACCCAAAATTCTGAAAATTCAAGAAAAGGCCCTGGGGTCTTTTCTGAAATTGTCAAAATTTTGGGACCTTTTTTACAATTTTCCTTGTTAAAAGGCCCTGAAATGAGTTTTCCCTAAAATGTAAGCCAATATGAGGGGTTGAGTTTCTCTCCTCATCCTTTTCTCATTATCCTTCATCATCTTTAAATCATATACATCCAATCAATCACAATACTATTTTAACATCTCTCATCTTTCCAATTAATGGTCCAGATGTGTTGAAGAGAAGAAGAGGAGAAAATGGATCATGAGAAAATCCTCTCCCCAATATGAGCCGTTTGTTAGGGATTCACGGATTTTTGCAACGATGATTGATACCCGAACCACATGACGGTGGCACACGAACATCTCGCTCCAGTTTTTTTTTCCCTCAATTCGAACTGCGTTCCGAGAACGAGAGACACAACGGCGAAAGGGGAGAGACAGGAACGACGACAAAGCTCCAGCGATTGATGCGGGCCTCAGGGGACTTCTTCTTTCTCTTTTCTCTATAGTCCTGTTTTTGCTAACGCTATGATGATAAGAAGATGGTGCGTCGCCAAATTTGTATTCTTTTACTAAACTATTGAGTAATTATAGCACCAAAATTCAATTCAAGAGTTGGTGAGGATGGTATTCTGAAGATATTCATAACAACTCAAAGAGCGGTCTCATTCATTCACAGAAATAGTTTATGTGAGTTGGCTCTCCTCAATAACTGATTTTGCATGGATAGAATTCATATCAATTCTAACTTTCTAGGCTGCGCTCTGATGATTATTGAATAATGTGTCCAGCTTGCTTTTCCTTTTTAAGGACAATTCCTCTAAGCAAGATTCTTGAGCTGCTAACAACTGTCACTCTCACACAAGCTCACCAAATCTGAAAGAAGAGAAAATACATCAATATCCTGTGAACAACAAGCTCCAGTTTGATTAGGTGAAGAGATTGCTTTAGAATGTCAACCGGAGTACGCAAGCTGTATGCGAACTGTATTTATCCTCTATACATAATACATAAAGAATACTTATAGTTATCCAAGAGTATCGCACATGTACCGTTGTAAGATATGTGTGCGATGCTGATACCCTATCCCCTTTTCTCCTATTGGCAATTCAGTTGCTGGGGAAGGAAATTTTTTTGATTTGATCTCAAAGTATGTATAGCAATCTGATTCTCAAAGTGGAAAAGAATTGTTCTAGGAAATTATATTCATTTCATGACAAGGTTTTTCAGACGTTGCAGTTTCAAAATCCAATTTTGGACATACAGAATACTTGTAGTCATGCCATATTGAAACAAGTTGGCTCATCGTCAAATGCTGAAGAGATTCTGGCAAGCCAATTGGCTTTGGTATTGCATACTTCTTATGATACTTCTGTACTTCGCCAAGGTAGACAAATTCATACGCAGATGATTATCAATGGAATAAGGATTAATAGTCTTAACATGAAGATGCTGGGAATGTACGCTCTTAGTGGTAGCATCAAGGATGCCAGAAACATGTTTTACACACTTGAACTGTGCTATACTCTTCCCTGGAATTGGATGATAAGAGGGCTTACAATGATGGGTTGGTTCAAGTTTGCCTTGTTGTTTTACTTCAAGATGTTGGGTAGTAAAATTTCCCCTGATAAATATACATTTCCTTATGTCATTAAAGCTTGTGGTGGCTTAAATAATATTCAATTGGGCAAGGTGATTCATAATACTATTCAATTGATGGGCTATCATATGGATTTATTTGTTGGTAGTTCATTGATCAAGTTGTATTCAGAAAATGGCTATATTCATGATGCAAAATGCTTATTTGATAAAATGCCTCAAAAAGATGGCATTTTGTGGAATGTCATGCTCAGTGGATATGTTAAAACTGGAGATTCTAACAATGCTATTGGAACTTTTAAAGAAATGAAGAAATGTGATAAACCCAATGCAGTCACATATAGTTGTATTTTGTCTGTATGTGCCTCAAAAGGGATACATTATTTTGGCAATCAACTTCATAGTCTAGTTATTGTTAGTGGTTTTGAGTTTGATTCGCAGGTAGCCAACACACTGCTTGCTATGTATTCTAAATGTGGAAACCTTTCTGATGCACATAAGTTGTTCAATGTCATGCCACAGACTGATACTGTGAGTTGGAATGGGTTAATTGCTGGATATGTACAAAATGGATTTACATATGAAGCTTTACCATTGTTTAATAGAATGATCTCTGCTGGTGTCAAACCAGATGCAATCACTTTGTCAAGTTTCCTTCCTTCTGTCATTGAATCTGGGAGTCTCAAACATGGTAAGGAAATTCACAGTTATATATTGCGACACAGTGTGCTTTTTGATGTTTACCTGAAGTGTGCTCTTATTGATATATACTTCAAGGGTGGAGATGTGGATGCAGCACAAAAGATTTTCCAACAGAGCACCGATGTTGATGTTGTTGTTTGCACTGCTATGATATCAGGATATGCTCTTAATGGGCTGAGTGTGGATGCTATAAACATGTTCAGGTGGTTAATTCAAGAGAAAATGATGCCTAATTGCCTGACGATGGCTAGTGTTTTGCCAGCTTGTGCTGCTTTGGCTGCTCTGAAATTAGGGAAGGAATTACACGGTAATATACTTAAAAATGGACTTGATAATATGTGCCATGTGGGATCTGCTATCACAGACATGTATGCAAAATGTGGAAGACTGGATCTTGCTTATCATTTCTTTAGAAGAATGCCTGAGAGAGATAGTGTGTGTTGGAACTCTATGATTGCAAGCTTCACACAGAATGGGAAACCTGAGATGGCCATTGAACTTTTTCGTCAAATGGGAGTGAGTGGAGCTAAGTATGATTCTGTGAGCCTGTCAACTACGCTTTCTTCTTGTGCAAATTTACCTTCACCCTATTATGGGAAAGAAATACATGGCTTCATAATTAGAACCGCATTCAATGCTGACATTTTTGTTGAGAGTGCATTGATAGACATGTATTCTAAATGTGGAAAATTAGCTATGGCACAATGTGTTTTTGACTTAATGGACCAAAAGAATGAAGTTTCATGGAATAGCATCATCACTGGTTATGCGAACCATGGTTATCCTCGAGAATGCCTTGATCTATTCCATGAGATGTTAAAAATTGGAATTCGTCCTGACCATGTTACTTTTCTTATAATAATGTCTGCTTGTGCCCACGCAGGCCTAGTTGATGAAGGCAGGTGCTACTTCCATCGCATGACTGAAGAATTTAGGATTTCTGCTCAAATGGAGCATTATTCATGCATGGTGGATTTATACGGTCGTGCAGGCCGTTTGCATGAGGCCTTTGATACTATAAATAGCATGCCTTTTTCTCCAGATGCAGGTGTTTGGGGAACACTTCTTGGAGCTTGTCGGGTGCATGGCAATGTTGAGCTTGCCAAACTAGCTTCAAGACATATTCTTGAATTAGACCCAGAAAATTCAGGATATTATGTCTTGCTCTCAAATATACATGCTGGTGCTGGAGAATGGACAGATGTACTGAAAATAAGGAGTTTAATGAAGGAAAAAGGAGTTGAAAAGATCCCTGGATACAGTTGGATTGATGACAACAGCACCACCCATATGTTCTCTGCAGAAGACGGAAGTCACCCACAATCTGTAGAGATTTATTTGATTCTGAATTGTCTTCTTCATGAACTGAGAAAAGAGGGTTATGTTCCTCAACCATACCTTCCAATGCATCCACAAGTCATGGCCAAAAATCGAGGAGACATGAAATGATTGCTTTTAAGCTGGTTGAATCAGTGAGAGCAAATATTCTGTTTTGTGGCTCGTGTATTTATACAACGGCTTCTACCAGACCTTAGAGTATGCATTTTTTTATTGTTGTTTATGAGGATAGTTGTTGAATCACAATATCCCATCATATGCAGAAGATGATAAATTTATTCATGAGCGTTTATTTAACAGCTGTTTCATCAGCCTTCCTAAATATGTTTGCAATTTAAGACCAAGTAGTTAGAAGTATGATTTATTTTGCATCCATTCAACTACTTAAATATAAGCATCATGTATGGTGAGCGTGCCTGTCCTTTGTCTCCCTTCTTTGAACCCATAGAGCATTCTTTTGTCTTTGAAGGCATGTGTTAGTATTAGTAAAAACCTTCACTTGACAAATTATACCTAGAATTTCTTACTGAATTGAGTTATTTGATAGTCCTTGAGTTATACCGCAAGATTTATACTTTACCCATGTTATAGTACCAAGCCTCTGAAGCAATGTGTGGAAAGCTGTGTGATAAATCTTGAACAGTTTTCACTGCGTGTTTATGCACTCTAATAACTCTGAACCGTAGCTATGTTTAGTTCTTCGGACTTCCTTTGAAACAACAAAATAGAACTTGTGTTGTGCGTTTATATGCAAGTTTTAACATCTTGATTTCCACTGTGGATTTACTAATTTTCATGGCTTTAATTTTATTCTTCAAAGTCTATGCATTGTAGCTTGGAATAGAATTAATTACTACAAATAGTAATGGATTTTACCTACAATTACAACCAACGAGATGGGGAAGAAAAAAAGACTCAAATGAATGTTAGATTTCAGATTGATGTGGCCGCATATGTCTGGGCATTTTCTGCATTCATGAGTTTTCTTTTTCTGAAGAAACTTGGGTTTGTATAATATATCTGTTGCTAACCTGTAGATTTCATACGATTATTGTTCTCTTCCTTGTGCTTCAGGAAGGCGTACTTCGTCAGCCCTCACATGCATTTTACTGCAGAAATGACCGTGAGTTTATCTCACTATTTTTGCTGAAAGCATATGGGATTCATTGTTTCTGCAATTAAATACGGCTCTTACTGTTATTTGTTTCCTTCGAAGGATAAGCTTTAAAGCTTTTTTATTTTCTTTTATTTTTTTGGTGATGTTTGTTTACAATATTGGAAGTTAAGCAATGTCTAAATTTCTCTGCTGCTTCTGCATTCATTTTAAAGTAAGGATGCTTTGCCGATTTGGAATTTCAAAGCCTATTCCTGTAGAACTGCAAACTTTCTATTCATAATGGATTATTCTTGGTTATTCCTCATTAACGTGGTTGCTAGACATCGAGTCGTAACTGAATCATATTATTCACATCCAAAAGAGAAAGAAATATGGCGGAAATTCAATGCAGTAAGCCGAAAGAAAAATGGATTGTTTTGAACCGATGCTCGTTTATTAGCTAACCTCCCTTTTATAGATACTCCTTCTGATCTTTATTATAAAGCACTAACTAACAAGTGTATTTAGTCCCTTTCACAAGGTACTTGTTTGTTTCTAAGGAGTATTAATTGTTTTTTTTTCTCATGTATGCCCATAATTAATAAGAGTAGTGGGTGAGAGTAATAATCAATACTCCCTTTGATCCTTATTATAAGGCACCAACTAACTTTTCCGACAAACTAATAAAAGTAGTTAAAGTCAATAAAGTTGTCATAGAATCTAAATAATTTTCAATATTACCCATAATAATTCCACTAAACTCTAATATTATATTAATTATTACTCTCACCCATTACCTTTATTAATTAGGGGTAGACATGGAAAAAAATAATCAATGCTCATTGAGAACAAGCAAGTGTTTTATAAAAATGATCAAATAAACTTGCTAGTTGGTGCCTTATAATAAGGACCAGAGGGAGTATAATATTAAAATTTAGTATAACTAGCAGGGGTAATGTTGGAAGTTACTTAAATTGTATGACAACTTTATTGATTTTAACGGTTTTTATTGGTTTATGAGAATTGTTAATTGGTGCCTTATAATAAATAAGAGGGAGTATATCATACTTATGTTTGTTTAATTCAAAGAGATTGGAGGGGAAAAGGGGGGGGGGAATTTAATTAGTTCAATTTGAAAAGCAAAAAAAAAAAAAAAAGTGTGATTAAATTTTTTAAATTAATTTGTTTTCTTTGACCTCTTCCCTCAAATAAAATTTTATAGTATTATATCCTTATTTTTTTTAAAAAAAAAATCATACTTATTAAAGTTATCCTTCTCCTCTTTTTATTGTGTACGTCATGAGCAAAAATGCCATGGTAGATTCCATCACTATGACTTTGATACCACACATCATCATAAATCTAAACGCATAAACACAAAATTATAAGTTGTGTTGAGTGATAGAGTATATGCCAAGAACATTCTTTCCTCCACTTAAAAATAAAACCCATTAACTTCATCTTCTTCTTTTTTCCTCTGTGTCTTCCTCTCATGAGCACTACTCTATATAACAGCTCTCCCACATATATTTTCTCCTGTCTCTCAGTTCATCATCACCTCAAAATGGGATCCAAGCTCAGCAGCTGCATGTGCTCCTCCTTCGTCCACACAGGTGGTCGCTCCGGCGACAAAGGGAGGAATCATGATGATGATGATGGCCGTCGTCATGCTTGTCCTACGAATTAGGCCGTACGTCCCTCAAACAATAAGGGCAACTATGATCCTTTGGCAATATGTGTGTGTATGTATTCTACGTCTCATATTTTATGTATGAGAGTATAATTAAACATGCTCATTGTGTGTGTACTCTTGACAAACAACATTGTTATGTTTCTGTTTTGTCCCTACTTGGTTTCTTCATTTTTCTTTTGCAAGACTTTGCTTGATTTAGCATCCTATAATCGCAATGTTTGGATTGAATCTCTTACAAATTGCATTGGAAGAGACAAAGCTTTGTTCTTACATGCTCCCTCCCTTCTATCCTTAATATATTTATTATTTAGGGAGTTGGTTTTCGTCTTAAATATAAAATATATTTATTGTATTTTGTCAATCTTTTCCTAATTTATCTCTATCGAATGCCCCCTCAACAATAATCCAGGAGGAGAGGGGAGAAGTGAATTGAGGAAGATGATCATAGTGTTTTAGAATATATACATGTCGTATTAACTAATTTAATTAATTTAATTAATTTAATTAAATTAGATAAATATGTCTTATGTAAGATCGTAGGGAGTATAAAAGTTAGTTAGGCAGTTTGATTGGGTCCTAAATATGACACCTCAATCTAATCCACGTTATCTCACATGTTTATTCCCCCAAATATCTCTATTAATTACACATTGAGGAGGTTTTCATTAAGGATACTCTCACTATATAAAGAGGATATTTTTTTAAGAAAATTAACATATATATATTTATATATATATATATATTTCAAATTTAACAATTTTTATTTTTATTTTATGTAATCTAGGCTCCATATTAAAGTTTGGAGGAAATATTTTCCCTATTCACACAAAGCCAATTCGATATTAAATTGATCCTGAATATAAAATAAAATTTTCATATTTATCAATCTTTTCGTAATCAACCTCTATTGATGCTTTCTCAAAAATAATCAATGAGAAGAGCCGAAGAGGGAAGGATGAAATTAAGGAAGATGACTAGGGTATTTTAGAAAATACATATCATATTAACTAACTTAATCAACTTTTTTAATCTAATCAAATTTGATAAATATGTCTTTTATATTAAGCATCCGAGTATTATTATTATTATTCCTTTAGTTAGTTAATTAAAGAGTTTATTTTGATATAAAAGTATAACCTCACCTCACTCTATTACCCTAATTTTGTTAAACCATCCCCATATTTTATTTTAAATTTTACTAAACATAGATCTAGGGATGTTCATGGACCAGATTGGACCGGGTTGGGGGTCAACCTGAGGTCTGGTCCAGGAGGGACCTCGGACTGGACAAGCCAGCCAGAGGTCTGGTCCGGTCTGGCACCAGCCCGAGCTCCGGCTGACTGCACCAGGCCCAATGGATCGCTGGATCGGTCCAGCAGTCCAGGACCTATTTCATTTTTTTAGTTTTTTTTTTTTCCACTTCTTTGGACCAATAATTAAACATACAAACTTGCAAACATCTTAAATCCAATCATACACAATTACACATATAAGAAGCTCCAACAACATTGAACAAAAATACAAAATAACAACATTCTATTGGGTCAAATCGAAGAAGAAGGGAAGAAGAAGAAGATTGATAAGGGAAAAAGACTCCAGATATTTTTTTGGCCGAAGAAGAAGACTCACTAATGAGTGATGAAGAATAGTAAAGAAGACAATAAAAAATGACAAAGGGTTAGATTAAGTTGTAATTTTTTTTAAGAAAAAAAAATATAATATATATCGGGCCAGACCGGACCAGTCCAGGGGGTCTTAGACCCTGGACCGAAGTCTGGTCTGACCCGAGCAGACCAGTCCGGTCCGATCCGCCTCATTTGGTCCCAGACCAAAAAAAATTTCCAGAGACCGGGTTGGGTCGGACCGGGCCACCTGGACCACCGGGTTTTTTGGACATCCCTACATAAATCCAACACATGTTCACTTGGATTGGGGAGTGAGGGTACCACTTAGGCAATTAAGCCAAAAATACTTGGAACAAAATTATTCCTATTCATGGTGTATATATAAAGAGAGTTTTCATCTCAATATTTTATAAAATTGAGAGAATTTACTCTCAAAAGTATTTATTTATAAAATATGTGTTGGTTTTCATATTATTTATTTATAACCAGCAGATATTTTATAAATAAATAATATAGCCAATTTCTTTATCTCAAATAAATTATTTTATTCCGGTAAAAAAAAAAGAATATTTTAGAAAATAGGGAAAATTAATATGGAGGTCCTCATAGTTTGCCTCAATTTTAAATCAGATCCTTACACTTTTTTTCTTTTTATTAGATCTTTAAGTTTCTACCGTTAAATCAGTTTGTCCCTTCATTAATTAGATAGCAATGCATAAAAGATATAAATGGAGAACCAAAAGCAGTAAAAGTAAAGAGAGGAGGAGGCAACTCTTGGGGAAAATTTTGAGGGTATCCCTTGTCAAGCACTTGAGATAAATGAAAGAAAAGGAGGTATGGATGATATTGGAAAAGGCATACCAGTAACAAATAAATGGGGGATTTTGAGAATGAAGCTGTGAATAAAGAGCCATTACTGGTTGAAGAAGAGTTTCAACCAAGTGCTGATCCCCCAATTCCTAAAGTAGCCTCATCAATGGAAGCTAATCTCCCGACATTGACGATAACACGGGTTCGGTGGTGATTTTTTTTATTTATAAGTCTAGTTTGATCAAATCGCATATAACAAGGAGAGGTAGTTAACTCAATGATTCAACTTTACCTTTATTTGTAATTGAGTATTTTTTAACTGTTTCTTCTCTCTTTATCTTCATGAGTATAATTAATATGGGTAAAATTGTGATAGTCTCATTTATTACATGAAACTGAATTTATAAATAGAACCAAATTTTTTAGTCAAAAAACTCAAAATAAATTTATAAATAAGACCAGAGTGATATCAAATCAAACGGAGTTGACATGTATGGGCACTTACACAGAGGAGCCAAAAGATGCAGTAGCAGTGGCAGGTAGAGTGAAGGTTAGCAGAATTTTTTAACACCGTTTGCTACTTATTTAACGGAAGGATTAACTCATCTAACAGAAACTTAAACATTCAATAAAAAGAAAAAGAAGTCTATGGACGTTGTTCAAAATTGAGGTAAACTACAAGGACTTTCATATTAGTTTTCTCTGGAAAATATTAAATAATATTTAGAATTACATATTTGGCAAAGGGCAAAATGAGGTAATGTTGTCAAAAATCAAAATCATGTTTCTACATAGAAATAGAAGGGTGATAAAAAAACATAAATTATAGAAATGACACTAAGCATAAAATTTCTACTACTTGATACAATATTTTATACACACACATTCATAGGCGAACCCACTTTATATACAAGGGGGGCAAGTGCCCCCCTTAAATTTGAGATTTTTTTTTAAAAATAAAAATACTATATATATATATATATATATAAATACATATTTAAATGATTGTCCACCTGTTATAAAAAAAAAAGTATTATTGAAAATGTTATCAAAAAAAAAAAATGATTGTCCACCCCTTAAATTAAATGCTCACCCTTAATACATCAAGACTACACTTCGTAATCAAATAGGGGATGAATGGTTGAATGATTGTTTAGTGCCTTATATTGAAAAAGATGTATTTGATAGCATTGATAATAAGGTATGATGGAATTCTAAAATATAAGGCCTAGAATGATGACATTGTAATTATTTTCATTGTAATATACTTTTGTTATTAAAATATATGTATTTGAACATATTGAGTGCTCACCCTTCATTGTAATTTATGTAATTGCATTTCTAACCGCACTTAGCCTTACTTTTCTAAATGACAGGTTTGTAAAATAATTGTCTTTCTTATCATATCACTAGTGTTCACTTGATTTCATTAATATTCTTTGATATTCTTTTCTTTTCTTATTTATATTCTTTTGTTTTTTAATGTATTTGAAACTTTCCTTTAAAAAAAATTTTGGGGGCGTTGCCCCTGAACCCCCAAATCCCCCTACCAATGGTGCCCCCCCTTCAGTAAATTTCTGGGTCCGCAGCAGCACACATTTTAAACAACAAAAATCACTACTCAAAATTCAATGAATAACTTCATATTTAAAAAAGCGAAAAAGACGCATAAATACCATTTGAATTTGCAAAACCCCAGAAGCCCACCAAATTTGTAAAAAGACTAAGATGTGACATAGACTTTTGAGGGTTATGCAAATTCATGCAAAATGATCATAATGCCCTTCAGAGGTGAACCAGGGGCTGTGTGAACCAGGGCTCCATTTGTCGTGACTGTCAAAGCGCATGTTCACCGTCTTGACCCTCCACCGCAGTCGACACTGCATCCGCCGCCTTGGACGCTGCACCGGATGACGGTGAAAAATGAAAAAAAACCATAACCGTAAATTTTTTAATCGAGTTGAGAGATTAAAAGAAGAAGACGATTTACATGATTTATAGGGTGACAGAAGAAAGAGGAAGAAAAAAAGAACGAGTTCACCAAGAATTGGCCAGGCATTTTCAAGAAGTCCCTCACTATTCACTAATATCATTAGCCCCAATAATTAGTAGATAATTGAACCACCGAGAAGGCGGTCCATGCCCTAACATTTCACCAAGCCGCTTGCTTGAGTGCTCTGTGGTCGGAAACCTCTCCATTCTAACCTCCGATTCACACAATAGGAAGAAGGAAAGTGAATTTCTGGTCACTACCTTGAATCTTCATATTCAGTGACCATGAAGTTTCGGTACGCTATGGTGTGTTCTTCCAACCAGAATCGAAGCATGGAAGCTCACTCCCTCCTCAAAAGGCAGGGCTTCGATGTGTGTTCTTATGGAACTGGTGCCCATGTTAAGCTCCCTGGACCCTCCCTTAGAGAACCCAATGTGTACGAATTTGGAACCCCCTACAAGCAGATGTTCGACGATCTTCGCAGGAAAGACCAAGAACTGTATCCTCTTTCTTTTCCGACTATTTTCCTACTCGTCTTTGTTTTTTCATTTACTTTATCCTCTTTGTTTTGGCCAAAAAGATAACAGAAACTTGTGTACGCAGTAATCGACTCTGTGCATATCTCAGTGTTCAGGCTAGTATACTGAGATTGATTACTGCGTTCGAATTTTCAGAAAATGAATTCACTTCTGTAATTTGTGGTTTTTGCCGGAAAATGATTTACCAGACTCTTCTAATTTCATTCATAAATTGTGAAGTGTTGATACGGGAAGATTTATCGAGCAAACGGGAAACAAGAATTTTTCTCCCCCTTTTTTTTTTGTATATATTTTTCTCCTTTTTTTAATTCTAGCTGTTCTGCTTTTGTTAGACTACATATGGATGATTTTGGTCGAGCAAGAGCTTGTCTGCATTTGTTAGGAAACTTTACGTGGATATATGATTATCTCACTCGCTATGTCTTAAAAAGTGTCTAAAATGTGAATTGTGTAAGATACAGAATTGCTGTTCATTATTCCTGCATTAACATCCACTGCCCTTCAATTCTTGTTCATTGTACTATTATGGTTGAACCTTAATGAGAGTGCAGCTACAAGCGAAATGGAATTTTGCCCATGCTTAAAAGGAATTCAACAGTAAAATTGGCTCCTCAACGATGGCAAGACAATGCTGCTGATGGATCCTTTGACATTGTTTTTACATTTGAAGAAAAAGTTTTTGATATGGTCGTTGAAGGTTAATATTTTTGCCCAGTTCCATTTTTTTTTTTTTGCTCTAGATCGATTTTAAAGATAATGCATGTGGTTGCTCTCCTGGAAAAATAAGGGTTATCCTTGGATGACATTTAATATTGGGTTAAATGATAATGAAGTTAAAAATTGGTTTTAGGTGGACTGTTTTGACAGGAAATGACTTTCTTGCGTAGATGTGAGTTATTTCCATTTTTAAAGGCCCTGTAAACGAAACCTTTTAGAACAGAAGAATGCTTTGAGGTGTCATGTATAGGTAGTTGTGTCTTGCGCTTTGTATTGGTCATGCTACTTTCTATAATCTCTTACAAAGTATCACAACATAAAACATATTTGTCACTACAACCTTAAAGATGAGTGATGAATCCATAGACAATTGACAGTTGTGCAAAATAAGTGTGTAATTTTTAGTTTTATCAATTTCAAATAGATTCAAAGCTTAATGGAATATTGATAATAATTCTCGTTCTGTAAGTAATGTCCTACAAAAATTTGAAGCAATCTCTGTGTTACTAGTCATATAAGTGCATAGATGTGTATGTTCATCTTCTATGATAAATGTCCTCTCGATAATGCATGGTACAAGAAGTTCATTCCGTTTTTGCTTATACTGTTTAATATCTATCTGTACTTTTTTATTCAAATTTTTTAAAGAAACATGTGAGAAGTTTATTAATCTAGGTAAGCATTGCATGGCTGAACATCTCACTTTGTAGATAAAGCAGTGAAGATAAATGATAATTCTCATATTACTTTATTATAATACAAATTGATAGTTATGGCCCCTCTAGATATTTTCTCATCTCGATCAAGTCTGTCATAAAAAGAATTTTGGGAGAGATATTTTCTGGGCTTTGTATGTTCAACTAATCGAGAGGACAATGATGATGTCTATTTGGAACCAAGAATTTGCAAGGCGATTGCATTGATAATTTCTTTTTCACCTTAACAGAACTGCAATGCATCAAAGTGGGATGCTGTGTTTAATATGATTTCTTACCGCAATAGTTGTGAGAATAGCATTATTCCATTGTCATTTCCTGGTTACCTGTGATGTGCATGGCTAATGTACTCTTGTAGTCTAGTTGATTTTAACTTTTGCTGTTTTGCTCTTGGAGCTTCGTTGAGCTATTAAGTTATTTACATGTCCTTATTCCCTGCATTTGAGATGATGACTTTTAATTAAAACTTTTGGGATTTACTTTACTCCGTAAAAATACTTATTGTTCATCATTTTACAATCTTAGCTCTATACAAATGCTTAGCTTTTATGGAAACATTGTTGTGGCACCTGGATTCATTATCCATCACTGGAAAACTTAAGATGCATGATGATTGAAAACCATGTCTAGTCCTAGGATCTTGAGCGGTAAATTCGGGTCTGACCGTTCTGTAAAAATGTGCAGATCTCCACAACAGAGATCATGTTCTGATGAAAGCTGTGTTGATTATAAACTTGGAGGTGAAAGATAACCACGAGGAGGCTGCCGTTGGAGCAAGGCTTACTTTAGACCTTTGCCAGGAGGTCTGTTTCATTCATTCTACTATGTCTTCTCATTGCTTGTACCATCTCTACACTATTAGCTGACTTCTATGATATTTTTATATCTCTGTGCACAGATTGAAGCAGTTGAATCATGGGAGGAGTCCATTGATGAAATTGTTGCCACTTTTGAGAAACAACAATGGCGAAAGCTGTTGTACAGCGTCTCCTTCTACTAAAGAAAGAGCCAAAGCAGGTCCTCTTGTTCGGGATTGGCTCTCATCCTCTTCTTCATCTCAGCTGTTGGATTAAAATCTGAACAGTTCAGATTTAATCTTTTATAAAAATATTAAAAATAATTTAAAAATAATATTTTTATGAAAGATTAAATTTGAACTGTTCAGATTTCAATACAATGGCTGAGATGGAGAAAAGGATGAGAAGTGGATGGAAAGGGAAGAGGATGGGGGTCAAATCCCTCTTGTTCTCACTATTGCCCATATAAAATTTTGTCGTACTGGAGATTATTCATTCTCAATGATTATGACGTGAACGTGAAGAAAACTAAAAATTTTACACTTCTGTAAATTTGACTTGTAGATTCATTCAGAAAGAAGACTGATGTAGTGTAGTTTATTTCAGGGACAAGTACGAATACTCCAATTCACCGACAGGTAATTAGGAACTTCTAACTGCAGACAAGCATGTTAGCAACTTCATATTTTCATGAGTTGGTTGATTAGGATGTAAACAGAACAGGACACAAAATGTAATTTTTTTGTAAATTCCAAGTATTTTTTTATATCTTTAAATATAAAAAAAGTATTCAAGTTGAGAGGGTTGCTGTTATTTGGAGAATTAATGCTATTGGATGAGTTAACGAGATCAATGCAACCTATATTGGGCCTCTTTGGGTTAGCAATAGGATGGGTGCCTTATTTTTTATTTGAGTTTTGCAGAACCCGATAGAAAAAAACCCGATAGAAAAAAAGTCAGGTTGGGTTGTGTATGTGATTAGTATTTGGATTGACAGTGACAAAAGTGGTTTTTTTTTTTTTCAAAATGGAGACAAGTTTGGATTAGTGGTTGAAAAGTGAGTTAAAATGAATAATGATTAAAAAGGGTATGAATCTTATTGAATATTACATATATTAATATTAGTTGTCTATTTTACCATAATTGAAGCTAAAATTTAAATTTGATAGAAAAAGTTAAATTATCATTTAAAAAATTAAAAAGAAATTAATTAAATGAATATTAAATGAACAGGGGAAGGAGAACCAGAGAGAACCTGAGTCGTCATTCCTGCCATGAAACCTACAAATTTGTAGTGCATTGCTTTTTAGATGAAAATTTGAGTTAGTTGTTTTGTAGTCACGTTTTGACTGAGTTAGACCCGTATTTATGTAAAGCTGGCCCATAAGCCTCTGCACGCACATGTATATTATAAGTTTATAACATGTGAAGACGCACACCTACTTGAGCAAAAAAAAAGAAGACGCACACCTAGAAGAGCTACACACAGGCTGTTGAAACTGAACCAGGAATTTTGATCCGCCGTCAAA
The DNA here is from genome assembly GCA_025563575.1 of Acacia pycnantha. NCBI lineage: Eukaryota > Viridiplantae > Streptophyta > Magnoliopsida > Fabales > Fabaceae > Acacia > Acacia pycnantha. The sequence continues at coordinate 195,899 of JAMWYP010000221.1, read as the reverse complement.
CATCTGAGTTGAGGTGGCAAGCGCCCCCAGAAGAATGGACAAAACTTAATGTGGATGGAGCAGTTTCTGCTTCGAATCTAGAGGCAGGTTATTCTTAGAGATCATAATGGGGTTTGGCAGCTGGGAATCACTCATTAAATTGGTCAGTGTAATGCGCAAGAAGCTGAGGAATGGGTCATATATAGAGGGTTAAATATTGCATGGGAAGCAGGTTTCAGAAAAATCCTATTAGAATCTGATGCTAAGAACGTTATAGAATTAGTGCTCAATAGAGATGGAAATAGCATAGCCACACTGATGATTTTGCATATTAGGAAATGACTTAAGCTTAATTGAAAGGTTCTAATGCAGCATACCCACGAGAAAGAAACAAAGTAGCAGACAGACTAGCTAAGGAGGGATTAAACCAATCCATGCTCCTCGATGAGTGTCCGTCGTATCTGCAGACTCTGGGGCAAAACGATCAACTGGGATTAAATTCCTCCCTGCTTTCTTTATTTATTTCTAATTTTCATCAATTGTATAAAAAAAAAAACAGAAAGATTGATTTGGAAATTTGAAACCTTACAAAATTTGAGAAATTACCTAACTATCTTTAGTTTTTTTTAAATAAAAAATCCTCAACCCACTTGCTGGCCGCCTGCACTGGAGCTTAGGTGACCTTGTTAGCAACTGGCCGCGGAAGCTCGGGTGGCCTATTGTATTTTTTTGAACTTCTTATGTACGTAAAAGTTGTCAATATAGCTATTTAAGTTGTTAATAGTGATGTTAAAGATATAAATTAAACAACAACCTTTTTTGTTTTTTGAATTTATGAGGAAAAAATGGTCAATATAAATACTTGAATTGTTAATAACAACACTAAAGTTGTTAATAACAATATTTTAGTATTGTTACAATATTTTAGTATTGTTATTAACAACTCAAGTATCTATATTGACAATTTTAACATAAGAAATTAAAAAAAAAAATTAGTTGTCAAAGTTATTAAGAAATATTCAATAAATACCTCGTTTACAACTTTAATTTTGCTATTAATAACTCAAATATCAATATTAACAACTTTTGCATAAAAAATTAAAAAATATACTTTATATTAAGTTGTCATTTACAACTTTAATACTACTATTAATAATTCAAGTAGTTATATTCGGGATTTTTACCAAAAAATTGCTTATTAAATAAAATATTACCTGATCAGAGCACCTTTCAAACTATTTTTCAGAGTAATGCTCACGCCAGTAGTGGCGATTTTCTCTCTCACGCCACTACAACGTGGCGTTTTTTCTCTCCCGCCAGTAGTGGCATGAGACTGTCTCACGCCACTACTGGCGGGAGAGAGAAAAACGCCACACAGAGTGTCTCACGCCACTACTGGGGAGAGAGAAAAACGCCACACAGAGTGGTGTAAGACAGTCTCACGCCACTCTGTGCGTGATTTTTAATATATATATATATATATATATATATATATATATATATATATAAATTATAAATAATAATTCTAATTAATAATAAATAATAAAAATAATATTATTTTAATTAATAATTAAGGCAATTAAAATATCTAAAATTTATTATAAACCTTAGGAACCAAGAATAATTAGTAAATTAATTAATTAGTGAATTTATTAAATTAATTAATTAGCAACTTTTAACACGATATTAAGTTGCTACAATTTAGGTTAAAAGTTTAGGGTTTAGGTGCTTTTCGAGAATCTCTCACTCTCTCGGTCTTAATAGTGAATTAATTAATTCTTGAATTAATTCACTATTGAGAGTGAAGATTCTCAGCAAAAGCACTATTATATGACTCTTAACAAAATTGTACCTAAATTGTAGCAACTTAATATCGTGTTAAAAGTTGCTACAATTTATATACAATTTTGTTAAAAATTGCTACAATAGTGCTTTTCCGAGAATCTCTCACTCTCTCACTCGGCTAAATTTCATCTCGGTGATAGCAGAGAAGCTGGAGAAAATTACGAAAGCACTATTGTAGCAATTTTTAACAAAATTGTATATAAATTATAGCAACTTTTAACACGATATTAAGTTGCTACAATTTAGGTAGTAATTAATTAATTCACTATTAAGACTGAGAGAGTGAGAGATTCTCGGGAAAAGCACCTAAACCCTAAACTTTTAACCTAAATTGTAGCAACTTAATATCGTGTTAAAAGTTGCTAATTAATTAATTTAATAAATTAACTAATTAATTAATTTACTAATTAGTCTGGTTCCTAAGGTTTATAATAAATTTTAGATATTTTAATTGCTTTAGTTATTAATTAAAATAATACTATTTTTATTATTTATTATTAATTAGAGAGAAAAACGCCACGTTGTAGTGGCGTGAGAGAGAAAAACGCCACTACTGGCGTGAGCATTACTCTGAAAATTAGTTTGAAAGGTGCTCTGATCAGGTAATATTTTATTTAATAAGCAATTTTTTGGTAAAAATCCCAGTTATATTCACAACTTTTATTTTAGAAATTCAAAAAAAATATATATATACCCTTGAGAAACAAATACGCGTTCACAACTTTTGCTTGAGAAGTCATAATCCTTCCAGTAATATCTAATAGCTAGCAATTGTGAGTTGTGACCACCTAACAACTTGGCTAAGTAGGGCAGATTAGTACCATAGGTGGGGCCTGGGGGAGTAGTACGGCTGAGCGGGGACGGTAGAACCGAAGAAGAAAGCATCGAGTGGAACACGTGTGACTTACAGATTGGACGATGGGTTAACGTCATCACGGGTCGTATCTAGTTGCGTTTTTGACTTATTGGAACGCTTTTCTATTTATTATTTTTCCTCTGGCAACACTGTCACCGTTATATGCAACGGGCGGTTGGCTTTCGCTGTCGCAGCTCTTAATTATATGAGGCTTCTGTAATGCCCAACTTGAACTTGAAGTTGACGTCGTTATTGATAGAGGCTTTTTTTTTAGTGGGGTGTTTAATATACTCCTACTAAATCAGTGAAATTATTTGAACACTACATTATAGATGGAGAGTTTAGAGAGGGTACGTTGAAGAAGGTCGTTGGCTCATGAGCCAGGCCGCGAGGGATGCCCTGTTTCACGAGATAAACTTATTGACGGATAGTGGAGGGGACCCCAACACAACTGGTATGAGTGGTTATGTCCTGGCTGGGTATATAGAATACCATTTTCTAAACGGCTTTGTGCGTGCAGGTTTTTCTAAGATCAGGAAAGAGAAAAAATGACTGCTGGCGAACAAGTCAAACCATGCACGTACGTGAAATCGATTCTTGCTTACAGCTTCTTTTAACTCTGATTGTTAAATCTCAATTAGACGGGCCAAGCATATTTGAGTTGTTATTAAAAATACAGGTTCACATAAGTTAAGATAAAACTCCTCCCACAAACTTAACTTGTATGCTGAGACAGTTTCTATCTCTAATCCAAGTAAGCACAGTTTCTGTAAATATATATATATATTTAACCCCTGGAACATATATGACTAATATGACACTCCAGGAATATCAGTATATGTGGTTAACCGTTAACGCACATCTGATTTTGTAAATATTCATGTGAGAGTTTCTTTCCCCGCCATCCTATTGGACATTTTGTATATTTGTTCTATTGAGCCTATTAGACCTGACCACGTGGGCCGTGGGTGTGGAGTATTTGGGAGATAAAGCAGGAGCGAGATACGTAAAACGGTGGGACGGGGAAGGAATTGAAAGAGATAAGGCGGACATGGTCCATCGACATTAATGCAGGCCACCAAATTTCCACGCTGATATTATTAAATCCATGGGAAGAAGCCAAGAATTGATGAATTTATGTACGTTGGGCGAGGCTTATATGGATAAACAACAAGTGGAGGCTTCATATTGGCGTGGACGACGGAGCGGTGTTTGTGGAGAACGCACATTAGCTCTTTGCTAGCTATTGCCTGCTTATTGGTGGTCGTCCACTTCAGGATCATGTAGTATATACATATCAACAGCACCGGCCAGTGATGAATCAGTAACAGTGTTAATTAATTAGTACGTACTGGTATTGGTATATATATCATACGTTGCTTTTGGCCAGTAGTTTGTGGAGGTTAATTGATCAAAGAGAGTGAGAAGATATGTTGGAGTGGATCGGGAAGGTGCTCACAGTTATGTGCGCGCGCTAAGCGCTGGAATAAACGCATTATAAGAGGAAGAGTGGTGTTGATGAAGAAGAATGTGTTGGACTTGAACGACTTCACTGCCTCTTTCCTCGACGATCTTCACGAGTTTCTGGGTAAAGGAGTCTCTCTTCACTTAGTCAGTGCTCTTCACCTCCAACCTGGTCAGTTCTCTCTTCATCGATCTCTTCCGCTTAATTCATCCTCTTTATCTTCCTCCCCTTAAACCCCACTAAAATAACCACACACCTGTGATCTCAAAACTGATCTAACAAACTCTTCCTCTATTAATTTCTTCTGTTTTATGATCCGTGATGAGCATGCAAGGATCTAGTGCTTCGGTTAATTCTTCTGTATTAATCTTTTCTTTTGTACGGTTGCTGGGAAGCTTCAACCTCAACTACTGGTCAAATGGTTCCTCTCTAAAAAATTTTAGCCGCCCCAGCCTCTTTACTTGAAATCACATCGATCGAGTTTAATTTAACAGTGGTCACATCGTTTTACCTTGACTACATTTCATTCTCAAATCTGCATTTATACTTAATATAATCTAGTTGATTGGTGTGAGCATGAAAATTAATAAAGCTAAATAAATTATTTTAAAATATTTGTATTTATCAAGGTTCTGAAACCAGGACCGGTCACTGAACCGGTCGGGATACTGGGTTAAGGGTTAGTGGGTCAGATCAGAGTCAACCCGGGCTAGACCGGTGAGGTATAAAAAATTGGAAAATAATTAATTTCTCATCACACCAACCTAAATTTGACATACTATATATCATTCCAATATTTTAGATTAGTAGCAAAATAACCATATACTTCAATACTTGTGACATATTCAGATATTCCTCACAATTTTCTTTACAACCTACATTTGAGACAATATATTTATGGTAGCAAAATATTAAAAACAAGTATATGATGACAAAATATTCTCAAGCTGAATCATTTTTAACACCAGAATGTGTGGGAGGATTGCTAGACTCGAGATGAACAAAGCTCTTTCACGGTTTCACCTGAAGAAATAAACGGTAGTGTGAGGCAAAATTTCAACAAAAAAAAAAATTGACCGGGTCAGACCGGTTTAACCCGTCCGGGTCACACCGGTTTAACCCTAAACCGGACCGGTTTCACGGCCGGTTGACCGGTTCCCGGTCTGAACCGGCCGGTCCGGTCCGGTTTCACAAACCATGGTATTTATTATGTGTGTCTCCAGATTAACTTATACCTGACTTAATTATAAACTGATACATATTCTAATCACTAATGATATACATAAGTATTTTAAAGAGACCATAAAACATATACTATAATTAAATAATTTATTTCGGGTTTTTTAATTTCTCTAAATTAGTCAGTTGAGTTTTATATTAAAGACTGGGGTAATATATATTTTTTGATAGGCAAAGGTATCCTCCTAGGAGGCAATCCTATTTGGGGTACTAGTAGGCACTAACTTCTCCCAACAGAAATTCAAATCTCATATTGTGAAAGATTAATCCTTCCGCTATACCCAACTCATGGGTCAAAAGTCACCTCGTCCATTTCATGTCAAGATAAGTTGGAAGTGTTTTGATTGAGTTATCTCTACTCAAAAGATACATGTGTATGGGTTATATTAGATTTTATATCCCTTGTAATTTCAATATTCTTATTTTAAATTGTAAATATAAAATAAAATGAATTTCTGACAAATTAATCAAAGAACAAGAATAATACATTTGAAGTTTGAAGTTTTCATATAAAATATCATATCTATGGGTAAAATCTTTTTTAAAAAAATGTAGCACGTTTTGCTCAAGCTTGGCATGACACTTGCGCTAATATAAATAATAACACGTAGCCTGTCCGTTCTTAGGAGATTCTTCTGCTCTACGGTGGAACGTAAGAATTTGAAGTGCAACGATAAAACAATAGTTTGAAAATGTTGCTCTGAGGGCCAATTTTGTATGTTAGTATTTGCAGGAGAAGGAAATGGCTTGAAAGGGAAAGTTGGGAAGCCTGCATATCTAGAAAACTGGATCACCACAGGCACACTCGTGACTGCTGGTGTGAATCAACATTCCAAGTCACGTATGAGTGGGACGAGGAAATTGGAATTCCAGGGGCATTTCTAATCAAGAATAATCACCAGGAGTTCTACCTCAGAACTCTCACGCTTGAAGATGTTCCAGGGCAAGGTGATATCCACTTTGTTTGCAACACTTGGGTATACCCTGCACATAAATATAGGAATGATAGTGTTTTCTTCAGCAACAAGGTAATGCAACCCAATGACAAGTACTCGAATAAGACTTTGGCATTTTCCACACATTAGTTCACTTATTATCAAAATTGAACTAAAAGGAACATAATTACCTGTATATTGCAGGCATACCTTCCAAGTGAGACACCAGAGGCTTTACTTAAGTACAGAGAAGAAGAACTGGAGAATTTAAGAGGTGATGGGAGAGGAGCTTCAAAAATGGGACAGAGTCTATGATTATGCGTACTACAATGATTTGGGTGACCCAGATAAGGGTCCAGACTATGCTCGTCCAATTCTTGGAGGGACCAGTGAATATCCTTACCCTCGAAGAGGAAGAACTGGTAGACCTCCCTCAAAGTTAGGTTAGGATGTTTTGTAAGCTTGCTATTTCGCTATTCATTCAATTAGTCATGGGCTTCAATTGTCTTTATTTGACTTCAACAAACATCACAATTCATCTGTTAAAAAATCTGATAAGGTTCTGTTAATTTATCTTGTAATCTTTGCAGATCCAAATACTGAAAGTAGGTTGAGCCTTGCCATGAGTTTAAACATTTATGTTCCGAGGGATGAAAGATTTGGCCACTTGAAACTGGCAGACTTTCTTGCATATGCATTGAAATCTGTAGTTCAAGTTCTCAAACCTGAGCTGGAATCACTATTTGACAGTACCCCCAATGAATTTGACAGTTTTGAAGATGTGATTAAACTCTATGAAGGTGGGATCAAGGTTCCAAAAGGCATACTCAAAGATATAAGGGATAACATCCACGCAGAGTTGCTCAAGGAAATTCTCAGAACTGATGGTGAACCATTACTTAAATTTCCAAAACCTCTAGTTATAAAAGGTTTATTCTTGACCCATAGACAATTTACATTGACATTGTCCCTCAATGTGTTGTTTAGCATTCCAAAACATGAGAAACTTGTGCATTTTATAAACTATTCCGATTTAATAGTTTTGCTTTCAATTTTGAATAGAGGATGAGTTTGCATGGAGGACTGATGAAGAATTTGCAAGAGAGATGTTAGCTGGCATAAACCCTATCACGATTCAACGTCTCCAAATAAGCCCAAGATACAATACTAAATTTGATAGGATTCTGCAGGAAAGTAGGATCTTTATTGAATTCTCTTTTTCCTAAATTGGACAAGTTTAGTCTGATTGACCATTTTTCCCTCTTCTCATAATTATTCTAAATCAATGGTAGGAGTTCCCACCAACAAGCAAGCTAGATCCTAAAGTCTATGGCGAACAAAGTAGCACAATAACCAAAGAACAGTTAGAGATTAATCTGGATGGGCTCACTGTAGATGAGGTAAGGTGTCTAGATTCAATAAGGCTATGTTTAGCAATAATCCTTAACGGGAAGGATTTTGTAACATCTTGTGGTAGCCAGATCTTTGACGTTTTGAACCAATCCATTTATTTTTTTTATGTTCAACAGGCGATCAGAAGAAAGAAGCTGTTCATATTAGATTATCATGATGCACTGTATCCATATTTAAGGAGGATAAACTCTACTTCTACAAAAACCTATGCCAGCCGGACAATTCTTTTCTTGCAAGACATAGGAACTCTAAAACCACTGGCTATAGAATTAAGTAAGCCACATCCTAATGGAGATCAGTTTGGTGTCATTAGTAAAGTTTACATGCCTGCAGAAGAAGGCAGCATTAAACATTCTATCTGGAAATTAGCTAAAGCTTATGTGGGGGTAAATGACTCAGGCTATCATCAACTTATTAGTCATTGGTATAACTCACTCAAACAAAGTAAATATATGAAAAGATGCAGTATATCTATCTAGTCTAGTTTTGAAATTAAGTAACTAACTAATGGCTTCCTTTTAATGTTGAGACACAGGTTGAGGACTCACGCAACAATTGAGCTAGCCATTTGTTATAGTTACAAATAGGCAACTTAGCGTGCATGCTTCACCCGATTCATAAATTACTGCTTTCTCATTTCTGTGACACCATGAATATAAATGCATTTGCAAGACAAATCCTCATTAATGGAGGAAGTATTCTTGAGACGACGATTTTCCCATCCAAGTATGCTATGGAGATGTCATCCGTACTTTATAAGAACTGGACTTTCCCTGATCAAGCACTTCCTACAGATCTTCTTAAGAGGTGAAACTAATTCAACTGAATTATTTGCTTGTAACCAAACTAATAAAAGCTTTTTGGTGTAAGATGGTAACAAACTGATTTATTTGCTTGTTTCAGAGGGATGGCAGTTGAAGATCCAAGTTCTCAACATGGTCTTCGGCTATAATTGAGGATTACCCTTTTGCTGTTGATGGACTTGAGATTTGGTTTGCTATCAAGACATGGGTAAGTGAATATTGTTCCTTTTACTACAAGACAGACAACACAGTTAGTAGTGACTCAGAACTCCAATCTTGGTGGAAGGAAATAAAAGAGGTTGGTCATGGTGACAAGAAAGATGCCCCTTGGTGGCCTCTAATGCTGACTCTTGAAGACCTGATAGAGACTTGCACTATAATAATATGGATTGCTTCAGCTCTCCATGCTGCAATCAACTTTGGACAGTACCATTATGTAGTCTACAACTCGAATCGCCCGTCTTTAATAGCCGGAGGTTCATGCCTGAAAAGGGAACCTCAGAGTATGATGAGCTTGTCACAGACCCTGATAAGACTCACTTGAGAACAATTACTGCACAGTTTCAAACTCTTCTTGGCATTTCACTTATAGAAATCTTGTTCAGGCATTCTACTGATGAGGTTTACCTTGGATAGAGAGATACTACCAAATGGATGCAGAACTATTGGAGGCCTTTGACAAGTTTGGAAAGAAGCTAGGTGAGATTGAGAGGAGAATCACGAGAATGAATTAAGATGGGAGACTTAGAAACAGAGTTGGGCCAGTTAAGTTTCCATACACCTTAGTTTATGCTACTAGTAAAATTAGTGGACTAACTGCCATGGCAGTGTATCGATTTAAAAGACTTGTGTTCTTAGCCATCCATCTTTATGTCCAGAAATAATCCTAGAGTACAATAATCCCTCAGTTCTAGGGACACATTTGACCAAAAAACAGTTCTAGGGACACATAGCTTCTTTTTTTTTTTTTTGCCAACGTCTTTACGCAGTCGAAAACCTATAACAATTGATAAGTCATAATCCTTACAGTAATATACAGGCAATTGTGAGTTGTGAGTTGTGACGACCCAACAACTTCGCTAGGTGGGGGAGTAGTTCGGTTGAGTGGGGGATCATCGGTTTCAATGAAGACGGAAGAAGAAAGCATCGAGTCGAACACGTGTGACGTACATATTGGACGATGCGTTAATGTCATCACGTGTGGCATCTAGTTGCGATTTTGACTCTAATATTATATTAATTATTAATCTCACCCATTGCCTTTATTAATTAAGGCAACATGGAAAAAAATAATCAATGTTCCTCGAGAATAAGCAAGTGCCTTATAAAAAAGACCAAATAAACTTGCTAGTTGGTGCCTTATAATAAGGACCAGAGGGAGTAGTTTATTAGTCAAACTAATTAGTTTGGAGAAAAAATAAAAATAAAAAAACTTTAAAGTAATTTAATTAGCTTCCTTAATTTCTCCAAAAAAGTCAACTTAATTTTATACTCCCTCTGGTCCTAATTATAGGAACTATTTACCAGAATTTGGAAAGATTAAGGAGAGAAGTTAAATTAGTTAATTATAATTATTTTCCGAAAATACCCTTGCTTAAAATTGAAAATTACATCAAGGCAGAATTAGTTGAATCGGTAGCCCTATATATATGGTCATTGTCATCTTATATTGATCAATGACAGCATCAGATGGCTTTTGACCGAACCCATTTTTTTATTTGATTCCTGCCCGCGGTCACTGCACTTTTCATTGCCTCAGGCATCATTTCACAAGATAATGAAGACCAAGTCTCTTTCTCTAGATGTTTTGGGTATTATAGGAAAGAATTGACAAAAGTTAAAACTTGCTCTTATAATTAAGACTAAAATCAACTCCAAAATGTGTTCCTATAATTAGGACCGGAGGAAGTAATTAGGACCAAAGGGAGTATTAAAAATTGACATCTTGGATAATTCATGTGTTTGCTTTGCTGTTTTTGTTGGGGATGTTCATCTCAAAATTGCTAGATTAATTGGTTGACCAACTCAGCCTATTGTTTTGACAAAAAAAAATTAAAAAAAAAAAAAAAAAAAAACACAACCAATTGTGAGTTGTGACAGTTGTATAACTATTAAATGCTGAGGTTGCTATCTTCCCCCTTTCATGTGGCTTCATTTCCTTTGTCGGCGAGGTCCAGTTATGATATATTTTATTAAACAAATTTAAATAATGAAAATATGAATATTATATTAACAAATTCAAATCTAGTTCTTAAACAAATTTAAATTTCAAGACAGGAGGTACCCCCAACGTTGACTCAGAGCTAGAAGCCCTGATATAAAGACAGTATCTGCAAGCATACGCTATTCATTAAGGAGTATTATTTTTATTATTCTCACTGTTAACAACTGATAAATCAATATCAACGGTACTTTATTCATGTCTCCAAATTCGCCATCTTGCCGCTCCTGCAATGAAGTCAAAAAATTGGGGACATTGACCAAAATGAATTTTTTAAAAAAAAATTTACCTAATTAATTCAGATTGGAAACATTTTACCAAAATAATGCAGTTAATAAAAGGTCACGCCACTTGTGGCGTAAAAAAGATTCACAGCACTAACACAAACTGACAAATTTTGTGTCAGTGGCGTGAAGAAATTTCTTCACGCCACATCAATCAATATTGATTTCACGCCACTTAAGTTGCGTGACCACTGACACAAAATTTGTCAGTTTGTGTCAGTGGCGTGAATCTTTTTTACGCCACAAGTGGCGTGACCTTTTCTTGCGCCACCAACTGCATTATTTTACTAAAATGTTTCCAATCTGAATTAATTAGGTAAATTTTTTTTTTTAAAAAAAATCATTTTGGTCAAAAAGCCCAAAAAATTGGCTTGGCCTCCTCAATTTTATACACACATATATACCCACATGGGAAAGGATACTTCCCGTTGTCCTCTTTTTTATTATCTTTTCATTATCTTATTTCTACTTTTAAATCATAAAATGAATGATTTAGATTTAATATTTTATAAATTAAATTTTATTTATTTTTGTGGATTGCAGTTATAAATGATATAGATTATATTTTAATAGGAACAATAAATCTGAACCTTTTTTTTTTTTAATCTAACAGTGGATATGAGATTGTAAGAAGAAAATAAGAAAGAGGCTAATGAGAGAAACTCAACCATGCATACACATATAATTGAATTGACAATACTTTTTTTAACCAACAATCGGCAATACTTGAATTTAACTCAATCAGACAGTCCTATAATATATAGTGCCTATTTGGATTAGAGGTAGAAGGTGTTTTTCCATCGTGATTTATGGTATATGAGATAAGTATATGAGAGGAATTTTATCTTGATTTACATAAACGTACTTTTACAACATCAACTCAAAATTACACATATATGGTTAAAATGGATCCCACATTAAAAGAAATAATGGATGTTTAAATCGATTTAACGGAATGGTTAAAATTGCATAATTTTTAAGAGATTGTGTCAAGTTTTGCAAGATTCAAAACTTAATTGTTAAACGCTCACCTCGAGTAACTTCGTTGCTAAAATTTCATTTTAACCCAAACGCACTCACATGCACATACATATACTCCATTTTGATCCTTATTATAAGGTATCAATTACAATTTTTACAAACAAATAAAAACAATTAAAGTTAATAAAGTTGTCCTAAAATTTAAGTAACTTCCAATATTACCCCTATTAATTGCACTAAACTATAATATTATATTAATTATTATTCTCATCCACTACCCTTATTAATTATGGGCATATATAGAAAAAAAAATTAATACGCTTTAAAAATAAGCAAGTGTTTTATAAAAAAATCAGAATGTGTGTATTATTTTTTTTGTTTGGGGGGTGGGGGGGACCAACTTTTTTTTTTTGGTTGCCCACTTGATTCACCAGGGCTTCGCCCCAACTAATCCGGATCCGACCCGCGTCGCGCACCTGTCTTTGGTGGGAAAGTCTCCCAACAGGGATTTTTTGTATTCACAAGGCTTGAACCCGAGACCTTACTTAAGCGACACAAGCCGCTTACCACTTGAGCCAACCCCTGTTTTTTTTTTTGATACAAATGACAGACATAGAAACTAAATGAAAGGAAACTACAGTTGGGGAATTAATCCCATCATCTCATTCGATACTAAAGTCCTTAAGGATTCAGGACATAAATCAAGAAAAGTCTGAGCGGAAAGGCCTTGTTTTGCAAGCACATCGGCCTACCGCATTCTGTTCTCTAGGAGCAAGCGTAAACGAAGCTCCCATCTTCTCGAAATCATCTCTTTAATTGTCCAAGAAAGCGGGTTCCCTCTCGAACCACGAAGATCATCAGATAACATATCAAGAACCTCCTTAGCATCGGATTCTAGAATAATTCTCCGGAATCCAAGGTCCCAAGCAAGGATGAGACCCTTCAAGATAGCCCACTCTTCAGCTTCAAAAACACTACAAGAGCCTACAAAATGAGTAAATCCAGCCACCCACACCCCAGATTGATCCCTTATAACCCCGCCACAACCAGCCCGACCCTCATAACGTGTTACAGCACCATCCACATTCAACTTAACCCATCCCACCTCCGGAGGGACCCATTTAGTAGTGCCGACAGGTAGGGATAGAGCCACTATCATAGACTCTTGAATCTGTGTAAAACTACCCCAGGATTTAAGGATACAACCTGCTGGAAAGGAAGGTTAAAAAAAGAATCCTGGAAACAAGCATTATTCCGCCATAACCAGAGTTGCCAGATGGCCACACCCCAAACCAGATGCCAATTACCATCTCTTAGTTTCCCCAAATCTCGTTTCAAATTCATCTTACCCCAATCTCTTAAAGATGAAGCAAAAAACTGAGAAACAAAACTTGGATGAACTAGATCATACCACATATCTCTAGCATAAATACAGTCCCTAAGAATATGTAATACATTTTCCACCCCATTATCACACGAGGGACACAATGGAGAGGACTGAGACCACCTGCTACGCCAGCTATTAGTTGGCAACCGATCATTGAAAGCAACCCACATAAAACAGCGTATGCGCTCCGCTCCTTCCCAATGCCATATAAGTTTAAAAAGAGAATCACTAGAAGAGGTGGAAATACCCTCCAAAGATTGATAAGCACTCCTCACTGTAAATAAGCCATTATTTGTGCCTTGCCATGCTAATATATCATCGCCAGCAGACTGCACAGGCGGTTTAACCGCTATTAATTTCTGAATATAACGGCAAGGAAGGATTGAACATAGTAGAGAAAACTTCCAACAACCTTCAGAAGCCCAATCAGCAACACAACTACTCTCCTCTTCAGAAGATAACGGCCTAAGACAAACCATATCCAGAGTATGTTCCTTGAGCAACCATCTATCCTTAAAAAAAGATACAGATCTACCATTCCGGATACTCCACTTAGAGGCACCATCCACTAAATCCTTTTGCTGGACTATAAATTTCCATAGAAGGGAATCTGAACTTCGTGCATTCAACAGATTAAACTCATTTCTAAGCATATACTTATGAAGAAGTACCTCTGACCATAAGCCATTAGAACCACTAACAAGATGCCAAGCCAGCTTAGCACCACAAGCATGGTGGGGGGACCAACTTGCACACACAAGATTTAGCTGGATTTGAAGTAGTCAAAGTATGGGCCATGCCAAATTAAATACAATACGTGTGATTTCTTTGCACCATTTGATTTGGAAATTTCTTGTGACATCATAAGTTATTTCTTGGGAAAATATTTTTTAGGGAAAGGGTCAAGGCAAGCTTTTTCAAAATAATAAAATAAATTTTGGCCAAAAAATAGAAGGAAAAACAAAAGAGGAGACTTGTCAGTTGTAGATAATTCTTTGGAAAGTATTCATTCAAGGTCGTCCGTCATGAAGAATAATAAACTCAGAGGCCACCGTTTTCTATTATTAAAAATTTGATGTCCTAAAAATACTTCTACATGCTTGTCCATAATCTTTTGGCCAACAACAAAAATGAAACAATTATATTAAAGAATTATTTGATTATATTTAATGAATTGTTAGTATCTCCTGCACAATAAAGAATCACTTATTTTTCCTCATTTATCTTCATTAAATTCAGAAGTTAATTTTTATATCAGTGCATAGATCTCAAAAAGTTATTTTGAATCAAAAAATGAATCACTTGATTCAGACTCCCGAGCCAGAAGTTATGGCCTTCCGAAGTTTTAACCTGTTTTTTTTTTTTATGATTTAGTCGATTAAATGGGTTTTTTAGTCGACTAAATCGCGGAGGTTTTCAAAAAAAAAAAAATTTCCCCGCGTTTTAGTCGACTAAACCATGATTTAGTCGACTAAACAGGGGCACATTGGGAAATAGTTTCCAAACTGGAGCATTTTGGTAAATAGTTATTTAATAAGGGGCAAATTAGGAAAAAAGCCCAAAAATACTTCTACAAGCTTGTCCATAATCTTTTGGCCAACAACAAAAATGAAACAATTATTTATGCCCAGAAATATGAATAAAAAATCTTGTTAATAATAATATCCAAGTGAAGTATTTGATACGCACAATAATAGTCAAGTCCGAAAATGCAAAATGATACTGTACTATTTTTTATTCATAAATAATTTGATTTATTATAAATTTATATATTTTTTATATTAATGGTTTTTTATCAATATCATCACTATAAAATAAAAAATATTATAAAATCATGTTATTTACAAGTTATGAGTCGAACAATTTCATATACATACACAACCTTTCTATTTCTTTTTTAGAAAATTTATTTGTATAATTTATAAGATTTTGCCATTTTGGTGTAACTTTACCTTTACCTTTATTTAATATTTTAATATAATTTAAAAATGATTACGATTATTGACTAAATTTTAAGAAAGAATGTACTAACTAAATAATAGGAAATGTAAGCCGATGCTACTCCCTCCTGTAATTTTTATAACCTATAATTTTTTTTGAATAATTTTAATTTTTTATAATTTACACCTGGGACATATCTGAACATTTAATTTATTTTTTATTTTTATCCTTAATCCTTAATTGCATATATTATTGCCTTTTTTTCTATACATTATTTTTCATTATATTTTTCCCCATATATTCCCTTTCATTTCCGATTTATTTACCCTCTCTATGAATTATACTATCTAAAAAATATATTTAGTAAACATTCACTCCTTTCTTAAATGTAAGATCTAATTAACTAATTTGATTAAATTAAGGATGCTAATTAAGTTAGTTAACATGACATATTTTCTAAAACACTCTAATAATATTCATTAATTCTCTCTATCTCCCTCCCACTTGATTATTGTTGAGAGGATATTAATAACCTTTCTTTCGGGAAAATAGATAAACATGTGAAATATGTATTACATTTAGGATCAATATCAAGTTATCAACTCTCAATTAGATCCTACATTAAGAAGCAGGAGTATTATCTTTAATTAATTTTAACTGATTTTCCTAATCTACTATCTCCTTCAATCCTTTTATAAAGAAATGAGTGGGCGAGAGACATATATTCCATGGAAGTAAAAACGAAGAAATAAGTTTAAAATGTCAAACAAAAATAGGTTTGTTTATTAAAAGGCTAAGTAGTAAAATTGCCTCAGAAGTTTTCGTTGAGGAGAAATATTACCTTAGAAGTTTTTCTTGTCTCAATGTTGCCCTGAAAGTTTCAAAACGTAGCAATGTTACTCATTTCTGTTAAAAGGTTAACAATCAACGTCAATTTTTTTGACAGTCAACATTAGTTTTTTAACAAAATAAGACAACATTGCCACATTTTAAAAATTTCGGGCAACATTGAGACAAGAAAACTTTCAGGCAACATTGCTCGAGATCTATACTTCTAGGACAAATTTACTACTTAACCCTTATTAAATTAATGACCATCTTTCCTTATAAAAAAAGATAGCAGGTGTAGGTTATAAAAACTTGGGAAAATCCCATATAAATACTATTTGAATTTGTAAAACCCTCAAATGTCTATTGAATTTGCAAAAAGAATGAGAGGTACCAAAGACCTAAGAGGGATATGCAAATTCGGGTGAAATTGCCCTTTTGCCCTTAATTTTAAAAAAATAAAAACACCCTTTGAAGGGTAATAGCAGTGGTATTGCCCATGGGCCACTGGCAAGGGTGGTGGGGTTTTGTTTTAAAAAAAAAAAAATATTTTTTTGAATGTGTAGGAGGTGAGGGCTGCCAACGGCTGGGCGCTGGCCACCGGCCACCGGCAAGGGGGGTGGTGGGGTTTTGTTTTAAAAAAAAAAAAATATTTTTTTGAATGTGTAGGAGGTGGGGTTTGAACCCCTTACCCACACACACAAATATTTTTTTGAATGTGTAGGAGGTGGGGTTTGAACCCCTTACCCACACACCCACACACACACACACACACACACACACACACACACACACACACACACACACACACACACACACACACACACACACACACACACACACACACACACACACACACACACACACACACACACACACACACACACACACACACACACACACACACACACACACACACACACACACACACACACACACACACACACACACACACACACACACACACACACACACACACACACACACACACACACACACACACACACACACACACACACACACACACACACACACACACACACACACACACACACACACACACACACACACACACACACACACACACACACACACACACACACACACACACACACACACACACACACACACACACACACACACACACACACACACACACACACACACACACACACACACACACACACACAAACAAATATATATTCTTCTTAACATTTTTTCAATGATAGTTACAAAACCTATAACGTCATTTACAAATTCAATAACGTCATTTACAACTTTTTTTCAAATTTATATTTTTTTCCTCTTTAATGCCTCTGAGTGAAAAAAATGCACATTTACAAATCCTATAACGTCATTTACAAATTCAATAACGCTATTTACAACTTTTTTCCAAATTTACATTTTTTTTCCTCTTTAATGCCTATGAGTGAAAAAAAATGCACATTTACAAATTCTATAACGCCATTTACAAATTCAATAACATCATTTATAACTTTTTTTCCTCTTTAATGTCAAATTCAATAATGCTTTTTTTTTTTTTTCACTCAGAGGCATTAAAGAGGAAAAAAATGTAAACTTGAAAAAAAGTTGTAAATGTCGTTATAAGTTTTGTAACTACCGTTGAAAAAATGTTAAGAAGAGTATATATATTTGCTAATGTATATGCCCCAAGCATGTGTTGGGGGTGGGGGGTTTGAACCCCACCCCTACACATTCAAAAAAATAATTTTTGTTTAAAACAAAACCCCACCGCCCGCCCCCCCAAAAAAAAACCCCACCATCCCCCACCGCCGGCCCTCTGGTGAGGGTTTTTTTATTTTATTTATTTATTTAAAACTAAGGACAAAATGATAATTTCACCCAAATTTGTATATCCCTCATAAGTCATTGGTACTTTTTAGTCTTTTTACAAATTCAAATGATATTTATATAAGATCTTCCCTAAAAACTTCCTTGGTTGCCAGAGAAGAAATGACTGTCCTTAATACGGGCAAAGTTGGCAACATAAAATATTAATACAAAAAACGACCTAGTTTTTTTTCTTACCAATTCTTCCTTTGAAAGCCTGCATTTTGAATTTCTCTCAATTTCAAATCTTCAACGGTCAATATTCAAATCCTCTCGTCCCCTCCCTCCTTAACAAACAAGTTGATTCAAAGCATTTGAATCTACTTTCTCCCAACAATATCAATCTCATATAAATTCCTAACCAACACAAAAACAAGCCAATTCCAACTTCAGATTCTCAAGCCTAGCAATTATCCAATCGCACAATTATTTTTCTAACTTCCCTTCTCCTCTCAGATTTCTTCCCTTCCGATCTTCACAAAAATGGTGTTAGGATGGAGCCGAAGAAAGAACAAGAACAGAAATCTCAACCTGGAGCTTGTAACTCCAAACCAGTTCATTTGTCCTGTTTCTCTTGATTTGATGAAAGATCCGGTCACGTTATCAACCGGAATCACCTACGATCGCGCCAGCATCGAACGGTGGCTTGAAGATGGGAATTTCACGTGCCCTGTAACGAATCAGATTCTCACCAGCTTCGATCTCGTTCCCAATCAATCGCTCAGGGTTTTGATTCAGGACTGGTGCGTTGAGAACCGCCGATTTGGGATCGAGAGGATTCCGACTCCTAGGATACCCGTGAGCCCATCGCAAGTCGAAGAGATTCTTCTTCATCTTCAGGCCTCGGCGTCGCATTTCGATCGGGATGGTTTTCTCCTAGGTGTACAGAGAATCAAGGATTGGGGTTCCGAGAGCGAGAGAAACAAAAGGTGTATTGTGGATAATGGTGCTCCTAGTGCATTAGCTTCTGCATTTTGTGAATTTGCGAATGATTCGATTGAGGAAAATGTGAGTGTTCTGGAGGAGATTTTGAATACCCTGAATTGGATGCTTCCGCTTCAATTCGAAGCCCAGAAAATCTTGCAATCTTCAGATGATGCCTTGCGTTGCTTGGTTCGGTTCTTGAAGAATCAAGATATTTCTGGAAAACAGAATGCCATTGTTGCTTTGAGAGAGATCCTTTCTTCTGGTGATGAACAGACTTTAGAGACCATGGCAGAAATCGAAGGGACCATCGATCTATTAGCGGAGTTCATTAACAAGAGAATTAACCCAACAATCACAAAAGCTTCAATGGTGATTATTTATTACTTGGTTTCATCTTCTTATCCATCAAGTGAGAAGGTGAAGCTAAAATTTATAGGTCTTGGTTTGATCTCTTCACTTCTGGAGATCCTGATTGATTCAGACAACAGCCTATCTGGGAAGACTTTAGGTGTTTTTGATTCACTCTGTGACATTCAAAAAGGAAGAGAAAGAGCTTTCAGTAATGCTCTCACAGTTCCTGTATTGGTGAAGAAGATTTTGAGGGTTTCACCTTCGGCAACAGATCACTGTGTATCTTCTATTTGGAAGTTATGCAGATATGGATCTAAAGATGAAGAAGATGAAGATGGTGAAGTAGAAGCAGCTCTGATTGAAGCACTTCAAGTTGGTGCATTTCAGAAGCTGTTGGTGGTTTTGCAGGTTGGTTGTGGTGATGAAACGAAGGAGAAAGCGACAGAGCTTCTGAAATTGTTTAATCCTTATAGGGCTGGCTTGGAATGCATAGACTCAGATTTCAAGAATCTCAAGAGATCATGTTGAAACTCAAATTCTTTTTGAGATTTTGGTAAAAAATTGTTAAGTTACTTCCATAGATAGAGGTAGATAAGATAGGGCAAGTGTCATATATAGGTTTAAAAGAAAAGAATCCATACCATAGAAGAGTAGATAGGAGATTCATTTTGTACATACAGTAAAATTAAGATCATACTTACATACAATAGCTTGTTTGTTGTTTGTGATTTTGTGCAACATTACTTGAAAAGTAGAATTTTCAAGAGGTTTGAAGAGAAGGTTGATGCCAAAATGTTGAGAGAATTAAAGCTTATGGTATATTTATGTTTATGTTTGGTTTTGAACACCAGGATTAAGTTATCCAAATGATTTGTGTGAGGGTTGTTTCTTTACCAAATACCAGCAATTACATTATTTGACTTTTGAAGGCGATTTATGCTTCAAAACACTCTTCCTATTCTAAGCAAAAAAAAAAAAAAAACACATATTCTTGTCTTATCGCTTTTTTGTGTACTCGTTTTCTATTGGAATCTATCTTGTAAACTACATTATTATTATATTTTTAATATCATTTTGACCTTTTCGTTAAAGAAAAAAAAAAGGGGGAGAATGACTTTTAAGTCTCAACCAAGGAAAATAATACATTGATAAGTCTCATAAGTTGTTAATGGTAATTGATTCACTTGTTTTGTTTTGTTTTTATACGGATTGATTTATTTGTTAATGGGAAATACACTTCTCATGTTGTAGGAAAAGTGTATTATCATGTCACACATATATGAAATGGTGGGACCTACATCTTTTTTAAAAAAAATGCAGGTCTCACCATCATGTGTGTGTAGGAATATTCCACTTCTCATACAACATAAGAAGTTTAAATTCTTTTCTTAATACCCCTTGTTCACTTGTCAATAAAGACTTTTCTAATATTATTTCTCTTAGCTGAGGGTAAAAGTCATTCCCTAAAAAAAAAAAAGCATTAATGCATATGTAAGAAGAATTCAAAATATAGCCCATTAAAAAACATTAGTTATTTATTTATTTCCATTTAATTAATTGGAGAAACTTTTCTTCTAATTAATGACAGTCTAAATTGTGAAGGATTCAAAGCATTGTCGTACTCGTAGGCACGTGAAGCGAATAAAAGTCAGATCACGACAGAGACAGGTTTCATTTGACCACTTCCTTCCCCTCTGACCACTTCTAACCAATTCTGCTCACCTACAATTTTTTCTTCTTTCTCTCTTTTATTTTTAGTTTTTTTTTTAAACAAAACAAAAAATCGGCTACAATGCTCACCTAAAATTCACCAACACCAGTCCGTCTTTCTTTCTTCGTGTTTTTCTGAAGCATTGGCGGAATTATTTTCATCAGGTTAAAAAATAAATATATTGAACTATTTATAAGTAAATAACCTATTATAATATATTTTTTAAAGAGAAATTCATTATAAAATCATAAGACAACCAAATAATAAATCCAAACCGATTAAAATCAGTCATTAATCATCCTCAACATATATATAATCATATATTGTCAAAACTCAAGACTCTTTCAAAATCATAACCCCATAATTTTCACTAATCAGCACAATATCACCCTCATTAGAAAGAGAAAAATACACAAAATAACTTTCATAAAAGGAGTGAGGTGAAAAGAAGTGATTTTGAGTATCTATTTAGTCCTTAAAATGAAGATGAATAGCGTCGAATATAAGATGATACTAACATTTTCAGTAGGTATCTCAAACAAGAATTTTACTTTCCTCTTATAACCCAATGAGTAATGAACCAAACAATTTCCTAATAAAAAAGAGTACAATTATAGAAGAGATAAGAGCTTAGCTGGGCCAAATTATTGACCAAAATAAAATATTATATAATACATATACAAATACATAAAATAAGAAAAGGTTAGCTGGGCCTTTCCATAACATGGCTCCGCCACTGCTTTGCTGGGGTCAAATTGTTGGTCAAAATAAAATATTATATAATACTTACATACAAATACATAAGAGAAGAGAATGCCAGCTGGGGCTTCGGCTCCGCCACTGGTTTGAAGCATTTAAATTAAATTTTTATAATTAGTAATTTATATACATTCTTTTATGTTTAATATCCTCAAACTTGTGATGAAATTAGCGTTAACACTGTGTCAATCGCATGGGTGAAAAAAAGTATTTAAAATTCAGTGACTCAAAGATATCGAGTTGTTGTAGATATTATATGATATAGATGTTCACAAATTATCCAACTCTTAGCCTTTCATATGTCCTTTACTCCATAACCCTCTTACTTTTAGGATTTCATATGTATTCAATACTCTAAACTTTTAACTCCTCCAATGAATGATTTGTGGGAGTTTCCTATGATTAACACCATTATACTCATCTTTATTTCCTTGAAACCATAGGTATAAAATTCAATAGTTAGAGGCCTATAAATAGATGTCATGTACAATGTATTGACATCAAAGAATGAAGTGAATGAGAGTTCTTCCATATTTCTCCTCCAACTTTCTCTCAATCTTCTCTATCTCTCTCATGTCAATCTCTTGTGCTTTTCTTATTTTTATAGCACGTTATTAGCACGAAATTCTAATGGAGGTTTATTTTTCTCATAGTTAATTTAACGATTTCTCCCACATTCTTTTATTGTATATCTATTTGATTTATCTAGGATGATTTAAGCCATTATATAGAATTGAAGATGCCCGCTTGCCAATTGTTTTATATATCGGGTTCCATGACTAAGATTGAAAATTACTATTACTTTAGTCTCCTTCACAAGTTTTTATTATTATTAAGTCATGTAACCCTGTTGTTGTATTATCTATGACTTAGACTAGATTTGTGTCCATTGATGGTAATGAGGGCCTAGAGGCCCAATGAAGTGGCCAGATGCTGGGCTGGGAAAAACCTTCACATGGCTAATTAAAGTTGAATGTGGATGGGGCTATGGAATTACAATCTTAATTCTAAGGCAGGTTGCGGGGGGGTGTAGAGCGTGATTCCTTAGGTAATTGGATTGTGGGTTACACTAGGAAGATTGGTTTATGTCAATTTAATTCAGCTGAAGAAAGGGCTGTAGCATAAGGTCTTCAGTTGGCATGGGATCTGGGGCAAGGGAAGATCAATTTGGAATCTGATTCTGATGAGGTTATTAATATGATTTTAGATGATACTTGTAGTACTGGAAGCAACCTGATAGTGAAAGCTAGGGAAATGCTGAGTATGGATTAGCAAATTGATGTTCATGTAATCTCACGTGATTTCAATAAAGTTGCGGATGCCTTAGAAAAATGGGTATTTTTAATTCTGCAATTTTAGATGTGTGTTCTAATCATTTAAGGATATAGATAGACCAAAAGTGTTTAGGATTAAATTCCTCCTTTATATAATTTCTTTCTTTGTAATGTAGACGTTTTGCCATCTTTTATATCATTTTTTTTTTTTTTTTACTTTTATTTATCATTTTCCGAGAATCTCTTAGTATGTAACATTTATATTTTTGTATTCTTTATATTTATGTTGTTATTTTATGTCATTTTATTTTATTTACGTTTCATTTTATTTATTTATTTACTTAACATTTATATTTCTTTATTTTATTTACATTTTATGTTATATATTATTGTTTACGTTTCTTGATTTTATGTTAATTATTTCATCTTGTTTTATTATTATTTTATTTACGTTTCATTTATTTATATTAATACATTGTTGTCATATCATTATGTCAATCTTTTATTTTCATTTATTTATTATTATATTAATATATAATAGTATTATATATGATCATATAATGTGATCTATATGATTATGAGCTTATCTATTATGTATATTTGATTAAAAATTTGAATTTACTTAATTTATTTTCCAGTGCTTTAATTTTATTAGAAGGTCAAAAGCCATAATATTTTTAATTTTATGATTAGATGACCAAAAGTCACATAATTTTTGTAATAGTTCTTATATAAAAGGACACGGTTGGTTTCATTAAATGGCAAGAATGACACGAATTTATTTATTTATTTATTTATTTATTTTTTTGCATTTTGATTATTTAATTGTTACAAATATCAAAGCCCTAAAGACTAAGGTTCAAATATCAAACTAAACAAACAAACAAAAACTTTTAGCTTTGCAAGGTTTTTGCTATGGCCCTGAAGACCAATATTTGGAGAAATTGATGATGTGCTATTGAAAGTAAAGAACATATCTATAAGAGTGAAAATGAACATGATCACATTGCATTGGTAAAATTGATAGTTGAAAGCTAAGAATACTTTGTCTTGACTATTGAACCACAATCGTGGAAATAATAATATTTCCAAGGTGATTAAAATTATGAGCAAAAGTTATATTATGACTATAAGTCATATGGATAGAAAAAATGGTATAATGTGACCAAAAGTCATATAGACTTATATGTATCAATTTATTGAAAATAAAAATAAAAATGGTTGTGAAGCCAAAAAGACCATGAGATATTGTGAAAAATACCAAAAGTAGTTATGATACTTAAAGTAATAATTGTAAGCCCTGAAGGCTATATGATTTTGATTAATGTTTAAATTTAAATTTAAACTCTTTGTGATGAATTTGTGAGAGAGAAATTATTATTTGATATTGTGATATTGGCATGAGTGATATATGAATAAAGTAGACAAAAAGGTAATTATTGATCATTTTAAAATTTTAATATAGTGCCAAATTATTTACAAATTTAAACATTATAATGTGTGGATGTTCATGATTTTATGGCCATTTAGAATTCTAGCTACCTCATGGTTATTGTCATTATGCCCTATAAGTCCTAATTAAATGGTTTATATTATTTATTCATATAACCTTTGTAACACCCCAAATTCCATACTACAAATTGTGTCGGATGACACTTGGTTTTAGAAAAGTCAACAAAACTTGAGGTGCTACATCAGAGTACTGTGGAAAACGTGGAGCAATGTACTAAAAATTTGGACAATATATGAGTAACATATATAAAAATACCCCGACATATGACGATGCCGAGCGTATGCTGATATATTAAAAATTTCCCAAAGGAATAATCATGTGATACAATATACAGAGCTTTGTACAATTACATTTCACAAAAAGTAACTATACAACCTAGACCAAGCCTTGACCAGACTTGGGGCAATGAACCTAACTCCGTTAACCGAACAGAATGGCCATGTAAGTGTCTACCATGGGGGCCTCACCGACTTATACGGCGACTGATTGGCACACCCACGTAGACTAGCTTTGCCTTCGGCACCAAACCGTTCGAAATAACTTCATTAGACCCATGCCTGACAAATAGGCTCTGATGATCTTCTTCTGGCTCTTGCCTCGACCGGTGTACAATTACGATTCTGCCCTTGGTCCCTCTCTACGGCTCCGTCTACCGGTGCCTTCCCTGTTCCTGGCATTCGGTCTAGTCATGTTGTTTCTCCCGCTCTCCGGTCCTTGGTCCTCCGGACCCTGAAGCTACAGCTGAGATCCAATTTACCCCATTGGATCTCAGGTAACGGTTAACCTTATGCTCAAATAAAACAGTATATAGACAACATATATTCATGACATAACAACAATGATCAATCCAGTCACATCGTATGATCATGTGATAACAACTACAATACCATGCAAAGTTATCCCTGGTTTGCAACATCCGTGCCACGATGTACAGTCGTGTCCTCAGCGCTAGGAAAACTCAAACGGCATTATTATGACTATAACCCGTGTAAAGCTGTATGTATAAATGACGACCCTAAACAGAGCCTCAGCCTATGAACGTATCTATCGCATATATGTATATGAGCAGCACAGGATTAGTGTTACAGTACGCGAACGTACCTCCGTTGACAATATACGGTACTTCTGGCACGTTTGACGGAAAACTGTACTTTTGACGGAAAACAGCGGAACGTCCGACAGCGGCACGTCAGACAGCGGAACGACGACGGAACAGGATTACTGATATCCTATAATGATAATATCACGTTTATCAATATTTGACATCATAACAGGCATTTAGGTACAAATTACCATTTTGCCCCTATTTGCCTAATCGGCGGAATTTCGCCAGAGCTTCGCTACTTTGACTCTAATCTTCCAAAATTTTTCCATAACTCCGACCCCACCATGATTTTCGAAATTGATGACTAAAATACCCCTATCATATGATATCTAATCATACTTGGAAGATTAAAGACTAATCTAACATTTCTACTCTAACTACCGAAAGAACTACGAAAGCTTAAGACTAAGGACCGAAAAACTTACTCAGAGCTTCGCTGCGAATTTCCCCGGACTTCTTCCTCTTTCCTTGCTCCAAGAATTTCGAACTAGAGAGGAGTGGAATGGTGTGAAATTTCAAAAGGAGGCAAGGGGTATTTATAGGGAAAAATCGGTTACTATTCACACCTTTTTCATACCGGATATCAACCGTCGGATCGTACTTTTGCAAAATGGCATGATCTCAACCACACAAGGGCTGGCCGACCTGCTCCCCCCTTCCCCAAGGTCAAACAATCAATTAGAAGATGCCACCTTGCCACATTCTAGAAGACTTCTACCGATAAAGTCTCCGATCGGTGTCCGAATCGCGTAATCTTGGAAAATATCAGATATCCGAAATCACAACTTTGAAGTTATTTTCCTACTCATTAGAAATGTCTGAGTTAACTAAATTTTTGATTCCTTTAAGGTCTTCTCCGGTCCTGTCGAAGATTTACGGAAAAACGCGTTGGTTACGGAAATAACTTCCGGAATCATCAACCTCTGGACAAAAATTTACTGATTCCAAATATGTCCAGATATTTCTCAACTCATTCCCAGATGTTGAGTTATAATTTATTTTCTTAGAATTCCAACTTGTGACTATCTGTCTCTTTCACAGATTACCCTTTTTCGTTTTATTACTTAAGTATTCTACCGATCATGGAAATGACTTCTGAAATAGTCCAGTCCGAGATAAAAATTCACTCATTAATATTCTTCTCTGACTTTAGAAATATTGTCCATGGTTTTCTAGATAGGATTTAATTTCTATCCGTGGTCATTTATCCTATTTGCTTTTTACATAAATTATATTATTTTTTATTCCAACTTGCAACCACAAATATCATGATATTTTGGCTTCAATCTTATCCTATTTTTTCCCCAAAAATTCGGCTGGCCCTTTTTTTAATTATTATTAATATTTAAAATTTTAATTAATTAATTATTAATTATATATTTCAATTTTCTTAAAAATTTCACAAAATTCTCTTATTGGTCCACACTTTGATTTAGGCTTAAAATTACTTAATCTCACCAATTTTTCTTCATAATTTCCAATTAATTAGCAAATATATTTTATGCTAATTTTAGCCATAAACCACTAATTATAGAGTTTTACATAATTATCTTTGGATTTTCCTTTGTTTGAGCCCAAATAATTAGCTAGTAATTATTTAATTAATTACCCACTAATTGTTGATAATTTTCTCGATTAGAATAACTCATTACCTCATAACTTTCGTACTGACATTAGTGTTTTATGCCTCATGCATTATATTAAAAACTCACGGGGGCATTTTGGTCATTATAATACTTTTTAACTTTTCCCCCTTTATTTTTCCAAGGTAATAATTTAATAAATTACCTAAATTAGGGACAATATTATTCCCTATTTCAAATAAATATTTACTTGCCTTTTTATAATTTTCACAGGGTATTTTATAACCCGTAAATGCATTTAGGGACCTAATTGCACATTCTTAAACGTTTTAGGGACCTATTTGCACATTACTCTATTTTCAAGAGAAACTACCCCAAAAATAAGATAAATTCTCCACAAGGTCTTTAAAACCTCATATTCACTTATTTCCAATAGGTATTATTTACTCAATATGATACTTATCATAAATGAGATTTTCAGGGTATTACAACCTTCAATGATACAATTAAGTTGTTTAATTGTCTTCTTTATGTAATTGTACAATTTATTTATAACTTTAAGTATATAGTATATGCAGATATTGTTCATACCTCAATAGAGTTTACTATGTCAAACCTACCTCTATTTTCTTCTTGGGACTTGTGCTTCTCTGTTACACCATAGATTTCCCAACAACTACTCAACTCATATAACTCAACATCAAAGTACTTTCTTTCATTATTAGTCATATTTTTCATTTTAGCTTTGTTTTCCATATTTTTATGCTCTTGAGCACTATTATATTGTCTTACATATATGTGCAATTTTTCTCAGTTCCAAACGTTTCATTATTGAAAGGCATACAAATACTCTGCAATTTGTATTTTATTTTAGTATTGATAATTTATTGTCTTAATCTCTCACAATTCATTTTATTGTCATTTATTTTACTCCTTAGCATTCTTATATGATATGTGTAAGTTTCATACATTAATCACGATATAATATATAATATGATATATTAGAATCAAATTGGTTTCATGTGACATTTGTTAAAAAAGAGAGTCATATATCATATTTGAATTAAGAGAATGAGAATTTATTTAATTTTATGAGAAAATTTATTATGAATAGTTTATGATTTGTTAAACAAAACCATATTTGTAATATATGTGAACACTATATATAGTGCAAGTTAAATCTATGGATAATCAAATAGTAAGAAGTATTTGAAAGAAGACTATGTATATCATAATTATTCATTATTTTATATTATAATGCATTTATCTTTACGTTTCTCACAAATTAATTTTAACCCCTAAACATCACAAATCATTGCAATAGATCTTTATGTATTTTAATTATGGATCTCCTCATATTTATTTATGTAGTGAAAAAATCTAAACATTTCATACTTTGAATATGCATCAAAAGAGGCAAATTGATGGGGAGATTGTTAGAATACAAGTGTGAGTTAATATTAAAAAGTTGTACTCATGTAATTCCTCACAAAGCCTAATTAATTTCCTAAAAATGGATGTTAGATTAAGAGTTTATATCAATATGATATAAAATTTATAAAGTTTAATGTTGGTGAAGAATCATGATACAATAAACCAAAAATTTACTGATCCAAACACATTTATTGTTGGCATAATTTTTTGGGAAAATTCATATGGGGGCCCAAATAACAAAGAAAAACTCAAAAAATGCCCAAAGATTATGAAAATCCCAAAAAGGCCCCAAGGCCTTTTCTGGTATAAATTCATTAAAACGTGAGTTGTTAATGGAGCTAATATAGTTGTTAACGAGTAGGTTATTAACAATTAAATCAGTACCATTAACAACAATATCCTAACAACTAAATCAGTACCGTTAACAACTATATCAATACCCGTTAACAACTATATCAGTCATGTTAACAACTAACGTTTTAATGAAATTATACTAGAAAAGGCCCTGTGGCCTTTTTTGAGATTTGCAGAATCTTTGGGCATTTTTTGGGTTTTTCTTTGTTATTTGGGCCCCCATATGGATTTTCCCTAATTTTTTTTTATCATCTAAGTCATATGCTTTTCTTTTACCGATACTGATATGTCTTGGATTGGATTACAATATCATGTGGATAGAAGATATATCATAGTGATTTTCAAGATGATTTTCTTTTATTATTTCCACAATGCATAAAAGGCATGTAGAGAATTGATAGTTAACATATCTAGAATATATGGTAGATAATTACTTTTCAGCATATGGTTTGATGAGAATGCATTATGCATAGTTTAGATTAAAAAAACATCAGTTTCTTGAAAAATCATTGATGACAATTGCAATTAAGAAATCAATATAATGTTTTGAGATATGACAATTTAAGCACAATGAGTGATGTTGTTATTAGGGGGAGTAAAGATCATGTTGTACTCTTTTCCTTAGCCAAAGTTTTGTCCTACTGGGTTTTCTTGGTAAGATTTTTAATGAGGCAACTTCAATATGTATTGTTTACTATTTTTCCTTTACTAGGTTCTTGTCCCATTGGTTTTTTCCTAGTAAAATTTTAATTAGGCACAATATTTGTTCATGGGCATCCAAGGGAGAATGTTGTAAATATGATATGATGTGGATATCCATAAATTATCCAACTCTTACCTTTCATATATCCTTCACTCCATAACCTCCCACTCTTAGGATTTCATATGTGTTCAATGCTCTAAACCTATAACTTCTGCAATGAATGATTTGTGGGAGTTTCTTATGATTAATATCACTATGCTCATCTTTATTTCCTTCTAATCATTGGGATAATACTCGATGGTTAGAGGCCTATAAATAGAGGCCATGTACAATATATTGTCATCAAAGAATGAAAGTGAATGAGAGATCCTCCATCATTCTCTGAATCTTCTCTATCTCTCTCATGTCAATCTCTTGTGCTTTTCTTATTTTTATAATAATACCCTTTTGTTGGGTTTGATTTTGTAGGCCAATGAAGTGAATTAATATTGAAGGTTTTACAACTTCAAGTAAATAAATAAATAATATCCATATGTTGCTTAATACTCGAATAACATTTATTTATTTAATTTGAGAAAATTAAGGAAATTTAATAAATTATTTAATTATAATATGTGTGACATAATCTCTTTAAAATACTTATATGTGATATATTAGAGTATACTCCCTCCGTTCTAAAATATAAACTTCAAATTTTGTGAATAGGCGTGCAAACTTTTCCCATTTACTGTATTTATTGCATTTATTGTTTCTAATTTATCCTTTTACAAATAAGAGCATAGTTGAAAAAACATATTTATTATTTTTAATTGTTCTCTTAATAAACACAAATCGATTATTTGAAACTTATAATTAGAAATGAAGAGAGTACATCAATTTATAATTTAAACAAATTAATTTGAAAACAATCATAAATAAGAGAGATAAAATAATAATAATAAATCGTACATTTAAAACCAAAATTCACTTTTAAACTAGAATCTATCTCACATTTAAGATCATGAAAAGTATATATTACTATTTTTCATCCTTAATATAAGAATTCCTTCGTCCTACAATTTACACAACAAATGAGATATCATATAAGGGGCCCCGAGGTAGTACAAGATTATTCAAAGGTCAACAACAAAATCAGCTAATGTAATGTTTATTGAAAGGTCACCACAGGATGAACTCTAACATACGGGACTACCATTTCATACCCCAAAAAAAAAAAATATTACTTTAAAAATCTAATGTGTGACAAGAAATATATTATAAAGGTATGCTTTGTTACAAAGACATAAAAAAAGATTTTTACGCATGCACACAGTCATATAGTCTCAGAGATGGCTTAAAGGTGGGGATTTAGAAAACTATGGAAGCGATTTTTTTTTAAAAAAACTACTGTACTTGTGAAAGACATCGTTCAAGTAGAACATGTTGATTACTTTGCTAATTTTAAGTGATTTTACACCCTACTAAATAAATATGCGAGAAATCTTATCTCATAAAGCATGAAAGAAACTTTTTTTTTTAATTGATTCTCATGTTTCTCAAACAGACACTAATTGAGAACACATATACATGTATAAAGTCTAATAAAATCGTAATTTTACAAACAAAAAATAAAACTCAATTACATAACAATACCAACAGCATCATTCGACCTTCAAGTTCAACAAAACCCATCAATCACAGCATGAGATCTCTATGAAAGTTACTGAGAGTGAATATAATAGGGAAAATAGATTTCTGTAAAGGCGCCTTTGATATGGCAGCCAATGTTTCTATTTATATTATGCACAGTGCTTTAGGGTTTGTATGTTTGACAGGTGTACACACAGCATTACAAATAATAGAAACGAATACCCTATACAATGAATATTGGGCTTCAGCCCTTCGGACCCATTAACCTAAGAAGCCCAGGATTGGGCTTTATTGTATTATTATCAGTGTATTTGACATCCCCCCGCAAACGAGGAGTGGGTGAAACTGTCAGGCCGAGTTTGTCTCTGAATATCTGGAACTTGGAGTGCGATAGGGCTTTGGTGAACATATCTGCAATCTGATCTGTGGAGGGGACATATCTAACAATCAACTTGTTTGAAAGTACACGATCTCTCACAAAGTGTACATCGAGTTCGATGTGCTTTGATCGAGCGTGGAAGACCGGATTCGACGCTAGTGCTGCCGCACTGAGATTGTCGCACCAAGCAATAGGGATGGATCTGAGGTGTAAACCGAGTTCGCCGATGAAAGACTGGAGCCAGGCAAGTTCTGATGACAAATCTGAGAGCGATCTGTACTCGGATTCGGCACTAGACCGTGAAACGACACCATGTTTTCTTGCAGACCAGGAGATTAGCGAATCACCAAAGAAAACACAGTGACCCCCCATTGATCGTCGATCATCAAGGCATACGGCCCAGTCAGCATCAGAGTACCCCTGTAAGGTAAGATGACTGCTTGGCTTGATGTGTAGAGCTAGGTCTTTTGTGCCTTTGAGATATTGTAGTACTCGTTTAAGTGCTTGCCAGTGTATTGTAGTAGGAGCACTGAGAAACTGACTTAATTTATTTACCGCAAACATAATGTCTGGCCTTGTATTTATTAGATACTGGAGAGCACCGATGATCTGTCTATAGAAGGTTGGATTTGCAAGTAAGGTACCATCATTTTTTGAGTAGTGTCGATTAACAACCATAGGAGTAGGAACCGGTGAGGAGTGTTGCATTCCACTCTTGGTCAGTATGCTGGAAATATACCTTTCTTGCTTGAGATAGAGTCCTGTAACGTCTCTGTAGGCTTCTACTCCCAGGAAATGATGTAGTTGACCTAGATCTTTGAGAGCAAAGCGAGAATTGAGATTTTGAACAAACAAATTTATGAGTTTAGAGCAATTTCCAGTGACAATAATGTCATCAACATAAATGAGCACAAAAAGCACAGATTTTTCAAGTCTGAGATAGAAGAGAGAGGAGTCACTCTTTGAATGTAGAAAGCCCCAGCCTATGAGAGTTGTTCTTAGTTTGTCAAACCAGGCTCTGGGGGCTTGTTTCAAGCCATACAGTGCTTTGTTTAGGAGACAAACATGATTAGACAATTTTGGATGTACAAAACCTTCTGGTTGCTTCATTAGGACAGCTTCTTGTAAGTCTCCATTTAGGAAGGCATTGTTGATATCCATTTGTCTTATTTCCCAGTTCAGAGTTACAACAATAGTGAGAACGAACCTGAGTGTAGATGACTTAAGTACGGGACTAAAAGTCTCACCAAAGTCTATTCCAGGACTTTGTTGAAAACCCTTGGCAACAAGTCTGGCTTTATGTTTTTGTAGAGAACCATCAGCGTTGAACTTGTGCTTGAGCACCCATTTACAATCAACTATGTTGCCTTGACCCGTGTATGGCACCAGTGTCCATGTCTTATTTTTGATAAGGGCATTGAACTCCTCTTGCATTGCTTTCTTCCTGTCATTACACTTCATTGCATCTGGAACGCTGGATGGTATATAATCTGCAGCATTTTCAATAGTAATAGTGCCTATATAGGGTGTTTTGGTTTTAAAGATACCAGCTTTTCCTCTAGTTACCATTTTGTGTTCATTGTGACTCACAATCGGATGTTGACTTACAGGAAGATCACTGCTGCCAGGATCTGCTCTTTCATGATAGGGCACAATAGAGCTTGGAGTTTCAGCTGATGAGCTGGAAGTTGTACCAGCATATTGTTGCTGTTCTGGAGAAGAGGTCCTGGTTGGTGAAAGATTCAAGCCAGGCTCATTTTGAATTGGCTCAGTAGAACTTTCTGTCATTGATGAAGGGAGTGTTGGCTTGAAAAACGCTTCAGGGTATACTTGCTCTTCAGGTTCGTTTCTTCTGTTTATGAAACCTGTTTCAAAAGGAAAGTCATGTTCATTAAAAACAACATGTCTTGATACATAAATTCTTCCTGTTGAACTTAGACACTTGTAGCCTTTGTGGTTATTGTTGTACCCCAAAAACACACATTTAGTGCTTCTGAACTGTAATTTGTGTTCATTATATGGTCTAAGGCAAGGATAGCAAGCACAACCAAAAACTCTCAGTCTTGTGTAGTCTGGATGTGTATGAAACAACTTGTAGAATGGTGAAAATCCATTTAGAACAGTAGAGGGCAGTTGATTGATTAGGCCAGTAGCTGTACTAAAAGCTTCCCACCAATAGTGTAGAGGCATCTTGGCTTGTGCAAGAAGGGTAAGACCAGTTTCAACTATGTGTCTGTGTTTTCTCTCTGCTCTTCCATTTTGGGCAGATGTATGAGGACATGAATGTCTGAATTGAATGCCAGCATCCTGGAGAGTTTTTGAGAAACTTCTATACTCTCCTCCCCAGTCACTCTGAAGCATTTTTATTTTATTGTCAAACTGATTTTCCACAAGATTTTTGAACTGAATGAACATAGGTAGAGCTTCATTTTTTGCTTTAAGAGGATAAATCCAGGAGTAGCGACTATAATCATCAAGAAATAGGATATAATACTGAAAACCATTTACTGATTTTGTTGGTGCAGGTCCCCACAAGTCAGTGTGTATCAACTCAAGAGGCTTTGAAGCATGAGAATGAGATGATTTAAAAGGAAGAGAATGGGATTTGCCAAACTTGCAAGATTCACAAAAGGTAATGTCAACATTCTTTGCATTGATTTTCAAATTACAATCACTAATAACTTGACTTAAAACTCTATCATTAGGATGGCCTAGTCTGTAATGCCATAAAATCCTACTGGAAATAAAATACTTTGGCTGTACTGTATGAGCAGCTTCTTTTTCAGCAACAAACACTAGATCAATACTCCCATCTGTCCCTTGATTGGAAACTCTAAACATTCCTCCTTGAGTTGGTATCCCTTTCAGGATTATCTGCCCTGTTTGCTGTTCCTTCACAATAAATCCATGTTTATTAAACACAACATCAGCATCATTGTCATTTGCAACTCTATAAACACTGAGAAGATTCTTAGTGATCTTAGGAGTATATAGAACATCATTTAGCTTCACTGTTTTATTAGGAACATTTGAGATTAAAGATGAACCAACTTTTTCAACTTCAACTTTATCACCATTGCCTACTACAATTCTCATCTTACCAGCTGGTTGAGTAGGGTTGTCAATAGACTAGAAACATTAGTTTTCTTTTTGCTGTTTTTCACAAAATTTCTGTCAAACCTATGAAAACAAGTTTCAACAGTGTGACCGGTGCGATCACATAGCTGGCATTTTGGAGGTGCTCCATCATCTTGAGCACTGCTGCTGCGACCACCATTGTAATAGGTATGTCTCCCACGATTGCCTCTGTGCCAACGACCTCCTCCTCTTCCTCTTCCACGCCAATTACCATGTGGTGATGAGTGTTCAGCCCTTGTGTAATTCACAAGATTTGTTGAAACTGACAGATTTGCAAATTGACTCAACTGATCCATTCTGCTTTCATATGTTAACAGGGAGGACTGAAATTCTATCCAGGTTAAATCACTTGATTCTCTACTGAGTTGAACTACAATAGGATTGTAGTCGGCATCTAACCCAGCAAGCACCTGAATAATCTGATCTGGAAGTGAGACAAGACACCCAGCAATGGCAAGTTGCTCAGCAAGATTCTTCATCTTTGAAAGGTACTCGGTCATTTTCATGTTCCCTTTCCTAGTTCTCTGAAAATCAGACTTTAACATGAGAACTCTTGACCTAGTTTGTGCTCCTGCAACTTGTTTTGCAGCTTCCCAAAGACCAGCAGAGGAGGAGACAGCAACCATTTGTGAGGATACTTCCAAGCTCATGGTGTTTAGAAGCCAACCAAAAAGGAGTTGATCAGCTGCAACCAATCTTCGAATTCTGGGTTTGGTTTCGCCACATCCTTCTCATGGATGAACGGTGATGGACACTCCTTGGTGCCATTGATGAAGCCTTCAAGCTTGTGTCCTTTGATGACAGGGAGGACATGAGTTTGCCATAGTAGGAAGTTAGTTCCATCCAGCTTGATGGAGCAACTTTGACTGATTCCAGTGTTGGTATTTGAAGATCCCTTGGGTAGATTAGAAGCTGACGCTAGGGACCCAGAATGGGCAGAAGAGCTAGTAGAAATTGGTGATTGTTCAGCCATGGCGATTTGCCTCTTCGGCTCTGATACCAAGTGAATATAATAGGGAAAATAGATTTCTGTAAAGGCGCCTTTGATATGGCAGCCAATGTTTCTATTTATATTATACACAGTGCTTTAGGGTTTGTATGTTTGACAGGTGTACACACAGCTTTACAAATAATAGAAACGAATACCCTATACAATGAATATTGGGCTTCAGCCCTTCGGACCCATTAACCTAAGAAGCCCAGGATTGGGCTTTATTGTATTATTATCAGTGTATTTGACACTGAGCCTTGTATTTTTTCTCCACTTCCTCCAGACTTTCGATCTCCTTCTGATACTTACAAATGCGGTATATACACCTGCACCCACAAGTCGTATATATATAAACCCAGAGAGAAATCACAAAACGAGTTACATATAATGAATTTCATTCCATTTAAAAAGCAATTAAATCTTCAGTTCGGATATGGTGGTATTGTTGCTTACCAGT
This sequence comes from Acacia pycnantha, assembly GCA_025563575.1. NCBI lineage: Eukaryota > Viridiplantae > Streptophyta > Magnoliopsida > Fabales > Fabaceae > Acacia > Acacia pycnantha. Next base: position 159,563 of record JAMWYP010000221.1, on the reverse strand, counting down.
AGAGAAGACATGCTGCAACACAAAATCAATAAATAGAAGCCATGTATTGACATCAAAAAATGAAGTGAATGAGAGCTCCTCCATATTTCTCCTCCAACGTTTTCTCAATTTTCTCTATCTCTTTTATGTCAATCTCTTGTGTTTTTCTTATTTTTATAATTGAGACAGTTTTGTTGGATTTGATTTTGTAGGCCAATGAAGTGAATTAATATTGAAGGTTTTACAACTTCAAGTAAATAAATAAATAATATCCATATGTTGCTTACTGTAACATCCCAACTCTTCAAAAGCATTATATTTTTTTTTCATCAAAACATCATTTCAAATAATCAGAGTAGAGCATCGGAGCGATTGAGTAACTGATATGTATATATAAAATGCCGTAAGTCCATTTGGATACAACAATGTACAAAAACCGTGTGGTTCAAAAGTATGATACAACAGAAAGAAATCTTTGACCGGATCTTCTACGTTGGCCTGCTTGCTTCTTTCCGCGGCCCTCGGTTCTCCGGACCCTGAAGCTACAGCTGAGATCCAATTTAGCGCATTGGATCTCAGGTAACGGTTAACCTCATGCTCAAATAAAACAGTATACGGATGACAGATATTCATGACATAACAGCAGATGTATGATCAATAATGACAGAACATAAACATAGAGCAGTAGGTATAATCGGTGACCCTTAACAGAGTCTCTATCCGTGAATGTATCTCGGTGACCCCTAACAGAATCTCTATCCGTGATTGTAAAATCGGTGACCCTAAAAAGAGTCTCTATCCGTAAATGTATAACCGGTAACCCTTACAGAGTCTCTATCCATGAATGTATCTCGGTGACCCCTAACAGAATCTCTATCCGGGGTTGTATCTATCACATATGGTACACCTAAGTACAATTCCATAGGCACGGTGCATATAGCACTGAATAGAATGGCCAGGTAAGTGTCTATCATGGGGGCCTCACCGACTTATACGGCGACTGAATGGCATACCCACATAGACTAGCCTTGCCTTCGGCACCAAACTATTCACACAACATATCATTACGTATATGCATATCATAAACATCAGCGTTAGTGTTACAGTACGCGAACGTACCTCCGTTGACGATATACGGTAATGCAGTGCGTTTTGACGAAGCGCACGTTGACGGAAAACGGGCGGCGACAACGGCACGTCGGACAAGTAACGACGGCGAGATCAAGGTTTCGATATCCTATAATGATAATATCACCATTATCAATATATGACATTATAACGGGCATTTTAGGTAAAAATTACCATTTTGCCCCTATACCCTAATCGGCGGAATTTCGCGAGCTTCGCTACTTTGACTCTGACTTTCCAAAATTTTGCCAGAACTCCGACTCCACCATGATTTTCGAATTTAATACTTAAAATAAAACTAAAGATCTATCTAGCATTACTACTAAAACTACTGAAAGCTTTAAAGACTAAAGACCGGAAAAATTACCCAGAGCTTCGCTGCAGAATTCCCCGGACTCCTTCCCTCCCCAGAGCTCCTCTCTCTAACTTCTCTCTAGGAAAGTTCAACTAGAGAAATGATTTTGGTGTGAAGAATGCAAAGGGAGGAGCTTGCTATTTATAGAGTTTTTGTGAGGGCATTTTGGTCTTTTTCCAATCTTCCAACTTTCAATTTTGACCACATAACACATCTTTTTTGCTCAAACCACTTATCCACCACAAAAACTCCTCCAAAACGTGCTCCCCCTCCCCAAGGTCATTATTGCATTGTCACCAACTTTTGCTTTATGGTCTTGCACCGATAAAGCTCCCGATCGGTGTCCGAATCGCGTAATCTCGGAATAATCTCAAAAATCCGGAATTACCATTTTGAAGTCCCTTTCCTTCTCATTAGGAATATCTAATCTAAACTAATTTTTGATTCCATCCAGGGCTCCAAAAGTCGGTCAAAGTTTACGGGAAAGCGTGCCAGTTTCGGAAGAACTTTCTGGAATCACCAATCTCTGGACAAAATTCACTGATTCCAAATATGTCCAGATAAATTCAAACTCATTTCCAAATGTTGAGTTAGAATTTATTTTCTTCAGATCTTTAAAATGTGACTATCTGCATTTCTCCTATTTCGTCTTATTAGGAAAATGCTCTACCGGCCTCGATATCAACTTCCGGAAAGGCTAATCGAAGATAAAAATTCACTGATCAATATTTTACTCTGACATTGGAAAACCTATTCCTGGTACTCTAGATAGGATCCGTTTCCTATAAATCTGATCACTATTCATTGTACTTGTTTATACAATTTTACACTTCAACTTGCAAGTTAAGGCACCATGATTTTTTTACCAACTCTTGTCCTCTTTTCTTGCCCCATATTTCGGCTGGCCCCTTATTAATATTACTCCATATTTATTTTTTTTATTTAATTAATTATTTGATTATTTACTTATTTAATTTTTCCCAAAAATTCCACAAAAATCCCTAATTGGTCCATTCTTGTATTTAGTCTTAAAAATACCTAAACTCAACTATTTTTCTCCAAAATTTCCAATTAATTAACAAATATGTTCTTACTAATTTTATGCCATAAACCACTAATTTTTGAGCTTTACATAATTATTTCATAATTTTCTTTGCTCAGGCTTAAGTAATTAGCCAAAAATTACTTAATCACTTTATTATCATTAGTTGATAATTTTCTTAATTAGAATGCCTTATTTCCTCATAAATTTTACACTGACATCTTTGTTTTCATGTCTCCTTTATTATATTGGAATTTATGAGGGTATTTTAGTCATTTCAATACTTTTTGAATATTCTTATTCAATCTCTCCAAGTTCATAATTTATTAAATTACCAAAATTAGAGATAATATACTCTCTCAATTTTAATAATTATTCTACTGCCTTTTAGGATTTTTACAATTCCCTAAGTTATTTACCCTTTCTAGGGGTATTTTCGTCATTTTGGCACTTTGGCACTTAAACTCTCTAATTTCCAAGAAATTTTCCTTTAGAAAATAAGATAGATTTAACATATTCTTTGAAACCACATATTCATCTATTTTCTGTAGGCATAATTTTACCAAATTATGGTACAGATTTTTAGGGTATTACACTTACTACTCGTATAACACTTATTTATTTAATTTAAGAAAATTAAGGAATTTCAATAAATTATTTAAGAGTAAATACCCTTTTTGGTCCCTGGAAAAACACGCTCTACCCATTTTGGTCACTGAGTAAAAAAAATGTCATTTTGGTCCTTTTTAGGGATTAAAAAGGATTTTTTGGGAATTTGTGAGGGATTAAAATGCCCACAAAAAATGACTAAAAGGATTAAAATGGACATTTTTTTACTGTTTAAGGACTAAAAATGACATTTTTTTTACTCAGATACCAAAATGGGTAGCGCGTGTTATTTCAGGGACCAAAATGGGTATTTACTCATTATTTAATTATAATATGTATAACATGATCTCTTTAAAATACTTATATGTGATATATTAGAGTATACTCCCTCCGTCCTAAAATATCTCCAAATTTTTCAATAGATGTGTCTCAAACTTTTTCCAACTTTACCTCTTTACTGTATTTATTGTTTCTCATTTATCCTCTTTATAAATAAGGACATAGTTAGAAAAAACATGTTTATTACTTTTAACTAATTTTTTCTTAATAAATACAAATAAGTTATTTGAAATTTATAATTAGGAATGGAGGGAGTATATCAATTCATAACTTTAAGCAAAAAAATTATAAATAAGAAAGATAAAATGAAAAAAATGTCACATTTAAAACTAAAATTTACTTGCAAACATTTAAAACCAAAATTTACTTCCAAACTAGAATCTTCCATTTGACACCAGGAAAAGTACACATTACTATTTTTGATGCTTAATATAAGAATTCCTCCGTCCTACAATTTACACCACAAATGAGATATCATATTAAGGACCTGGAGGTAGTACACTGAGGGTCAACCACAAAATCAGCTAATGTAATGTTCATTGAAAGATCACCACAGGATGAACTCTAACATACGAGTTAGACTACTATTTCATACAAAAACAGATTACTTTAAAAATCTAATGTGTGACAAGAAAGATATTATAACCGTATGCTTTTTTTTTTTTTTTTTGATATAAAAATTTTAGAAAAGGGGTTAGGCTCATCTACAGACTAAGGATAGGGTACTTGGAGCATAATCCACAGGACATACTGGGTTAAAGAGTACACATACTTTCACCTCTTCCCAGCATTTCTACTGCTTCATAGACCCCTAGGATGCCTCCTCCAAATGTATGCTTTGTTACAAGGACATAAAAGAAGATTTTTACGCATGCACACAGTCATATAGTCTGAGAGATGGCTTAAAGGTGGGGATTTAGAAAATATACGGAAGCGATTTTTTTTTTAAAAAAAAAAACTACTGTACTTGTGAAAGACATCGTTCAAGTAGAACATGTTGATTACTTTGCTAATTTTAAGTGATTTTACACCCTACTAAATAAACATGTGAGAAAAAATTTGTCTCATAAAGCATGAAAGAAACTTTTTTTAAATTGATTCTCATGTTTCTCAAACAGACACTAAATTGAGAACACATATACATGTATAAAGTCTAATAAAATCGTAATTTTACAAACAAAAAATAAAACTCAATTAAATAACAGTACCAACAGCATCATTCGACCTTCAAGTTCAACAAAAACCATCAATCACAGCATGAGATCTCTATGAAAGTTACTGAGCCTTGTATTTTTTCTCCACTTCCTCCAGACTTTCGATCTCCTTCTGATACTTACAAATGCGGTATATACACCTGCAACCACAAGTCGTATATATATAAACCCAGAGAGAAATCACAAAACCAGTTACATATAATGAATTTCATTCCATTTAAAAAGCAATTAAATCTTCAGTTCGGATATGGCGGTATTGTTGCTTACCAGTAGAGAAGACATGCTGCAACACAAAGTACCACGTTTCTCTGGGCTTCGTAGATCTAAATAACACCAATTCATTTTCAACCAATGAGTCAATACTCAATAGCGCATGGTACTTTTAAAGAAACAGGAATAATAGGAAACGTTTCAATGTTTCTGGGAACTAGAATTGTAGAGTACGTGAGTATTATAATCAGAGAGTCAGATGCCATGTTGGTTCAACTTTAAAACCAAAAGATCAACAAGCCTACGAGACTACAACAATAACCTTTCAACGTATATTATTTCTGAGAAAAAGTCAAAAGCCAATTGAAATTATATTATTCAATTGGAAAATTATGAATATAACTATATCAAGATGTATACTATAACCATGGTGAGACAACATCGATCTTTTCATCACTCAATGTAAACGACAAGTTGCAAAATAATTTCTCCATGCTACCCAAATCCTTATTTAGTTGCTTTGTTTACTTAAACCATCATGTTCTTTTGATATCAGAAGTTCAGAACAGCACCCCCTCAAATGATTCTTACGTAAAACTCGTCGGCACATCCACCGAATCACCATCAATTAACTATGCAGATTCAGTTTATCACAATATACACTACAGAGAACTAAGAACTCTCCAACCAAGCCAATTTTGAATTGCATGGCTCAGGAAGCACAGCTTTCTACTTTTTCTAATGAACGATTGAAACGACCAACGACAAAAAAATATCGATAACCGAATTTATTATTTCGCCTTAAACTCAAAACCTGGAAGAAAGGGGGAAAACAAAATAAATGAATATGAAGATGCTTACAGATTTCTCATATTTGTCTCTCTCAGTAGCAGTACAGACCTCAGAAGTACACATCAACAGACGCTCATTATTCCAGTATATATCTGGAATCAACCACAGATCCTCCACATTCAGTACAAACACTTACAAATTACATTTCCAAAATTGCAGAAATCGCAAGAAGCACCCACACGGAAACCCTAGAAAAAGTATATTGAAGTCACCCAATCCCCCACCCCACCCAAAACAGAAGATATATATTTGGGCATGAAGGAGGAAGATAGAGAGAGATAAATACCGTTAAACTCTACAACCATCCAAGAGATGGGAGCGATAAAGTAGAAGGGTTGAAGAATTGAGGGAATAAGAGAAGCGAAACGGTTCTTGAAGAGTTTGGGAGAGGGAAGAGTGAGCAGAACAGCAATGGCTGCCTCAGCTGCTACAACGTAGGTCAGAAACATCCATTGAAGTTCCATGTTCTTGTGATCGTTGATATCACTATTCACCTGCCTCCTCCTTCCTTCCTTTGCAGTGCGTGGGTTGTTCCTTCTTCAGGGAAGCTAGTTTGACTCTCAAACCAAACACACCCAGTCACTGCTTTATAAGTTAGGAAAGGGTCAAGGCAAGCTTTCTCAAAATAACAAAAGAAACTTTGGCCAAAAAATAGAAGGAAAAATATATAAACGAGGAGCCTTGTAGATAATTCTTTGGAAACTCTTCATTCAAGGTTGTAATGAAGAATATTAATTAAACTCATAGACCATCGTTTTCTATTATTAAAAAATTGATGCCATAAAAATACTTCTACAAGATTGTCCATAATCTTTCGGCCGGCCAACAACGAAAAAGAAACTTTTCTTTATTTCCAGAATTATGAATAAAAAACCTTGTTAATAATAAAATGTCGCCACTGATTGTCTACTTTCAGTGGCGAATTTAAAATGTCGCTGCCAAAAGTATTAGCGACAGTAGTTTCAGCAGCGACTTTTTGTCGCCGCTGAAACACTTTTGGCGGTGACTTTTGGACTTTCAGCGGCGACTTTTGTCGCCGCCGAAAGTCAAGATTTTTGTAGTGAATATCCAAGTGAAGTATTTGATACGCATAATAATAGTCAAGTCCGAAAATGCAAATGATACTATTTATTATTTATAAATCGTTGCTAATGGCTTTTTATCAATATCATCAATATAAAATAAAAATATATTATAAAAGCATGTTATCTACAAGTTATGAGTAGAACCATTTCATATACATACACAGCCTTTCCATTTCTTTTTAAAAAAAGTTATACGTATAATTTATTAGATTTTTCCATTTTGGTGTAACTTTACCTCTATCTTTATTTAATATTTTAATATAATTTAACTATTTAAAAATGATTACAATTATTGACTAAATTTTAAGCAAGAATGTACTAACTAAATAATAGGAAATGTAAGCATATGCTACTCCCTCCTGTAATTTTTATAACCTATAATTTTTTTTTGTTGAATAATTTTAATTTGTTATAATTTACACCTGGCACATATCTTGAACATTTAATGTATTTTTTATTTTTATCCTTAATCCTTAATTTCATATATTTATTGCCTTTTTTTCTATACATTATTTTTCATTATATTTTCCCCCTTATATTCTCTTTCATTTCTGATTTATTTACCCTCTCTATGAATTATACTCCCTCCGGTTCTAATTATAGGACAGAATTTTACATTACAAACTTTGTCTTATAATTAGGACTAGAAGTGATACTATCTAAAAAAATATATTTAGTATACATTTACTCCATTCTTAAATGTAAGATCTAATTAATTAATTTGATAAAATAAATTAATGATACTAATTAAATTAGTTAATATGATATATACTTTTTAAAACTCCCTAATAATCTTCATTAAATTGTTGTGGGGATATCGATAACCTTATTTTGGAGAAAAATAAATAAACATACGAAATATGTCTTACATTTAGCATTAATATCAACTCTCAATTAGATCCTACATTATATTAAGGAGCAAAGGAGTATATATTATCTTTAATTAATTTTAACCGATTTCCTTAATCTACTATCTCCTTTGGTCCCTTTTATAAAGAAATGAGTGGGCGAGAGGCTTATATTTAATGAATGTAAAAATGAAAACGTAAATTTAAAATTTCAAACAAAAATGGATTCGTTCATTAAATTAATGACCACCTTTATTTGTAGGTTATAAAAACTTCCTTGGTAGCCATAGAAAAAAATGACTGTGCTTAGTACGGGCAAAGTTGGCAACATAAAACATTAATACACAAAAAACGACCTAGTTTTTTTTCTTACCAATTCTTCCTTTGAAAGCCTGCATTTTGAATTTCTCTCACTTTCAAATCTTCAACGGTCAATATTCAAATCCTCTCATCCCCTACCCTCTTTAACAAACAAGTTGATTCAAATAAAAACAAGCCAATTCCAACTTCAGATTCTCAAACCTAGCAATCATCCAATCGCACAATTGTTTTTTCACTTCCCTTCTCGTCTCAGACTTCTTCTCTTCCGATCTTCACAAAAAGGGTGTTAGGATGGAGCCGACGAAAGAACAAGAACAGAAATCCCAACCTGGAGCTTGTAATTCCAAACCAATTCATTTGTCTTGCTTGTTTCTCTTGATTTGATGAAAGATCCTGTAACTGTAACGTACTTGATTTTTGGAATCTAGAGAGTCAGTTGTGGTTAGTAGGTAAAAGAAAATAAAAATAAAAATAATACTAAAAATATCATAAAAAATTATTTAAAATTGATTAATTAACAATGATAAATGATATTGACAAGAATAATGAGGGAAATAAAATATGTAGGGGAAATATCTTCATGAAATAATCTAATTATATCTAAATAAAAAGAGAGGGATAGAGAAGGAATAAATAAATATTTTTTTAAAAAATAATATTTTTATAAGAAAGTCAAACCCTGATTCTCTCCCTTATAAATATCATATCTCCTTAGTCTATTACCACCGGATCCTAGGCACCGGTGCTCTTCTTCCCTCCACTTTTCTTGTCCTGTCAAATAGTGTTCTTATATTTTTCCTTTCTCATGGTTTCTTCTCGCCTTGTTGTATCTACATTCCTTTCAATCTTTTTTTTTTTACTGTGCAAGTGAGTATTTTAAGAATATATTCTTCAAAACTGACGGTTTGGTTTTTCGTAGTCTTGTCCTTGTGGGGAATGAGATCCTCTTGTAGCTTACATTCTCATCATATCTCTTCATCCAATTTGAATTGTTGATATCTCTCCTCATCCATCCAATTTAGACTGTTGATTTGAATTAATCTTGATTGTCTCATCTTGAAGTACTTTATAATATTAGTCAGTATTCTGAAATATTTTTTTAAGATCTTAAAATTATTTTAGGATCTTAAAAAAATATTTCACGGTACTGGTATTAAACTTCAAGATAGTGACGGGTACTAAAAAGATACTTTAGGATACTGACTAATACTGAAAAAATACTTCATGATCTTGAGAAATTATTTTAGGATCTTGAAAAAATATTTTAAGATATTGAATGGTACTAAAAAGATATATAAGGATACTGAATTGTCTTGAAAAAAATATTTCATGATCTTGAAAATTTTCAAAATACTGAATGGTATTAAAAAAATACTTCAGGATACCGACTAGTACTAAAAAGATACTTTAGATACTGACTGGTAGTGAAAAAATACTGCATGATCTTGAAAAAATATTTAAGAATATTGATTGGTACTAAAGAAATATTTTAGGTGATGTGACTTTTTCTGAACAATTAGATATCAAATGGATATGAATGACTAAGATTTAAAGCTAATAAGGGATAAAAAGAGATGAGGGGAAACATGGCTTAGCAAAGAAACCAAAATCGCCAAAGGATGCCTCCATATAGCTTTGAAGGACCAACAGTCTTGTCTTTATTAGTTTTATTTTCTGTTTTGTTGTATTGAAGGGCGAAATCTCCATGGTTTTGCCCGCATCTTCTATTTTCAAGCTTCGACTTGCCTGTTTTATTTAAAAAAAAAAACCAAAACGGTAGATTTACATACATTCATAGTTTTTCTCTTTCTTTTCAACTTCTTTATCCTTCGGCCAAAAAAAAAAAAAAACTTCTTTATCCTTCCAAACATGTATCAAGGCGTGAGTGTGTATATATTACCCTTAAAAATATAGAAAATTATGTTGTTCATATTTAATGAAGTCGGTTCCAGATTTTTACTTTTAGCCTCCTCTATTTATATCAATAAGATGGACATGGCTTACATCCTTTGCTACATAGGTTCGCTGCCGTCCGCTGTTTTAAATGGTGCCTTGTTTTTTTTTTTTTTTTTGCTAATGTAAGTTAGCATAGATGGTAAGGGATCCAGGACTAGGCCCTTGGGTCGTGGGTTCGATCCCCTTTGCCGTCGCTGGGACTCCTTTGGTAGGCGATCTCGTAAGTCCTTAGTAAGTACTTATAGAGCCCGGGGCCGTGCCCTGTCCTTGGTGGGGGACTGATGTCGAACCCCTCCAAAACTTTTTTATATCAAAAAAAAAAATGGTGCCTTTTTGGCACAAAACTTGCACACCTGGTCCTTTTAAAAAAATATATATATATTTCAGGGCACTGCAATGTAGTAAAAGGATAATTCAAGATACTGAATGACACTAAAACAATTCTTCATGATCTTGAAAAATGATTCCAGGATCTTAAGAAAATATTTCAAGATACTGACTAGTATTCAAAAGATACTGACTGGTACTGAAAATATAATTCATAATCTGAAAAAATTATTTAATGATCTAGAAAAAACATTCTAAACTATATTTTCAGTAGTAGTCAATACTTGAAATATTTTTTCAAGCCTAAAATAATTTTTTAAGATCATGAATTATTTTTTGAGCACCAGTCCGTACCTTAAAAAGATCATGAAATAATTTTTCAAGATGATGAAAAAAAATTTAGTCTATTCAATATTGTTACGGACCTAGCCTAGGCCCATTATCTCACTGGCTAGTACAGGGGGCAACCCACCATCCGTGGGACCCAGCCATGACCTTGGACACGCACCCACGATCCTGGACATGCACCCACGATCATGGATATGCGCACACGATCCCGGACACGCACATGACACGTACGGCGTGGCGCATAAGGGACTAACTAACCGTATACTCTATATATACGAGAGGAAGGAGACGGGCGCCGTGTACATTCATTCTAAGCCTTGACTTATCTACATACGTTACACGGCACACACAGCACCCCTTAGGCGAAACGCCTGCTTGTGTACCGTGATCATACCCTCTCCTGAACGCTTGACCCATAAGCATACAGGAAGGGCACACAGATCCTATATCAAACCACCGGACCTTCTATAGGCCGGACATCTGAGTTCTACACCAGAACAGTGGCGCCGACCGTGGGGATCAATAAACTTCTATTCCCGTGACCATGAGGATAAGCACTCGTGCTTCAGCCAAAGACAATCGGAGGCGGATCAAGCGGGGACAACCGTCAACCACCGCGTCAACCACCCCGTAATGAGCAATGATTAACCAAGACGATGGAGACCATCGGGAAGGAGAAGATCGGCTTTCTCGGCCCGTAAGAACCATTGATTCCCAACAATGAACGACATCAAAAGGACAACCTGTCCGACACGGAGTCCTCGGCTCCACGAAACCAAGACCGTGGACCACGAATTCCAATTGAGGAGGCCGGACATCCCACATGCCGAGCCAGACTTTCGATCTCTTCAAGCCGGAATGCTTGCGATAATGAGACGGGTGGACAACATAGACAAGCGCCATACCCTTCACTATCAGCGAGCGGAAGAGCGGGAGAAAAGGCGGACCCACACTCTTTCCAGCGAGGACTGGGAAGATAAAACTTGGAGAGAAGACGACGATGACGAGAGCTCGGCTCATCGCACTGACAGGCGGAAGGCGGAAACCGTCGACAGCAGGAGGGCCAATAGGAGGAACCAGAACCGGGATGAAGAGGGTCGACCTCAGGCGAGGAACCATCGAGGTGACAGGACGGTTCCCCAAGTGGTTTCCAGCTGACGGAGATATGTCGGCCAAATGCACAATAGTTTTTCTCCAAGGAGATCCGAACGCCCGATTCCCTGAGAAGCTGAATTTGGGCGAGTTGACAAAGTATGATGGCACACAAGACCCGACGACTCATTTAGAAGACTTTGACGTTCACATGTCGGTTAGAGGTCTCAAGGAACCAATTGTGCCCCGGATCTTCGCCGCGACGTTAAAGGGGCCGGCGTTGAAATGGCTTCACACTCTTCCCTTTGGGTCGATCCACAACTTTGAAGACTGGCCGAGGCCTTTGAGTTGCACTTCGCGACTAGCAAACGGCAACCAAAATCCCAGATTCTCTCTCCAAAATCAGACAGCGGCCGGGAGAGCTGCTCCAAAGTTACCTGGACCGCTTCAATCATGCGGTACTGCAGGTGCGCGGACTTAACGAAGACGTACACGTTCACTTATTGGTGGACGGCCTCGATAAGGAGTCCCGCCTGGCAGAATCCTTTTTAAAGGAGCGGGCAAAGAATCTCAACGACTTCATATCTCGTTCAAAGAAGTACTTGGACGTCGAGCAGATGCGAATGGCAAACAATCCCAAGTGGGAAACGAAAGACCAAGAACCGCAGGTAGGACCCCTCCTCGAAAGTTCAAAAGCGGGAAGATAAACGAAAGGCTCCTCGAGCCGATGACGAATTTCCGAAGCGGAATTCGACCGTAATGTGATCGGCGGAGCAATGGGCGGTGGCGGTGATACTATAAGCGCGAAGGAAATACCTTCGAGAAGTCCCGTCCGTCGTGGACCGACCTAAATTCAAGGAACATCACACCGAGGTAGCACGACCGCCTTTGTTTTTCACAAGAGACGACCTCAAGGACGTTGTCCCCGCCATCAAGATGGGCTAGTGATAACCGCACGGTCGTCAACCGCCGAGTCAAGCGGATATTCGTGGATGCCGTAGCTCGGCCGACATACTAAGCCGGGAAGCGTTCAAAAGAATGAGCCTGGACCGGGACGACTTAAAGCCTTGCAAGACAACCCTCATCGGGTTTAATGGAGAACAATCTCGTCCGAAGGGGTTTATCGACCTCAGGTTCACCCTTGGAGTCAAAGACGCCTTTAAGTCCGAAAGAGTGCGGTTCATAGTGGCCGAGTTCGTTTCACCTTATAACATAATATTGGGAAGGCCAACCATCCACAAGTGGGACATGCTGGTGTCTACAAAGCATCAAAAGCTCAAGGTGATAGGCAACCAAGGAACCGTGGTCACGGTAACTGGGGATCAAAGAGAATCTCGACAGTGCTATTTTGAAACCGTGAGAATTGGGGAGGGCGGATCTTCATCGCAGCCCCAAAGAATCAGCTATCTGGACCATTCGGACCGGGATTCTCCAGACGAAGAAGTTAATACTGTGGAATTAGACATCCGAGACGATGAGGCTCGCCCAGAACCGGCAGGAGACCTGGAAGATCTGGTGATCGGAGACCCTCTCCAGACCACTAAAATTGGCAAACACCTATCTTCCGAACTTAGAAGTCGGTTGGAGGGATTCCTGAAGGAAAACAGGGATGTCTTCGCCTGGGATTCATCTCAGGTACCTGGAATAGACCCAAAATTTTGTTGTCACAAGTTAGAAGTCTATCCGGGCTCAATCCCAGTGTCGCAGAGAAAGAGGAACCACGGACCAGAAAAAAGGAAAGCGCTGGAAATTCACATCCAAGAATTGCTTGAAGCGGGATTTATTCGGGAAATACAGTATACAACCTGGTTATCAAATGTGGTGATGGTAAAAAAGCCAAATGGGAAGTGGAGAGTGTGTACCGATTACAAGAACTTGAACAAGGTATGCCCGAAGGACTCCTACCCAATGCCAAACATCGACCAACTGGTCGACAACGCCTCAGGATTCCAGCTCCTATCCTTTATGGACGCGTACTCTGGATATAATCAGATAGCGATGTACCCAGAGGATCAGGAAAACAGCCTTCATTACTGAAAGAGCTAACTATTGCTATAATGTCATGCCTTTCGGATTGAAGAATGCGGGAGCTACATATCAAAGGATGATGAATAAGGTCTTTGCAGACCAGATTGGCCGCAATGTGGAAGTGTATATAGATGACATGATCGTCAAAACCTTGGATCAGCAACGTCATATACAAGACTGGAGCAGACATTCGCCAAACTCGAACCTACCGAATCCGATCGAACCCGCCAAATGTGCTTTTGGCGTCCCTGCTGGGAAGTTCCCGGGTTTCATGCCGACTAACCGGGGCATTGAGGCCAACCCGACAAATGTAGGGCGGTGATGGAGATGAAGGCTCCGAGTACTAAAAAAGAAGTGCAACAGTTAACCGGAAGATTGGCCGCCCTAACTAGGTTTTTGACAAAATCAGCGGAGAAGGCTTTACCCATGTTCGTGCTCTTAAAGAAGGAGGCTTCGGTGGAATGGAATTCAAAGTGCGATGACGCATTTGAAGACATAAAACAATGTCTGGCCAACCCTCCTGTCCTCTCAAAACCTCAGCCTGGCGAGAGTCTTTTCCTTTACTTGTCGATCGGCGAGGAAGCAGTCAGCGCGGCCTTAGTGAGAGAGGCGGAACACGGACAAATTCCTGTATACTTTGTCAGCAGAACCCTGCAGAATGCCGAGATCCGATACCAGAAGCTAGAAAAAGTGGCATTCGCTCTGCTTATTGCGGCCCGTCGGTTAAGACCTTATTTCCAGGGTCACCATATCGTTGTTAGAACAAGCCAGCCAATTCGACAAGTCTTACATAAGCCGGACCTAGCGGGAGGATGACTAATTGGGCGATAGAACTCTCCGAGTTCGACATCACCTACGAAGCTCGCCATGCAATCAAGTCACGTGCGTTGGCCGACTTCATCGAGAGCTCACCCGGCTTCTAAGTCCGACGAGACACCGGCGGGCGAATGGAAGGTGTATGTCGACGGATCGTCGAACACGAAAGGAAGTGGGCCGAGTCATTATTGAGAGTCCAGAGGGGTTACAATTGAGCATTCGTTGCATCTCAACTTCCCAACTTCGAACAATCAAGCGTAATACGAGGCCTTGATAGCCGGCTTCTTCAAGCCAAGGAAAATGAGGCCACAAGAGTTAAGGTTTTCACCGACTCCCGGCTTGTGGCGGCTCGGATCGAGGGTACGTATCGTGCTAAAGGCCCGCTAATGGCCAAGTATCTCCTAAAGGCAAAGGACTTGATGTCGTTTCGATGAAGCAACCGTTACTCACATTCCCGAGGAGAAAACGCAAGAGCCGACATTTTATCAAAATTGGCAAGCACTAAGCAGGCTGGTTGTCATCGCACGGTTGTCCAGCAAAATCTCGAAGATCCGGTATGCATGATGGCTATTTCGGTCGAATCTGACTGGAAAAGCCGATAGAAGACTACCTTGAACGTGGACTCATCCCAGACGATGCAATGGAAGCAAAAATGTTGATTCGTGACGCGGCCAAGTACACAATGGTGGAGGATCAACTTTACCGAAAAGGATTACATTCTCCCATGCGGAGATGTTTGAACCCAAATGAAGCGGGGTATGTCCTGGCCGAGATTCATGGAGGGGCCAATGGTCAACATATGGGGGCTAAGGCTGCGCTGGCTAATCGTGGCAGTAGACTATTTCACCAAGTGGATTGAGGCCGAACCTCTCACAACGATCTCCTCGGCTCGCGTGCAGCGGTTTGTTGAAGTTAATATAATTACGCGCTTCGGAGCACCAGCCGAGATAGTAACAGACAACGGAACTCAGTTCACTGGAGTCGGATTTCGTGACTTGATTTACGAATACGGAATACAGCATCACTTTGCTTCCGTGGAACACCCGCAGTCCAACGGGCAAGCTGAGGCCGCCAATAAGGTCATCCTTGATGGTTTGAAGAAACGTAGGTTGGAGGCTGACACCTCTTGGGCTGATCAACTACCTTTTGTCCTTTGGGGAAATCGAACAACCTGCCGACATCCACCCAAGAAACTCCTTATAGACTGGCCTACGGTTGTGAATCTATGATTCCCGTGGAAATAGGGATGATGTCTTGGCGCAGGAAGAGCATTTTATCACAAGGTGAAATTGCCAATAGTGAGGCGTTAGCAGTAGAGTTGGATCTGGCCGATGAGGCCCGGGTCACCTCCCATTGTCGGGATATTGCAATGAAGCAATGATCGCGGCTCGTTATAACAAGAAGGTTAGACCAAGAAGATTCCAGCCCGGTTGCTTGGTACTTAGAAGGGCCGACATCGGGAACAAGAACTCCAAAGACGGCAAGCTTGCAGCTAATTGGGACGGACCTTATCGCGTTCGAGAAACTCTTGAGAGAGGAGCTTACATTCTGGAAAATTTGGATGGAACCCCTATCAAGCGAACATGGAATGCGGACAAATTAAAGGCATATTTCAGTTAGGCTTATCTGTTGTTTTTCTTAAAGCATCGTTTTCCATTATGTTCTTTATTCAACGTTGGCCTGCTGGTTTTTCCCTTCGCAACAATTGTTATGCCAAATATGAATGAAACTCTCGTTCGAGGGTATCTATATAATTCCAAACATTGTCTTTTTCAAGATTCAATTGTTATTAGCTTTTCAGCTGAAGAAAACACGTCTGATAGCTATCGCAGCTCAGACACGCTAATTTACTCCGGGGTATCAATAGAAAATGTCATGCCGACCCCGATCAGTCAAAATGCTCGGACGCTATCGGGACAAAACCGAACCCGGCAGTGGCAATTTTCATTTACCTTTGGATGACCCGGTTACTATACCAGAATTTTATAAGACAAAGGCAAACACTAGCACTTTAAAACATTATGGTCTTATGACCAAAAAGCGCGTTCGCAGATTCTGCTTACCTTCATGTGACCTTGGCCAGGTCAACCGCGATAACTGGTAAAGTTATATTCTTATACGATGCATTATGGTTGCTAAGTTACCATCTATTGTTAATCGTAGCCAAAAGTGGCCATATTGGCCAATCTGTTCAAATAAAGTCATTGCCGGTAAAACAACCGGATAGATTATACAAGTTAAAAAGAGAAAGAAAAAAGGGAAATCAATCCGTGTGCTTGGGGGCGGTCGAGACTTCCTCACCCTGCTCAGCCTCCAAAGACGGCCGCATCGCCATCTATCCGGTCTCGGAACCAGCAGGAGGTTCCACATAGGGGACAATCGCCCTCGATCCACATAGGACCGGAAATGATGCCCCGTAGTGTTGAGCTCGATCCCGGGTTCAAAGCCCGGATCCGGGCAAGTGAATTCTCAAACGCTCCACCACTGAACCCAGTAGCAACTCCTGCAGCCGGGTTATCTCCGCGACAGATGTATTGAGGACGCCTCCCCTCGGCTTTTATCCTGTCCACTTCGGCTCGAACCCGTCCTCTCACTGTCATGGCTTTTAACCGCTCTTCGCTTCTAGCTCCGTGGCAGCCTCCGCATATTTGTGGTGCAGGGTGAGAAACGATTGGGTCAAACCAGCACCCTTCAAGAAAGCATTTCCCAATGCCTGGACCTCTCGTACGTCTACTTCCCGCAAGGCCACTGGCTCTTGATAACGGGCAGGAGGCAGGAGTGCAACGCTGAGTTCCTCGGTTATACCCTTACTCCACAAATGTGAACGGGGAATGACGGTGGAAGGACGAGGGGGAACCGAGGTATCAGGCATGGAGAGGGGCTCGACGTCGGTCGACTTTGGAAGCGGCGATTTCGGGACAGGAGGCTCGGATAGGAGAGACAGTCTGACTTCGGTTCGGGGCTTGGACGACTCCCCGACCTTAGGCCTCTTTGGCTCGGCCTGCCTCGAAGACTCTCCGACCTTCGACTTGCCCAACTCCTTGGCCGACCTCTTTCTCCCCTTGGCGGCAGGCTCGGGGATCCCAGAAAGGTATTGAGGCTCTTTCATCTTAAGACCTGTACGAAACACATACACCATGTTAGCTACTAGGAAAGCAAAGATGATCAATACAATACTAAGACGCGGAACAACGCCGATGTTAAATAACAAAAATGCCATACTCGGCCCCGACGCCATCTCATCTTGACGCCGTGCCTCGGCCCGATATTGGGCTACTAAGGAGCCGGCCTACAGTACCGTTCGCTCGAACGTGGTCTATTATGGCATCAATGGCCTTCCTTTCGAGCTTCAGCAGATTGGACCGCTCCACCTTATAGGCGCTAGGGGACACATTGTGGTGATCTTGACACCAATACAAGTTAAACTCCCGATCGACCTTTGGAGAGTCCGGCCCTTTGAGGAACCAAGGAGTTGTACCAGTTTTAGCGACGACTTTGAAAAAGTTGCCCTTGAAGCGTTTGAAAGAGTCTGAGACGGGGGTAAACAAGCGCCGATTGGCTATTCCCCGAATGGAGGTCCAGCCCTTGAGCTCCGGCGGTTCCTTCCCATAGCGAGAGGTGTGGGGGTTGAAGAAATAGAAGAACATGGAAGTGGTGCAAGGCAGTCCAAGGCTCATGCAAAACCACTCAAAGGCAATCAGGTAACCCCATCCATTGGGGTGTAATTGCGAGGGAGCTATACTAAGAAACTGAAGGGTGGCCATTTGAAATTCGGAAAAGGGGAATCGAATCCCAAGCCTGGTGATATAGTCAGCATAGAAAAAGAAGAAGGAGTTGTGGCTCCCCTCCCTCACTGAGCACACAGGCTCTTCCTCTTCAGGGAGACAAAGCGAATAGGTGTTAGTATCTCGAACTGGAAGACCTTCCAAGTCTTCCATGGTCAGCTTCGACCGATAGGATAACACCTCTCGGGTAACCCAAGGGATTGGTCAATTAAGTCTTGTGGGGGCTAGCGGGTTGGCGTTTCAGATTCTGACTCAGCCGCGTGAGAAGAAGAAGACGACGCCATTATACCTAACACAAATAAAAATATAAGAGATCAGAATCTTCCTAGCATACCTGATGTCAATAATTGAAGGCGAGACTCTACAGTTGTGGTAAGATTAAAATCCAAGTCAACATGACTCGGCGATATTGCTTGAGGAGCCGGGACCAAATTATGTCGGCACGAGCCCAAAATTAAGTCGGCTGTGGAGGAATCCCCACAAGAAATAAGTCGGGAGCACTCATACAAGCAGTCGTAGCAAGGCCCGATGTAGGAATCAACCTCGGCCCTTGGACCCGAGCTGGCCACTTTGTTAGACTGGCTGTTCGGAAGGTCCGGAGAAGTGGACACATCGAAACTCGGGTTGAACTCCCTCGGATTAGGAAGAAGCGGGAAGGAAACATTCGGACTTCCCCTAACCGACGATGCATCGTCTCGGATTTTCGTCGGCCCACCACCAGAAGTTCTTCCTTTGCCTCCACGGTGATCGGTTAAAGCAACGGTTTGCAGCGTTGGACGAGAAGATTCATCGCCCCAAAGCCACCAACGGCTTTTTCCCTTGACGGTGTGGCGTAGTTCCGTCAGTTCTTCGGGGGTCATATTCTTTATGTCCTTGGACATTGGGAGTCACTCTACTAAAGGTATTAACGAAAAGGAAACGGCTCACTCGAAAAACAGGGGGAGTTTTGCACAAATGAAGGAACTGAAAACAGGACTACGCGAAAACCCACTCAACAAGGGAATTTACCCAGAATTTCAACTAAATACGGACGCAATCCCACAGAGAAACGGCAGATCAGAGCAAGAACAAAAGAAAGAGGCAAGGAAACAAGAATACCTACCTAGAATATGGAGATGATCGAGGGAAGTTGTGGAACGAAGATGGTTCACGACACAGG
Organism: Acacia pycnantha; assembly: GCA_025563575.1. Lineage (NCBI taxonomy): Eukaryota > Viridiplantae > Streptophyta > Magnoliopsida > Fabales > Fabaceae > Acacia > Acacia pycnantha. The sequence continues at coordinate 140,070 of JAMWYP010000221.1, read as the reverse complement.
TTATCCTTCGGAAAGCGAGAATCGTCGGGAGAGAAGTTCTTCAAAGCAACGTTGATAAAATAACAAGGAATGAGACTTGGCGGGTATAAACCTTTCGAAACCCAATCGACGGGGCAAAAGCGCCTTTTCCATCCGTCGAAAGGATGACGTGACCTTCTCATTTAATGCGCGTCTGTCAGGCATTAATTACGCCAAAACCCGTATAGGCCAGCACCCCCTCAATTCGGCTTCACGACAGTCGAGGGACGCCAGCTGGCATAGGCAAATGATAACGTAGAAGAGGAATCGACAGCCAAGATCCGGGCACAAGGAGCAGGGGTCACAGTCAATTATCCCGGCTTGCTCGTTAGGCTAATCAGCCTCTGAGAAAGGACCCGCATTTGGAGTCTTCGACCGTGCAAGAAGCGAGCCCGGATGGTCGAAGAACAACAAAATTTAAACAAGCATAACCGGACCACATGTCAGGGGCAATTCAACCGAAAGACTTGTAGTTCCGAGATTGCTGGGAACTCTGATAGACACCTTATCAAAGTAAGACGGGGGGCAGCTCTGATACAACTAGAGGATCCAAAGAACATATTCACCCCGGTTGACCGAGAGACCGGACAACCCGGCTGGGGGCAAGGACATCATGTTACTTCGCGATCAACAATGACTCAGACTTCAACAAAGACTCGAACTTTCGTTCTTCAAGCGAACATCTAAACTCGGCTGCTCAGAGACCTGAACAACCGAGCTTGGGGGCAACTGTTACGGACCTAGCCTAGGCCCATTATCTCACTGGCTAGTACAGGGGGCAACCCACCATCCGTGGGACCCAGCCATGACCTTGGACACGCACCCACGATCCTGGACATGCACCCACGATCATGGATATGCGCACACGATCCCGGACACGCACATGACACGTACGGCGTGGCAGACAAGGGACTAACTAACCAGGTATACTCTATATATACAGAGGAAGGAGACGGGCGCCAGGTACATTCATTCTAAGCCTTGACTTATCTACATACAGTCACACGGCACACACAGCACCCCTTAGGCGAAACGCCTGCTTGTGTACCGTGATCATACCCTCTCCTGAACGCTTGACCCATAAGCATACAGGAAGGGCACACAGATCCTATATCAAACCACCGGACCTTCAATAGGCCGGACATCTGAGTTCTACACCAGAACAAATATCATGAATTATGTTTTTACTGGAGGACGGTAGCGGACCTGTGTTAGCAAAGGATAGCCAAGTCCCAATAAGATATTAAAGAGAAGTGGGCAAAAAAAAACGTCATTTGCCCATGGTAGTTAAAAACTCGTTTTATCACTGCGATTTTACGTTTTTACGATTTTTTTTCATTAAAACGATTTTACTAATTTTTCAAACGCTTTTATGTTTTACGTTTTTTCATTCTCCTTCCGTTTTTAGGTAAAATCTACGTTTTTACTACCATGCCGTATCTGATGTCCGTATCCTTTTCTTCATTAACATAATATTAAGTATCCAGTGTCATTATTTTTCCCCCTCGTGCGTCTTGTGCACATATCCTTGCAAAAAGATTTAAAAATATATTATATATAAAAAACTGTTCTACCCGTATGTTGCTACTAATCACCCTCTGTTCTCAATACCCACATGAATATGGATCTTATATTTAAATATGTTGTGGTATGTATAAAATAATTTATACTTTTAACTAAAGTAAAATTCTAATAGGAAAGACTTCATTTTGTATAGCTAATATAAATAACATTGATTTTTAGAAGTTAGCTTTTAGGGAAAATGATAAATAAATCTCATATGAATTTGCAAAATCCCTAGAAGCCCACCAAATATGTAAAAAGACTGAGAAGTGACAATGACCTATGAAGGATATGTAAATTCGAGTGAAATTACCATTTTGCCTTTAGTTTTAAATAAATTCAAAAAAAAAAAATCAATAAATAGAAGCCATGTATTGACATCAAAAAATGAAGTGAATGAGAGCTCCTCCATATTTCTCCTCCAACTTTTTCTCAATTTTCTCTATCTCTTTTATGTCAATCTCTTGTGTTTTTCTTATTTTTATAACTGAGTCAGTTTTGTTGGATTTGATTTTGTAGGCCAATGAAGTGAATTAATATTGAAGGTTTTACAACTTTAAGTAAATAAATAATATCCATATGTTGCTTACTACTCGTATAACACTTATTTATTTAATTTAAGAAAATTAAGGAATTTCAATAAATTATTTAATTATAATATGTGTAACATGATCTCTTTAAAATACTTATATGTGATATATTAGAGTATACTCCCTCCGTCCTAAAATATCTCCAAATTTTTCAATAGATGTGTCTCAAACTTTTTCCAACTTTACCTCTTTACTGTATTTATTGTTTCTCATTTATCCTCTTTATAAATAAGGACATAGTTAGAAAAAACATGTTTATTACTTTTAACTAATTTTTTCTTAATAAATACAAATAAGTTATTTGAAATTTATAATTAGGAATGGAGGGAGTATATCAATTCATAACTTTAAGCAAAAAAATTATAAATAAGAAAGATAAAATGAAAAAAATGTCACATTTAAAACTAAAATTTACTTGCAAACATTTAAAACCAAAATTTACTTCCAAACTAGAATCTTACATTTGACACCATGAAAAGTACACATTACTATTTTTGATGCTTAATATAAGAATTCCTCCGTCCTACAATTTACACCACAAAATGAGATATCATATTAAGGACCTGGAGGTAGTACACTGAGGGTCAACCACAAAATCAGCTAATGTAATGTTCATTGAAAGATCACCACAGGATGAACTCTAACATACGAGCTAGACTACTATTTCATACAAAAAATACAAAAACATATTACTTTAAAAATCTAATGTGTGACAAGAAAGATATTATAAACGTATGCTTTTTTTTTTTTTTTGATATAAAAATTTTAGAAAAGGGGTTAAACTCATCTACAGACTAAGGATAGGGTACTTGGAGCATAATCCACAGGACATATTGGGTTAAAGAGTACACATACTTTCACCTCTTCCCAACATTTTCACTGCTTCATAGACCTCTAAGATGCCTCCCCAAATGTATGCTTTGCTTTTTTTGGTAAATGTATGCTTTGTTACAAGGACATAAAAGAAGATTTTTACGCATGCACACAGTCATATAGTCTGAGAGATGGCTTAAAGGTGGGGATTTAGAAAATATACGGAAGCGATTTTTTTTTTTTTTAAAAAAAACTACTGTACTTGTGAAAGACATCGTTCAAGTAGAACATGTTGATTACCTTGCTACTTTTAAGTGATTTTACACCCTACTAAATAAATATGTGAGAAAAAATTTGTCTCATAAAGCATGAAAGAAACTTTTTTTTAATTGATTCTCATGTTTCTCAAACAGACACTAAATTGAGAACACATATACATGTATAAAGTCTAATAAAATCGTAATTTTACAAATAAAAAATAAGACTCAATTACATAACAGTACCAACAGCATCATTCGACCTTCAAGTTCAACAAAACCCATCAATCACAGCATGAGATCTCTATGAAAGTTACTGAGCCTTGTATTTTTTCTCCACTTCCTCCAGACTTTCGATCTCCTTCTGATACTTACAAATGCGGTATATACACCTGCAACCACAGTCGTATATATATAAACCCAGAGAGAAATCTCAAAACCAGTTACATATAATGAATTTCATCCCATTTAAAAAGCAATTAAATCTTCATTTCGGATATGGTGGTATTGTAGCTTACCAGTAGAGAAGACATGCTGCAACACAAAGTACCACGTTTCTCTGGGCTTTGTAGATCTAAATAACACCAATTCATGTTCAATTAATGAGTCAATGCTCAATAGCGCATGCAGTTTTTAAGAAACAGGAATACTAGGAAACGTTTTAATGTTTCTGGGAACTAGAATTGCAGAGTGAGAATTATAATCACACAGTCAGATGCCATGTTGGCTCAACTTTAAAACCAAAAGATCAATAAGCCTACGAGACTACAACAATAACCTTTCAACCCTAAAGTATATTATTTCTGAAAATAAACGCAAAAAGCCAATTGAAATTATATTATTCAATTGGAAAATTATGAATATAACTATATCAAGCAATAAATTTGCTGTCAATGCACATTATATGCTTGATATTGAACATTTATTTGTAAGTTCCAGCATGTATAAATATTGTTAGGGATCACAAGAAGCAACAAAAAGTATAAATATCAAAGGAACAGCCCCAAACTGATTGTCAATTATCATTTGCTTTAGATTAAAAGTCCACCTTTAGAACCATATTGTTTACAAAATTATCTGATTTATAAGAAAGATAGCCTGCTATATTCTTCCTGCATTATGCAAACTGCTGACAGATGATGGGGCTAACCGAGTGAATTAGACTTGCTAAATATGCTTTGGATTGTACATAAAATGATTACAGGAAAATTAAACTCAAAATAAAACTAACAGCATTTAAGAAGAGAAATTCAACCAACAGTGGCAACGAAAATTTGACATAAAAATGTGTCACTTTTTTATATTATCAACACAGCTTCAATCAAAATGATGAGCAGCATGAATAATTGAATAGCAATTAAAAGCGCTCTGCAGATATACAATTAGCACCACATCTTTAAATAGAAGAGAGAGAATGTACCACTCAACCAAATTATGGCAAAGAGAAATAGTGCTAAATGCATCGTGCCACATAGATCACCGGAGAGAATCTATATGGCACGGTACAATTAGCACTAATTCAGAGTTTGTGGGGTTAAACCCAGATAATTCCAGGCTTCTTGTCATTGTTCTGTTTTGCAACATTCAAAAGTTTTCTAAAGCAATGATCAATTGCTGAAAGGCAATCAGGAATTTATATACTACAACCACGGTGAGACAACATCGATCTTTCATCACTCAATGTAAACGACAAGTTGCAAAAAAAATTCTCCATGGTACCCAAATCCTTATTTAGTCACTTTGTTCATTTAAGCCATCATATTCTTTTGATATCAAAAGTTCAGAACAGCATCCCTCAAATAATTCTTAAGTAAAGCTCGTCGGTACATCCACCAAATCACCATCAATTAACTATGCAGATTCAGTTACCACAATATACACTACAGAGAACTATGAACTCTCCAACCAAACTAATTTCGAATTGCATGGCTCAGGAAGCACAACTTTTTCCTTTTTATGACGAACGATTGAAACCACCAACGACCAAAAATAATATCGACAACCCAATTAGTTATTTCGCCTTGAGCTCAAAACCTGGAAGAAAGGGGGAAACAAAATAAATGAATATGAAAGATGCTTACAGATCTCTCATATCGGTCTCTCTCAGTAGCAGTACAGACCTCAGAAGTACACATCAACCGATGCTCATTCTTCCAGTATATATCTGGAATCAACCACAGATCCTCCTCATTCAGTACAAACACTTACAAATTACATTTCCAAAATTGCAGAAATCGCACAGAAACACGCACACGGAAACCCTAGAAAAAGTAAATTGAAGTCAACCAATCCCCCACCCCACCCAAAACAGAAGATATTTGAGCATGAAGGAGGAAGATAGAGAGATACATACCGAGAAGCTGGAAGGCAGAGAAGGGAACGATAAAGAGGGCGGGTTGAAGAATTGAGGAGATAAGAGAAGCGAAACGGTTCTTGAAGAGTTTGGGAGAGGGAAGAGTGAGCAGAACAGCAATAGCTGCCTCAGCTGCTACAACGTAGGTCAGAATCATCCATTGAAGCGCCATGTTCTTGTGATCGTTGATATCACTATTCACCTGCCTCTTCCTCCTCCTTGCGTGGGTTGTTCCTTCTTCAGGGACCAACTAGTTTGACTCACAGTCACTGCGAACAATACTTACCGACGAAGTTAGAACACTTTGTCGGGAGGGAAAAAGTCAGAGAGGGAAAAAATCTATGAGGGGAAAAAAAAACAGCTGTCACGTAATGACGCTTACAATTAAGAAGACCTTAAATTTTGAACATAAATTTAAACGATCAACTGCCGGCCAAAAAAAATTAAATAAAGAATTAAATGATCAACTTCCTTATTCCATTAAAAAAGGAGCTGTTGTTGGCTATCTTTGTTGGGGTGTATGGGTATCATGCTGTAAAAAAGTTGTTTAATTGTGAGGTGACTCATGTGAATCTAAATGACAACATAGTTTTTTTAAAACATGTTCGGATAAGGATATTCTCATAACAGATGATATGAAGAAGAGAAGCAATAGTTCTCATACAAATCAAAATCATGATAAAGAGGACTTCTTTAAAGTAGCAGTCGATGGTTTAGTCTTGGAGGATGAAAGGAGTAGGTATGGAAGTTACCTACTGGATCATAATGACATATGGCTTATAGGCTTTAGCTGCAAACTTGTTAATTTTCCGTCAGTTTTTGCAAAAATAATTGGTTGCATTCAAGGCCTAAATTTGTGTTGGTCAAAAGGTATAAGAAGATTAATTTAGTTACTGATTGTATAGAGACCATGAATTATATGTTGAGAGGATGTGATCAGCATCATCCTTTCAAATACATTGTCAAGTTGAGGTCACTCATAAACATAAAGAGACCATAACTATTGTTGATCATTTAGCCAGATGCTCTTATAGCATAGATGAGAATTTTTGTCTATTTGATTAACCTCCTCCTCTCTTTCCAGAGGAAAAAAAAGGAGTTGTTACTCGCATGTTGCACGGGAAGAGAGAAAATGCAAATTCTACTCTCTCTCTCTCTCTCTCAACTTACTTTTTGATATATATATATATATATATATATATATATATATATATATATATATATATCAAAAAGTAAGTTGGGGTGGTGTGCTCATTAGATTTAGGACACATGCTTACATATATATTGCTAACTAGCAAGATCTTCACATAGTGAAATTTGAACCTACCGTTTTTTGGGTATGAGCCAACCCCTTTATTAAATTTTAATTATAAATTTAGTTCTAAACTAGTGAACTAATTTGTATAGTTTAAAAAATGAAATAAATTAGTTAATTATAACAAATATAATTAGATTATATATTAGTTTAGAGAAAAATCATAAATATATGATATAAAATAAGATAAGATCTTTTATTTTAAACCAAATCCAATCCTCAAAACTAGCTCTTATATTAGGGGAGCTAATATTTATATATATATAACATTTAGAAAAATTGAAAAAAGTCCCATATTAAAAACTTTATTAGTGAGAAGGATCTAAAACAAGTATCAATACTCTGTGTGCATAAAACCTGCAAAGTATTGATATATTCTAAGCATAAAAATTTATCATATGCTCTTCGCTAATAAAATTTTCATTAGACCTTTCCTAAATTTTTCATATATATATATATATATGGGTTTAACTTTCTGCTTTTGTTGCTGTAAAAATATTTTTTCTGTCACACTCACATAAAAGTGTGTGGGTCTCACTAATATTTTCTCTCTCATCTCTTTACGATGGGACCTACTCACTTTTATATGAGTATGACAGAAAAAAATTTCTGCAACAAAAACAGAAATATTAAACCCTATATATATATATATATATAGATAGATAATTGCCCCAAGAGTCAAAACTAGTCAATAAGTATTGTCTTTTATGTGTAACAGCTCAAGAGTCTAGTTAAGAGTAGTGTAGGGCTGACTGAACCTAAATTAACTTTAAAAAGAACATGAACAAGTTTATGTTTGTTTAATTTCAAGAACTGACTAGAGTTAGAACTTAACTTTAAAAAAGATATTTACACATAATTAAGCAAAGAAATTTTACACGACAATAAAATTTTCACTTGTACCTTCGTTTTTTTTTTGCCAACTGAACTTGTACATTTTGGAAAGTGATGAGTGAAATACTTACTATAACTGGGTGAAGCTTAATTCACGTTTGATTCTTCACTCCAACTTCTTCCTTCTTGTACTAGAGTTGAAAAGCAATAGGTAGAGGAGGAAGTGAGGGGAATGAAGCCTAGTCCGAGAAAGCCACCTTCTCAGTCATTATTAAATGGCTGCATCTTGGACCAGACTTCATTCCTCCCACCCTCATTCTGTTACCGTCTCTCTCATTTTATTACACAAAGAATCACTGAAAGCTGTCGGCACCATGTTGGTTGGTTGAGGGGGGCTGATTTCTCACCACATGGTCACGGTTTCGAACAAACATGAAAAATGAGAGAGTAAAGAATCACAGAGCGCCCTTTAATTTCCAACACGAAGCATTTTCATGGATAGAGATCAATGCTTTTTCTGGGTTTCCAAACACAATAGGTAGAAGCTGTCTGTCTATATTTGTTTTTTCAAGAGCTTAGAAATTACAACTCATCATGTGACCAGTTGGAGGTTCTCTTTGTCTTCAAGACTTTCCAACATTGAGTTCTAATACATTGCTTGCCAACAAGGTTATTGCATCCTATCATTTAAATCTATCACTTTCAACCATCCCAATTTATCAATTAGAGGGAAAAGAATTCAAAAGGGTAATCATGTCTCTACTGTTTTGTTCAAACATTGCTGATCGACATTATTGAATTTTCAGAGCTCAGTTTTTGACTTTGATGGTGAAGTACCAGCTCTTCTGCCTCTGTTCTCTCCTAAGGTTGGCAGGAACTAATTAAACATGCAAAATTTAAGCACATAAATGTACTGCCAACCTCCCAAAATCATGATTATCAGTCAGTGCATCGATGCTCGCAGGCTTGCTTATAGTTAAAGAATTGAAACAGTAAAATTGGCTTTAAGATCTGTTTAGGTTCACGTCACATTACTTTCAACCAGTTCAGTTCATAACAAACATCATTTCTACCAAAATATCTTCTGCTCTAGATGGCACCTAGATATGATGCAAATTGATTAAAATGTTGAGACCTAAGCAATATTCTCCTTCCCTCCACCTTTGTATTTTCTACATTGTTTTCCATTCTATGCCAGAGGGAAAAGCAGATTGGAACAAGCTCGTTTTAGCTGCACATTCCCTTCTGCTGTGCCTGTTGGTGTACCTCAGGTGACTAGAACTTTTCGATCAATCTATGAACTCTCTGATTGTTCTTCCCTTACCAGAAATAGCTTCTCATCATTGATAATCATGTCTACGTCGAGAATTTTACACCCATGTTCTGATAAAATACAGGAATCACTTGAAGAGTTCAGATGTGTCATTGCCAACTGAACAAGTTCTTCAATGCTTTTTGGAACCCACAAGACAACTCCCTCCCTTCTATCCTCTTTCTGATCCCATGGATGGAAAGGAAATACTTTGCACTTCTTTCTTGGAATTTCATCTCTTGATGGTAATAGCACTTTTGCTGCAACGATAGATTAAAACATGTTATGATATTTGTTTTAATACATAATATCATTAAATAAAACAAAGGATTTTCTTTACTTCTCCGTGAAAAAAGGGACACGATCCAGTTAACAAGACCTGATACAGTTAGAGTGGAAAAATTCAATTGCAATAATACCATTAGCCTAGTGATAGGTGTTCCATTCCCCTTTAAGCGACAGCATAAGTTCCCATTCACTTCAAGCCATAGACGATGACTAAGTCAAGTTCTTTCCAATTTTGGCATTCCAGTGCTTCAACTTAGGAACATAAAATATTCACAATATCTTGAATGCCCATGTTTGATATCCTAATACTCCCTCCGGATCTTAATATAGGACATATTTGGGGAGGAGCTGATCTTGATCCTAAATATAAAACATATTTGTCAATATTTTCCTAATTTATCCCTATTTATGTTTCCTCAACAATAATCAAGGAGGAGAAGGAAGGAGAGAATTAAAGAAGATGACTATAGTATTTTAGAATATACATGTCATATTAACTAATTTCTTTAATATGATCAAATTAGGTAAATATGTCTTATATTAAGGACCAAAGGGAATATCATATTTGAACATGAGTGTAGTGCTTGAGAATCCAAGGCTTTTAACATTCTAGGCATCATGTCCATGTTTATAAGGAGTTCTTATTTCAACCCAAAAGTAAGGATATTCGTGCCCCCTATACTGAAGGCACACACTATATGCTCCCAAGCAAAAAATGCCTAAATGTTGACCTCTTAAAAACCCTCCAAGAAGGCATGATATACTTGAGAAAGTTAACCATACCTCGAGGTTCTTGTATATTGTGAGATAATTCAGTCAACTGAGAAATTTTTGCAACTTCAAGCATTTTGATCATGTTCCTATTTCCCCCCATATGAGCATCATCAAGCGGTGTATTTCCCCATCTGCAAGTAGGAAGTCGTCGAGGAATTACTATGCAATTCAATAAACAGGACAGGAATATCATTATAGGAGCACCTAATGGTAACGATAATCTGATTTTACATTAGAATCATAGAAGGTAGCTGATAGAGATAATAAATATTTGATGTTTAAATCATACCTGTCCTTTGATAAAACACTTGCTCCTGCTTCTAGAAGCAACTCAGCCATTTTACACAAACCTTCAGAGGCAGCTATGTGAAGAGGTGTACGCTGATCATAATTTCTGGCGTTCGGATTAATACCGTAATCCAAGACCAGTCTTAGAATGATCAACTCCTTCTTTGCAACAGTCATGCAGAGGAAATTCCCAGCATGATCCACGGTAAGAGTAGCCCCCGCCTCCACAAGTAAAGAAGCTACTTCTTCATGTCCATTCTTGATGGCTTCAAACAAGGGGGAGTTCCCAAATTTGTCTAGAACAAATGGTTTATTAAAATTTAATATTATGTTAAGCTTTGCAATGGCATGACTTATAACCAAAAAAAAAAATTTGCCTGTAATGACTCAATTCAAATTAAAGGTAAGTTCAAAAGCTAACCAGTGAAATTGATAATCACTCCATGTTCAATGAGAAAGCGAACAATTTCTACGTGTCCTTCTGATGCCGAAATAAACTGAAAAACAAACACAACAACAAGTTTATAAAATGTTATTCTCTCCCTGCATATTCTATCAAGTGCTTACTTGACCTATGGTTTCTCTATTACCAATATCTCTTTTTATTGAATTTAGAGGGATAAAACACACTTTTTTAGTTTTGAATGAAAAAGAGACTACATATGAGCCTTTATATAAACAAACCTAAAGCTAACTCTAGAATCTAATCTAATTAATCAAAATAAATCAAATCAAAATAATTAAGATATAATAAATATCAAATTCAATAATAAGATAATGATTAATCTAAATAATCCATAATATTCTAACACTCCCCCTCAAGCTAGAGACTATATGTCGATCATTTCTAGCTTGCTTCGAAATCCTTCAAACTTCGTTCTACCTAGTGGTTTAGTCAAGATATTTGCAATATGGCCTGCAGATCTAATGTGAGACACAGTCATAATGCTTGCTTCAATCTTCAAAATCCTTAGGCTTGTACTTCTTGGGTCTCAGAGGCCCATTTGTTTTTGCCTGGGCTTGTACTTCTTTCTGAGTCTCAGAGGCTTGGGCTTGTACTTCTTTTTGAGTCTCAGAGGCCTATTATTTTTGTCTGGGCTTGTACTCCTTTTTGAGTCTCAAAGGCCCCATATTTTTGTCTGAGCTTGTACTCCATTTTGAGTCTCAGAGGCCCCATATTTTTGTCTAGGCTTTTACTCCTTTTTTAGTCTCAGATGCCCCATATTTTTGACTAGGCTTGTACTCCTTTTTGAGTCTCAAAGGCCCCATATTTTTATACTCTGGGAAAGACACCGAAAGCTCTCGGGTCTCCTCTTTTCTGTGACTAAACGAAGGAAGTCAGTAAGAGGGAAAGGCGAAAGTCTGGAGGCAGTCTTTGATTTATTGTGGGTCTGGAGGCAGACATAGCTTTGATACCATATTGAATTTAGAGGGCTAAAAGTCTAAAACACACTCTATTAATCTTTGAATGAAAAAGAGAGTACATATGGGCCTTTATATAAGCAAACCTAGAACTAATCCTAGAATCTAATCTAATCTAATTAATCAAAATAAATCAAATCAAAATAATTAAGATATAATATATCCATATCTAATCCTAAAATATAATAAATATCAAACTTAATAATAAGATAATGATTAATCTAAATAATCCATAATATTCTAACACGTTTTCTTCTCCATTCACCACTTATTTATTCATACATAAGCATGAAGAAAATCTGAATCAAGAACTGAAGGCCTGGCATTGACTTGTGAAACTTAGACTAGTATCTGTTTGGGAGATCATTGCCTCCCACAAGTTACCAAAGTAGTCATTCCAAGGACAATCTTCACCCAACCCATATCATAGAGAGAAGGTACAAGAATATTCAAATGTACGGTGAAGAAAGTGACAGCAAAGGAGGTTTTATTATCATAGAATCAACAACAACAAAGTTTTATCCAACTAGGTGGGGTCGGCTACATAGATTGCACGACGCCATTGTGTTCTATCAAAAACCAAATCTTTGAATAGATTATTATTTGTTATCATAGCATCGAAGAATAATATGTTGGATGCAGAGAATTCATACCAAGGGTGATCTACCATCATAACCAGTCTTGTTGGGATCTGCTCCTGATTCGATCAAACGTTTCAAAAAGTAAATGTCCCCTTCATATGCAGCACAATTCATTCTCATAACCATCTCTATTTCACGGTTTTCAAGAGTCAAGGAGAAGTTTGATTGCAGGAGCTTCTGCTGAAGACTGGAGTCTTTTCCCTGTTAGTCAAGAACAACCATATGAAATATGAAAATATCAAGAAAATATCTGAAGCCAGTAGTAAAGGTTAACACATAAATTTTTAATGCCAAGTGACGTATTACTTGAATGACACAACACTGCTGCTTTGCTATGTGCTAGGTGCTGTTAGCAACTACAGTTACAGTGGATAAAGCTCAGATAGTTGAAATCAAATCATGACCTCGACATTATGCCAATCTTTCTTGATGCAGAGACAACTAGGTGGTGTTGTTTCCTAGGGCTATTGAAACCAAAGATAGAAGAAAAATCCCCAAAACCATGACACAAACATCTTTTAAGGGTGGCCCAGGTGCACAAGGCTCCCACAATTGGAGAGACTATTTTCAGGATTTAAACCTGTGACCTCTAGGTCACATGGCAACAACCTTACCCCTACGCGCTACGCCAAGGCTCACCCTTGGCACAGACATCTTATATGTCCCAAATAAAAGTGGATAACTAGGGAGACTACAATCAATATATTTAATGGGCAATATTTTGGAGTTATAGACGTTATTTTAAACAGAAGTATGAAATGGAAAGGAGAAGTAAAAAATAATTTTCCACAGTGAAACTACCTCAAGGAAATTATTCAAGATAACTCGACCATCTGCCAAATATAACTTCAGCGTTTCCATAAAGGAATGTTTATCAAGTCGCAAAACCTTGCAAAATTCAAGTGCTCGTATGGTTGAAGGTTGAGGTATATCACAAAGAAAAGAAACCTCGCCAAAGGAAGAGTAGATTTGCAAATGCTTTATGAACACTTCTTTATCAACATCTTCTGTCCTCATCTCAACCTATAAAGAAGATGGAATGCCGTCAGATCCAACTTAGAAATATGACTTACTACAAATTGCCACCTGCGGTAGCACTTTACAGTTTACACCGATTTCCCTAATAAAGAATCGAAATGGTCAAAATATTAATAATTTAGTAATCAGTATTAAGAATGCTTTTCTTGAATATCTTGATTTAACACAACTTCCTTGTTCTGATTGAATATTTCAATACATGCATGTTGGAAATAAATGCCTGAATTATCCTTATGTCCAAGAAATTGCAGATAGAACATTTATCAAAACTCTGAATCAAATTTACTCAAATGTCTCAGGTTACTTAAATGGTGGTCTGATGCTTTTTCTCTAGCTCTACATTATCAATGCCTTGTCCAAACTGTGGGTACTGGAAACGACCATTACTTACAGTCAAAATACACAAGGCACAAAAATAAGTCAGCTTAGGTTTGAAGGTGTTTTCATAGCCTTGAAACTTTTGGCAAATTCATGCCAAACATCTTTCCTATCCAGCATCTATCATGCACAACTCAAGCAGAAAAATGTTACAGTGCAAGAATCAACAACTGAAAATTTGAATATATTAGAAACTACTGGAACCAAGTGAGCATGAGAGTGGCTATAAAGTGCACCTTCGCAAAAATAAATGCCAAAAAAAAATGTTCAGATTAATATTGAAATGAGTAATTAGAAATTCATACCAACTCGCCATTGCATACAAGGTAAAGTTGAGTGGCTACATTTCCTTGCTCCGTAATCACTTCTTCTGGAAGGTAAAACTCTTCATGGACTCTGATTGCCTAACCAGAATTTCAATTAGAAATTTCTGCTAAAAACAGGACAAGCTTCTATACTGTTTCTGTTGTGTGTAACCTAATATGATATATCAAAACGGTAGCACAAAGTGAGGACACAAACAGATGAACTTCAAAACTGACTTTCTACTTAAAACATTGATCTGGTTTACATGTCTTGTTTGGAAGTTTTTGGGTCAAAAAGCACGTTTTTTGGTGCCTAACACCCCCTCCCCCCGAAAAAAGAAAAAAAGAAAAAAGATTCAGTGAGTAGAAACTAGTTGACATAAAATATTAAATCAGTAAGAGCTTTCTTCTCATTAGACTAAAGTCCTCAAGTTTTGAGAATTTCATCAGGTGAGCCAAATGTCCAACATTGGAACTCAGAGAAACGCACATATCTTAAGAAATTAAGATGTATGATTTGGTAAGTGTAAATAGACGAATCTAAACTTCAAAAGAGAACAATTCTGATCCAAGAAGATAATGTTTAAATGATTTCTTACAATTTGCTTAATGAACCCCAAAGAGCATCCCTTGAAAAGAGGAACTTTTTGTATAAATTGCTCATACAAATTCACTGAAATCTGCAAACAAGCATAAATAGTTATAATAATATCAGGTCAATGGTGAATAAAAATGAAAACTAATTATCTATACAAAACAATGGCTAATTTGGTTCTCTCTTCCTTTATGTTCTACATACATTGATCTTGTGCCATAATCTTAGAAGTATGCATCTAATCTTACGGAAGTTACACAGCTCTGTAATGATCATCTCTTGTTTCAAAACTGAGAAGAAAAAACACCAGAAGTTCTACACTCAGGTGACAAGGCATTAAATAAATTAAAACAACAGTACCTCCTAGGAGAAGACAATGGACTAGCAAAATTTTGCCTTCAATGTGAAAAAAATGAGTGAAGTAGACTCCCCTTCTTGAAAGATGTCTAAATCTATGGTCCACTCCTCTAATAATAAAATTTATAGATCCCTTTCTTGAAATAAAAAGATCAACTACATTGTTACGACTATTTTAACCAATATCAAAATAGCCATTTGCTAATTTTCTAAATTTAGAATAAGTTAAAAATTTATAATTTTCAACATATTTTATCTTCAGAAGGCTTTTTGTATATTTTCATAATAATGGCGAGGGTTGTGTAATTTGAGCTTCTTCCAAGAGAAGGGAGAGTAATTTACTCAAAATATAAGTTATAAATTCTAAAACCATTTCTACAGTCTTTTGGGAATACCAGTAGGAAAATATGACAAATTAACAGCATTAAAATAAATGCAGCAAATTTCACTGTAACAGAAACCTTTGCACGAATAGAGGCTGGAATATCCTGAAGCACAGCAGCCTCAGTGTAACTGCGATCATACTGTAAGCGTAAATGGCGTTTTATCGCTTTGGTTATCTGCTTGTCCAAGTTGTTTCTATTCATGAACTTAATAATATCACCCATTTTATCCCTAAACTTCTCTGTTTTTGATCCTTTCACAATCAATGCTGTCATATTACCAAGAAGGTAAGCACCAAGAATCATATCAAAGGAGACATAAATCATGACAAATATCATTTCCCTGACATTGACAGCATGAATGTCCCCATAGCCTGCAGAACAATAAGATAATGCATCAGAACACATGTCAAAATAACAGAAGCCAAGCCATCTCAGTATTTGGTGAAGGGATAGATTGGCGAGTGTAGGAGCGGAGAGAATATTGAGGTAAGAATTGTAGGATTGCCATGTGGCACGGGGAACCAGGGCACTCATCTTTATCAATGCAAGGACTTAGGGTCGGGGGGCGGCTCAATCCTTTCACTTTTTCTTATGTGCGAAAGCACGCCACCAAACCAAGAAGAAGAAGAAGAAAAGTCACTCGAAGTAGTCAGCCTATTAGCATAGCAGTATAAGAGGAAGCCTAGCCAAGAAGTATGTAATAAGCTTCCCTTTAAGTTAAGGCTTGAGTTTACCCTTTTCATAACATCAGATTCGGCCTAGAACGCCAAGCGACTATAGAATCCTAGAATAAGAAACGGAGCTGACACGGGTCTTGCTTGAATTCATCTCTACAGATGTTTTCTCTGCTCTAGCCGCAAAGCTTTCCCTTAACTTAAGGCCTCATCACTTACTCCAGAAGAGTCAGAAACGAAAGGGAATCGAAGAGCAAAGATAGGAAGCGCCATAGGTCTTGACTTCGACGTTGGGACTCTGCCCGTTCCAGAATTGACTTCAAACGAAAACGCATCAGTCTGGGGAATAGAGAATCCCGAGGGAGCAGGGAAGACACTCGTCTTTGAAGTCAGCCCAGTGGGCACTGGCTTTGAGTTCCTTTTGAGTAAGGCTTGACCCGACTATCTAAGCTCGGCTAGAAGATTAAGATTAAGCCTATCAAAGTGATCCCAGAAGAAGAGTATAGAAATCCGTAAGCCTATAGTATAGTAGATGAGTGTTGGCCCGGTAAATCACCTAACTTTGTATAGCGTTGAGTTGTCGCATATCCGGCTCCAAGCCAAAGCGATGAAGCAGGAAAAGGGTAAATATATTTAACATTGGCACGCCCATTCAAAAGGCCAGGGACAGGTTTCAAACCGGAGTCTCAAGCTTCAGCATTATATGTTTTACATAGATATAGATTATGACTGTATGGTATCAAGACCAGTTGCCACTGTCTAGTAATTGTTAGCATCACTGTCTCAGTCATTGTTTGGCCCTTCACAAATTGGAACATGCATTGCCACAACTATGCCTTTTAGCTAATCTATCAAATGTGAAGCAACTCAAATGAATGATAGAAAGGAAACTACTAGGAGTAGTCTTGAACACAATTAAGGATGATCAACAGTCATAACATTGTCTTTTCTTTAAAAAAAAGATAATCCAAAGTCATAGGTCAAAATAATAAAAATGAAATCCGTTCCTGAAACATAATGCTAGATTTAAAATGTTATTAACCAGTAACCTCTGGACAATCAAACTGACATTGCTAATTTATGTCACCTCATTTCAGGCGCTCAACAAAGTGATTAAAAATAACCCATCAAAGCAGGAAAGAAAGTAAACCAGATTAGAAAAAGTTGGTTTACAATAATGATTCCTACAATTTATATAAAAGCAAGAATCTTACCAACAGTTACCATAGTCACAATTGCAAAGTAGAGTGATGTCACATAACGCTTCCAAAGACCGATATGTCTAAAGTCTGTATAGCTATAATCACCCATCTTTAAGCTGCCTATCCATGTATAACCTTCATCCGATGGAGGCAAAGTGGTAGCAAGATAGTAGAAGATACAGGCAGCTGTGTGGGTGCAATAAAGTTCTACAACAAGAAGTTTTGCGATTCTGGTAAAGAGGTAATTGATCCTAATATCTTTCTCCAGCCTCTCAAAAAACTCGGTCACTCTACACGCTCGACTTAGCCTAATCCATAAAAAATACCTGACGGCTTCTTTCCTCCCAGTAGCCTGATCAGAGAAGTAAATTTACGTCACCTCAAACAGAACTTCTACTCGAGAGAATCAACGACAACATAATCAAATGAATCTAATAAATCCATGCTGAGGAAATTAAATTATGGTGTTGGACGGGGGAAAAAAGCTTAATTATGGAGCGTCAATTGTTATAAGCACTCATTCAAGAGGTTCAATCAAAGAAACGATTTACATCAGAAATCATTCATGTATAACAATTACAATATAACAATTAAAAAAAAAATCTGTTTTCTTACTTTTTAACTTGTTCTCAATTATTCATAGACGAAAATAATTTTATACCAGTCATCAATATAAGACACGAAAAATTTAAGGCTCTTTGTCTCCGGTGCATAAAGGAGGAGGAACTTGTGCTCTGTGCTTTTGAACTTTCAAGTAAAGTTCTTAAATAAAACCACATTAAAACTAAAATCCAAACCAAAGCAGAGTAAAAATACCTTGTAAATATAATCCCACGGAAGACAGCTAAGAATATCAACTATGAACCGAGACTTCAGGTACCTACAATTGAAGTCCCCGATAAAGGTATCAGCAAAATAATTTGGAAAAAGTTTATTGAAAAATGAAATTAGAATTGGAAGAATATGAAGGGCACCTTTTGGCAATCTGAGTGTGATTGTAGACCAGGCAATAGGAATGAATGTCACGATAGGCGACGAAGAATCGGACGACGATGTCAACGAGGAAAGCAAACTGGCCGGCGATGTCGAGCAAGAAGACTTTCTCCGGCAAGCCTCTGAAGAATCCGAACTCCAGAGGAGTGACGAAGGAAGAGTACACTGCCCATATCAGAATGAAATGCTTCCACAAGAAGTACCATCTGCAAATTTCCCAACAAAGTTGCCACCATTTCTGAGAAAAACAGCACTTGGTAGAGTCTTATTTTTGGCCAATAAAATAAACTTCACTGCTTCGTCGAGGAGCGAATAAGAACTATGAAGCAAATTGGCGCCAAAAGACAGTTACCGACTGGCTTCGCATTTATATCTAAGCCTAACATACATTTGGGCCTTAAGTTTGGGCTAAGTAGAGTCCAATATTCGACTTTTTATTATAAAAATAAGTTTGCTTGTCACCCAAAAAAAAATTCAGACAAAAAGTCAAACAATTAAGTTTATTTCAGGAATTGCTTAAGATAAAATTTGTGTTACAAAAAAAAAAAAACACACTAGCCAAATAACATTGTCATTTGTTTTGTCATCATCATAATGTTGAAAACTCGTTAATTAATTATTGTATTTAGGAGAAATTATTTTCAAAATTCACATCCCGTTAAATAATTTCCTGAAAGTAATTCATTTTCTTTTGCAACATTTTATCAACAAGGTTTAGAATTCCATCCTTTTTTATTTTTCTTTTTAAAAAAGCAAAACCATATTTGGTTGGTTCCTAAAGGGAGAAGCATATCTTTGCTTTTTTTTCACCTGAAAAATATAAATTACATATTTCTTATTTGCCACGACCTATTTGTCTAAATAATCTAAATATAAATCGGAGTTATTTGGAAACCGGCTTTCAAATTATGATGTGGATTTTTTTGTTTTTTGTTTGCTTTCAAATGATGTGGATTAATAATTTGATGAGATAATAATTTAAGGTGGCCCTCACACCTGTATGCATGTGAGCCTGTCCTTTCTATCTTATCCGTTATCATCATGTACTTATTCATACAACAAACTTTATCATATATTTAGAACCAAAAATGATAATGATTATTTGAGAATGTTGGTTTTAAGTTGAAACTTGAAACAGCTAGCAACAATTATAAATTAGGTAATTATATTAGAGTGATGGTTGCATCTTAATCTTTTATATATATATATATATATATATATATATATATATATATATATATATATTCATCTAACCATCATTAGCATAAATTTTTAAGCTGAAACGTGAGAAAAAAATATACAATTTTTTTTATTTGAACTCTTCTGGACTCTTGAGATGAAATGTAAACTGTTTAAAACTTGAAAGGTTGATTCCTTAGCAAATTATACTTGTTGAAATCATCAAATAAAAGAACGTGTGTTGAAAACCATTACAATTAAAGAACATGGAAAAATCACCGTTCACAGAGTAAAACATGCATGTTTACGGGTGGAAAAAAAGACTTTTAAGATCGGACAAAAGAGGTATCGTAAGACTGGACCCGCATCAGTAGTAGTCCTGGAGTAACAAGTGACTAGTGTGGACTGTGGAGTGAGACGAGAATATTAAATATGTATATATATTTTCTTCCTTTGTTTCTTTTTAACAAAAAGCTAGTTTTGCAGAAAAGAAAAATCTCAGAAAAGTGGATTATCTGGAGAAAGAAAAGAAAAGTAAAATGAAAAATTCATGAATTGTCGTTCACTCGCTCACTGAGCAGGAACGTTTTTGGGAAGCTAGAGAAGCGGTTTATCGGCGGAAGATTCACAGAGGGATAGAGAGAGAGAGAGAGAGGTACCCGTTATCTGGATGAATGAGGAACCGGCGGCGGAGATTAGGGGTGGCGCCGCCTTGTGCGGAGGTGCCGGCTCGCCAATTGGAATCGGGATCGGCAAAACACAAATTGAAACGAGGTCGAAATCGAAATCTGTTGCGTGGCTGCTTCCAGGCGGTGGCGTTGCACTCTTCTTCATCGTCGTCTTCTTCATCTTGTCTTCTCATCGTCGTGGTGGTTTCCATTGTTTGAAGCTTTTTTTTTGTTTTTTAACGGTGAGAACTGAGAAGAGCAGTGGAAAGAAAGACAGCATGAGGAAAAGCTTTTTATAGCTAACCATACGTCTACCCTTTATTATTTCTTTTTTAATAAATTACTCTCCGGGTCGTTTTTAATTTTTACAAGTAGCAACTATCAAAATCATTGATATAAGAACTTAGTTAAGTTAATTAATAGGAAAAATTGTATTGAGGTTCTAAGCAAGAAAAAATATTACTTCAAGGTCATTTGAAATCTCAAATTTATTGGTAAGTCCCATGAGACATTTGGATAATATAATCGAATTTTGAAAAGACTCAATTACCATTGCTAAAACACCAAAAAAAAAAAAAAAAAAGCACACATTCGAACTCAACAAACATAATCTTGGATTTGGCTTTGGTCCGCTACGTACCGCTGCATGAAATTGCACCGTTTTGGTGTAATTTCATGCACCTTGATCCCTTTTTTATTTTTTTAAAAAAAAAATCTACCATTGCCGGCTAATAAACAGATAATTTAGGATACTGAATGGTACTGAAAAAATTCTTCATAATTTTTAAAAATTATTTTAGGATCTTGTTTGGATCTTGAAAAAATAATCCAGGTACCGACTGCTACTAAAAATATGTTTTAGGATATTTTTTTTAAGATCGTGAATTATTTTTTCAGTATCCTGAAGTATCCTTTTGTACCAGCACCCTGAAATATTTTTCACGATTTTAAAATATTTTTTCAATATGCTAAAATAATTTTTCAAGATTATAAATTATTTTTAGTATCAAAATCCTGAAATATCTTTTAATACCAGTCAGTACCCTCAAATATTTTTTTTCAATACCAATCAATATTCTGAATTATCTTTTTACTTGCCTGTAATTTTTTTAATAAAAAGGGGGTCAGGGTGCATGAAATTGCACAGCGGACCAAAGCCAAATCCCACAATCTTCAGCACTTCTCTCTCCTCCATTGAACCCTAATCTTCAGCACCTCATCACTCCCATCTGTTGAATCTTTCTGCCATTGTCATAACCTATTCTTTGTGGTTCATTGAAGCATCTTTTTGGTCGGTCCCCCCCCCCAAAGGAGCCCTAATATTTGTCGCCTCTTTGTCTCTCTCCCATCGACTAAAGCTATTGTTCGTTGTGCGTCCTTTACCGTCACTCCAATCTTCGACGCCTTATCACTCTCATCTACTGAAGCTCTCTCATCTACTGAAGCTCTTTGTCGTCGCGTTCCCATTGATTGGGCTGGGTGTTTAGACATTTAGTAACTCTTTCTTTATATCTATGAGCCATCACTACTAGAAAAAGTCAAATTTGCGACGGAATTTTACGACGGAAAATTATCCGTCGCAAATTTGGCTAAATTTGCGACGGAACCAATATCCGTCGCAAGTTGCGACGGATATTGTATCCGTCGCAATTTTTTTGCGACGGACCACAGGGTCCGTCGCAAATTGCGACGGACCAGGGTCCGTCGCAAAAGGCAAAGTCTCTTTTAAGAGACTTTGCCTCCTCTTCGTCCCGACATCGTCCCGACACCCCCCCCCCCAAAAATTTGCAGATCCGGCCTCCTCCCTCTCGTCCTCGCCCCCAGCTCCGGCCCCCCTCCCCCCAACTCCGGCGGAATCTCCCCCAGCTCCGGCCCCTCCCCCCAGCTCGTCCCTTCTCCCCAAGCTCGTCCCTCCCCAAGCTCGTCCCTCCGCCCCCAAAGCTCCGGTCAGCCCTCCCCCAAGCTCCGGTCGGCCGCCTAGCTCCCTCCCCCGCAGCTCGTCCCCCTTCTCGCCTTCCTCGCCTCCCCTACTTTCACTCGATCGTCGTCATCTTCTCCGTTCCGGCCACCGCTGAGTTCGCTTGATTTTTTTTTATAATTATATGGAAATATTTATGTTAGATTTGCTTTATTACATAATTTAAATATGTATGTTAGTAGAAGATTATAGATTACACGATTTTAAAGGCAAATAATTGGTAATGATACATAAATCTTTATATAGGATGATTTAGGCTAATTATAAAAATTTGTATGTGCTATAAAAATTAGTGGAATTTAGTATTTGATTTAGGCTATCATAAATTTTTTGTTTATATCACGATTTTAAATTTTTTGTTTTAATCTATCTATAACAAGTTATACAATAAATTTGATTAAGTCTTCAATAGTCTCTTTGATCTAGCCCATATATGTTAGAAACTCCAAAATACTTAGTGTATGTAAATTAAAATGTATATGCTATTCATAACCTTCAAAATGAGAAAAGTAATTTGTAAAAAGTGAAATTGATAAATTAGAGAATAAATTAATTAACATAATTTGTATGAAATATGTATGTTAGTAGAAAATTATAAGTTACATGATTTTAAAGAAGAAAGATAAGAGAATTAATTAATTAATTAACATAATTTGTATGAAATGTGTTTGTTAGTAGAAAATTATAAATTACATGATTTTAAAGAAGAAATGTAAGAGAATTAAGTAATTAATTAAGTAATTAACATAATTTGTTTGAAATATGTATGTTAGTAGAAAATTATAAGTTACATGATTTTAAAGTAGAAAGATAAGAGAATTAATTAATTAATTAACATAATTTGTATGAAATGTGTTTGTTAGTAGAAAATTATAAGTTACATGATTTTAAAGTAGAAAGATAAGAGAATTAATTAATTAATTAACATAATTTGTATGAAATGTGTTTGTTAGTAGAAAATTATAAATTACATGATTTTAAAGAAGAAATGTAAGAGAATTAAGTAATTAATTAAGTAATTAACATAATTTGTTTGAAATATGTATGTTAGTAGAAAATTATAAATTACATGATTTTAAAGAAGAAATAAAGAGAATTAATTTATTAATTAATTAACATAATTTGTATGAAATATGTATGTTAGTAAAAAATTATAAATTTGATAAGAGAATTAATTCATAACAATGACTGTGGATAATTTTTTTAAAAAAAATATTGCATTTAAATTTTTATATATTTGTGGCATGTTGAGATGTTAATTCGGTTGGGAACTGAATTAGATACGAAGTATGGAAGGGAACCACGATAGAAGTTGGATGTACAATCGTCTAACTAATAGAAGAGAACTAACACAAGTATTCTTGGCGGGTTTGGAAAACTTCATCCAATTTGCTTTGGCGAATTCAAATAATTCAAGTAGTGAGATCAGGTGTCCGTGTGCTAAATGTAGGTGTTTAAGATTTAGGGGTACGGACAATGTCAAAATTCATTTGTGTCAAAAGGGATTCATGAAAGATTATGAATGTTGGGAATGTCATGGCGAAGTCCGACAGACACCGATTGGTTATTACGGGGACAGTAGTCATCGAGAAAACCTTAATCAATATGAGCAGTTGGTTATGGATGCCGCGGGACCGTCGATCGGCCAATATTTTGATCCCGTTACTCATGCTGAGTCGTCATACATGGGAGAGGAGACCGGTACACATACCCAACCATCATACATGGGAGAAGATCTTAATCCAGAAGCAGCTAGGTTCTATAAAATGCTTCAAGATGCGCAACGTCCTTTATGGGAAGGTTGTGAACACATTGAAAATAGTGAATATTCATCGCTATCGGCTACCCTAGCAACACTAAGCTTGAAGACTGATTACCATATGAGTGAGAGGAATTACAACGAAATGATGCAGATCATGAGTAAGGTTGTTCCTAAAGACAATAATTTGCCGAAGGATTTTATCAAGCAAAAAAAAGTTAAGGAGCTTGGCCTTGGATGTGAAAAAATCCATTGCCGCCCCGAGAGGATGTATGTTGTATTACAAGGAAGATGCTGAACCGACCAATTGTAAATTCGTGGAGATGACAGATATAAAGTTGTGGGGAAAGGAAGGAAAATGACCCGTCATGCGTTAAGTAAGATGTGGTACTTTCCTCTGGTTCCAAGACTTACGAGATTGTATGCATCGAACAAATAGCCGCTCACATGAGATGGCACCGGAGCATCGCGGATGAAAACTTTGTGACGCATCCATCCGATGCGGAAGCTTGGCGTAAATTTGATGAGGCAAATCCTTTCTTTGCTATGGATCACCGTAATGTCCGTCTTGGTCTATGCTCGGATGGGTTCGCTCCTTTCAACAATACGGGCGGGACTTATTCTGTTGGCTGTCATTGTGACTCCGTACAACCTCCCACCTTCTATGTGCATGAGAAGAGAGTTTTTCTTTCTTAACGCGTTAATCCCCGGGCCATCCAACCCAAAAAGAAGATAGATGTGTACCTCGGACCTTTGATAGACGAGTTGAAGATGTTGTGGAGTGAAGGGGTTCTTACGTATGATATATCATTAAGTCGAAATTTCACCATGCGGGCTGCCTTAATGTGGACCATAAATGATTTCCCGCATATGGGATGTTGAGTGGGTCAGCAAACGTCGGGAAGCTTGCATGCCCGGTATGTCTTGAACAGAACATGGGTTTTAGCTTGAAACACGGTCGAAAGGTCGGTTGGTTTGATAGGCATCGGCGATTCCTACCCCGATCATCCGTGGAGGAGAAATAGAAAAGACTTCACGCGGAATGTTGTCGAACGAGCGAGCAACCCCGTCGTTTAAGTGGCCAAGAAATATGGGACGAGTCAAGTACATTCAAAGTGTCGAAGAGGGGGCTGCTTCGGGGAACCCGAGGGATACGGCGTTGATCATCATTGGAACAAACAAGGCATCTTACGGGAACTACCATATTGGAAAGATCAATTGTTAAGACACAACCTCGATGTCATGCATATTGAGAGGAATGTGTTTTGCAACATTCTCGTACACCGTGATGGACACCAAGGGCAAGACTAAGGACACAATCAACGCAAGACGGGACATAGAAGCGATATGCGAAGGCACACTTTACATTTGGTGGGGAGTGGCACGGGACGTACATCCAAACCTAGAGCGCCGTACACATTCAACAAACAACGAGAATTTGGAATCTGTTGCAATGGGTTAAAGAACTGAAATCGCCGAGACGGTTATGCGTCAAACATGAAAAGATGTGTCGACATGCACGAGGCGAAGTTATTCGGCATGAAGAGTCATGATTGTCATGTTTTCTTCCGAAGATTGTTGCCTTGGGCCTTCAAAGCACTTCCGAAGCATATATTGTCTATTCGACGGAATTTTCCATGTTCTTTAGAGAAATTTGTGCTTCGAGCTTAATGTTGAAAAGTTACGGCACTGGAGGCGAGCATGCCCATAACTCTATGCAAGTTAGAGATGATATTTCCTCCTACCTTGTTTGACTCAATGGAACATTTGCCCGTTCACTTGGCCTACGAAGCAAAGGTAGGAGGCCCGCAACAATATAGATGGATGTATCCATTTGAGAGGTAATATATATATTTCTATCGCGTTTGTTATTAATTGACCGACACGGTACTTTAGTTTATAAATATCCTTTGATATTCCATTGTAGGTTTTTACGCACACTTAAGAACAAGATCAAAAATCCAAGGTACGTTGAAGGATCTATCGCTGAGGCATACCTTGTCGAAGAGGCCGCAAAATTTGCTTCATACTATTATCCCCCTGAAATGATGTCAAGATGGAGAGGGTACCTCGCAACGATGATGCCGGTGATACGAGGGATCAAAAATCAATATTTAATTTTCCGGGCGAGTCGTGGGAAAACGTTCTAGGTCAACTCTTGACGGAAGAGATAAGCGAGTAGCGGAGTGGTACATTCTAAACAACTGTGAAGAGACCGCCCAGTATTTAAAGTAAGATTCTTTTTTTTTTTTTGTTACGCTAAGAATTCCAAGATTAAGAGCATTTTTTCTTCTTACGATTACTTCTCTAATTCGGTCCGATCGGAAATCCTTCAATGGCGGAATCCGAAGTTGACCAATTCACGATGTCTGAGTTCCCAAAATGGCTTCGATCCTACTTCGTGGAAAATCCATCAGATCCCAATGAAGTTGCGTGGAGTTTGTCCTATGGAGCTGCAATTAGTGTTACCCGGTGCAAGAAATACATAATCAATGGGTATCGGTTTTCAACTGTTGAGGCGAACGCAGGTACACTATGTTGTAATTATGGTGTATGTTGTCGAGGTGACAAAGTTGATGGGGTGGAGACTGCCTACTACGGGAAGTTAGTTGACATAATTCAACTGAGTTACCCGTGGGACAAGGTAGTGACCCTTTTCAAATGTGAGTGGCTTGATAACGATCCGCGTGGGACAAAAATGGACAAACATGGAAATATTGAGATCCACTGGACAAGGAGATATACGGTTGGTTATGACCCATTCATCCTTGCTCAACAGGCGGAACAAGTTTACTATACATCATACCCCACATCCCGCCAAGGCTGGAGGGGAGTTATTAAAACCAAAGCACGAAATATTATACCAAAGTCGAAAGAGCCGGAATCAAATGACGGTATGGCTGAACCGTTCCAAGCTGATGTGGAACATGTACTGCCCATAAACATCTTCGATGACGAAGTACCAAGCAATCTATTTGATTCTGCTGCGGGGTTAGAATTAATTCCTATACAAATTGACGATGAGGAATCAGACGATGAGGAAGAAGTGATTTACTCTGATAGTGAATCGGAGTTCGACGACTATGAGACCTCCTCAGAGGAAGACGTGCAAGCAAATGTTGATGTTGATGAACAAGAATCGTCCGATTGATTTACGTTAGTTCTTTGTTTGTGATGATTTGTTATACTACATACTTTGTTAATGCGCTACTTATTGTTATATATTTTTGACATTATGTCTATGAGTGTTTAGAGATGGAGCATCTAGAAGGACGTTCAGGTAGTGGACGGGGTAGTGGTCGAGCCCAACCCCGTCCTATCAGAGGGGGTAGGCGACGTCATCTGCTCCTTATGGAGGTAGAGGGTCCAGCGCTTCCCGAGATATGCCATCCTTTGATATGTCATCTTCACCGTCTACATATTTGTCATCTTCACCGTCGCCGTATATGTCGTCATCACCGTCGCCGTATATGTCGTCATCACCGTCTACCCCCACCGATCCACAAGCAAGGGGATCACGGGTTTACAATATAATTTCGATTGATTTACATAAGTTTAGTTACATATGATTTACATATGTTTATCTTCAATACTTCACATTCCTTCCTTAGCACAATGCGTCGCCTCATAGCCACGTTGGGGAAGAAGGTAGTTCCTCCGATCCACCAATCTGGGCTCCGAGAGATCCTTCGACACGGAAGCTTTGGATCCGTCCCGACGGCGTCGGGTAAGTCATGCCAAGTTACCGGTAATGTTACAATTTTCTCTATGTAAATGGTTTGTATGGTAATATTTGCATGATGTCATCTCTCATCAGATTTGAGCCTCATAATGAGGTAAGGGACTTCATCTCGGCCCAATTATTCCGCAATTACAACCATCCTTGGGCCAAGTGGACAGACATTCCTAGCACTACTCGAGATGCTTGGTTCGATGAGTTCTTGGTAAGTTTTTTTTTATGGTTATTTAATTAAGTACTTTAAAAATTTGGAGCACTAATGGTCCGTTATTGATTTTCAGCGCCAGCATATGACGTTGCCTGAACATCGTGCAGAACTGAAAGCAAATTATAATCATAATGGAGGCCGATTTTTGCGTCAAAAGCTTTACGGCTTGAGAAATAAAAGAGGCAAGAAAGACTGGATTCCCCAAACAGTTTCAAAACATGAGCACGAAAAATAAGCAAAACAGAGCCAAAATGGAAGGACCGTCATATGTTGGCGGCTGCATTCCTATTAGTGAGCATCGACGGAAAATTGTAAGTACACTCTATTTTCTATTTAGGTATTTGATATTTTATACTTTGAAGTAATTAATTAAGGTTCTCATCCGCGTTTGCAGGTAGAGTCTGGGGAAGTTCCTGAAGGATCAATTGAGTGGGCTACCTTTGAGCGGACCCATTCCCTGATCAAGGGAGTGAGAGACAATGGATTAACCAAAAGGCGCTGCAAGTAGCGGTTAGACATTTATTGCCTTTATTACTAGTTTTATGCACCACCATATTTATTTTATTTTACATGTCTAATAAGCTATGTATTTTTGTGCTTGTAGGAAACCTTTCGAAGGCTGTCGCGGGAGAGAGGGTCGCGGCTTGGGTCGACCCCGCATCCTCTCGGTCAATCCGACAATGAGAGTCTGTTCTTTGAGGCCGCAGCGGATTTAACAAGAAAGGGAGAGTCTTTGGATACGGTGCCTCTGGCGGCCGATCAAGCAATCAAAGCGCTCCTCATCCAAAGATGAAGGTGTTTCTCCGTGTACACGTAATACATTTCATATTCATAATTTCCATTCTCTTGTCTATTCAAATGAAGTACAAATAATAAATGTACTTCATAATGTATTTTCAGATGAGCTGAAGAAGATGAAAGCATTGGTGGAGCAGCAAGCAACACAGATGAGTCAGCAACAGGACATCATGAGGCAGGAGATGCTTCAGGAACGGGAGAGGATGGAGCAGGCAATGAATCAGGAACGGGAGAGGATGGAGCTTGCGATGCAACAGGAACGGGAGAGTATGCGACGGCAGATGGATCAGATGCAAGCGGAGATGATGAGACAGATGCGAATCAACTCCTGTCTCTAATGACACAAAAGGGTTCGGGGTCGGCTCTGGTGATGATGACCATGCGGGTGATGATGATGATGATCACAATACTGATGTTTAGACTACTTTTTAGTATTTGTTCCTTACAACATTATTATATATATTTTGTTTTCTCTGTTTAAACTCTTTTTATTATATTCATGATACTTTTGCATTCAATTTTCAATAAAAAAAAATAAAAAAAAAAATTAAATTTAAAAAGATTCAAAAAATTAAAAAAAAATTAATAATTTTGATTTCCGTAGCAAATTGCTACGGATTTAAAATTCCGTAGCAATTTGCTACGGAATTATATCCGTAGCAATTTGCTACGGATTTCATTCCGTAGCAATTTGCTACGGATTATCAATCCCGTAGCAAATTGCTACGGATTTAAAATTCGTAGCAATTTGCTACGGATTATCAATCCGTAGCAAATTGCTACGGATTTATTTCCGTAGCAATTTGCTACGGAAAACAATCCGTAGCAAATTGCTACGGATTCAATCCGTAGCAAATTGCTACGGAATTTTCAATCCAGTAGCAATTTGCTACGGATTTTCGAAATCCGTAGCAATTTGCTACGGGGTTTTTTTGCTACGGAAAAAATCCGTAGCAAATCGATTTTGATACGGAATTTTGGCATTTTTCCGTAGCAAAATCGATTTGCTACGGAATTTGCTACAGATTTTTTCCGTAGCAAAAATCAATTTTTTTTGTAGTGCATTATGGTTGACCTTTGTTAAATCCAAAACACCTATTGTGGTTATGGTTTCATTGTGTTTGGGCAAGGTTTAGAATTTGTGCTCTGTTTTTTCTTTTTCTTTTTCTTTTTTGTATAGTGTGCTCAGTTTCTACATGATAAGTGAAAACAAATCAACATGAAGTGAATGTTTTGTGGTTAAAACACTTGGTGTGCAAAGACAAAATGTGTTGTTAATAGAATAATAGGTTGCAACAATAGTTGTTAATATGGGTGACGAACTTGTTAATGTCAACTATATTATATAGGTTGACAACGGTGATTGCTAGTATATCTAGGAAGAATCTATTATGTTTCCTTGGGGACGATTTATAATTATTGGAGTAGGTGATATAACATGTTGGGGGTATGGTGAGAACAGAAAGTCAAAAACCATGAAGGAAGGCACGAGTTATGAAGAGTTCAAATGGGTTTATCATTGTGGTAGATGCAATGAGGCTGACTACATTGCAAAGACTTGCAAGAATCCCAATCCAAGATGGTCAGTGTTTGTGGCTTGTGTATTTTTTTTGGAAAATACATCTCATACTCTTTTTTGTAAATGTCATTAGACACACTTAAAGTTAAGGGGGTAGTTGGATAGAAATGCAAGCCATATGATTACTACCTTGTAAATGTATTTGAAGATGTAAATGAAAGTTGGATATAATATTTATTTATATGAAAAAATTGTATTCTGATGTAAATGCAATTGTCAAGGATAGACAGGAACTTGTCAACATAGGCCATGAACTTGCCAATTAACACCCATGGATTTGTCCGTGCAATTCTCTACACTTGTTAATGTATGTTCATATATGTTTACATATTTTGGTTAAAAGTATAATAAGGTTATAAGCAAGTTATAGTTTCATGTTATGTGGGCATGTTATTTTGACAACAACAAAAAAAAAAAAGAGAGAGAGTTGTCACTATCAACTACCTCACTTGTCAATGTAAGCACTTTGACTTGTCAATGGAGGCTCATGAGCTTGTCAATGGATACTCATGGACCTGTCAGTGCAATGCCCTGCACTTGTTAATAATCTTCATGTATGTTAACATAATGTTGGCATAGTGAACTCACTTTGATAAACAACATTTGTTATTAAAATTTCATATTAATTATGTAGACATATTATTTGTACAAATAAAAAAGTTGTCACTATCAGCATTTTGACTTGTCAACATAAGCACATAGACTTGTTATTGGACGTTCATGAACTTATCAATGTATCTTCATGTATGTTTACATAATTGGGTCAGATTGTCAATGGACACACAATATAATTGTCGTTAACAAATTCACCACCCATGTCAACAACTATATATCGATGCACCAATTAATAGCACTCTTTGTCTTCGCACACCAAGTGTTCTAACCACAAAATTTACTTCATGTTGATTTGTTTCCACTTATAATGCAGAAATAGAGCACAAATTATAAACCCTACCCAAACACAATGAAATCATAACCCAGATAGATGTTTTGGATTTAACTAGGTCAACCATAATAGCTCACAAATATATAGAAGGGGATCTTAAATACCCACACACCCAACCCAATCAACAGGAACGCAATGGTGAAGAGCTTCAGCAGATGGGAGTGATGAGGTGCCAAAGATTGGGGAGACGGTAAAGGATGCGCGACGAACGATAGCTTCAACTGATGGGAGAGAGACAACGAGACGGAAAATATTAGGGCTTGATGGGGGAGAGTCAACTAAAAAGATGCTTTAATGAGCCAACCACAATAAACAGGTTATGACAATGGCAACAAGCACGCAATGGCGACAGGCACGCAACAGCGGAAACCTTCAGCAGATGGGAGTGATGAGGTGCTGAAGATTAGGGTTGTAGGAAAGAGAGGTGTTGAAGATTGTGTTTGTCAATTTGGAGTTTGAATGTGTGCCTTTTTCTGTGTGTTTTAACAAGGGAAATCGTGTTTTTTCACAATTCAATTATCTTACCCAAATATCTCACAGGACTTGCCAACATATTTAAGATTTCAAGGGACTTTAGAGTACTATTTTCTCTTGTTTGGGACTTCAATACAATTTTCTTAATCAATATAATATGTTTTTTCTAAACTCCAGATCCGATGTTCATGACTTCTCCTCTCAACATAGAGTCTCCTTTGAACTTAAACTTTATAGCTAAAATGATATATTTAGTAGGGCTTTACACTACTAGACTAACTTTATATTAATATTATTGGATATTATTTTGCTATTGATCAGTTAGTCTCGCTGTTGGGATATCAATCTAATGTAAGCCCCTTCTATACAAATTAAAGTGCATTTTATAATCATCACTAACTAGAAAGCCTTTAAGTTTATTTTACATTTTTACGATCCCGACTACTTATTAAAGGAATATGGTATTAGAGACATGCAAAATTACATGTAAGAATAGAAAAAAGTGAATTAAACTTTTAAATAAATATAAGGGAAAATCTCACTCAGGTCCCAAAGACCAAAAAAAATATCAACAAAGTGCTAGTGTAGTTTCCTCTATTAAAAAAATCCTAGTATAAATTCATTTATAAAAAAAAAAAAAAAGGTCCATAGGGACCTCAGTAACATAAATGAGTTTGTCAATAATCATTTTATAACTTGTCAATATAGTTACATACACTTGTCAACAAGAGTTGCTTTAATAAGCATATTTGAACTTGTCAATGGTCACTCTATGACTTGTCAATATAGTCATACACTTGTCAATGAGAGCAGCTTTAGTTAACATATATGAGCTTATCAATGACCATTCTATGACTTGTTAATATAGTCACATACACTTGTCAATAAGGTAAGTTCACATTTGAAATATATATCATCGAAGTCCCAATGGACTTTTTTTATAGAGGATTCTACACTGAGACTTTTTAATAAAGGAATATACACTGAGACTTTTTTGATATTTTTTCTGGTCCTTGAGACCTGAGAGAAATTTTCCCTAAAGTATATAGGTTGTATTATAAAAATTGTGAGTATTTATTACAGAAGAGAGTACTGACACTCACTCCCCTCTCCCTCTCCCTCTCCCTCTCCCCTGTATATTTCGGATTTATAATTTAAACTTCAAATAAAACTCATTGATATCATTTTACTAAAATAGTATCCTAATTCATGAATGTACTATCAAACAATTCTATATTTAAATAAAATCGAACAAATAAATGAAGGAAATAAAGGGAAAAAAGGTTCTGTTTTGTGTGTGGATATTACTACTTTTTTTTTTTTTGAATGGGTTAGACTTCCATTAAAATGGTCAAAAGAATACAAGATCAGAGTAGCGAATTACAAAATCAACTTAAACCTAGAAAAACTAAGCTTCGAGTGAACAACTATGGACTTTCCATGAGTTAAGATCCCTTCAACAGTAAAATTAGCAGTAGTGAAAATTCTTTTACTGCGGACATGCCAAAGCTTCCAACAACAACAGGTGATACACAAGCCTATCTTCCAAGAGCTATCGAAAGAAAAAGATTGAATGATTAGAGACAGCCAATTTCTAATATCAAGTCTGAAAAAGTCACTATTCATGTCTTTGGACAAAATTTTCCTCCAAACATTTGATGCCATATTACATACATCCTTTAAAGATGTGATCCAAAACTTTCCTTACTTTAGGCAGAGAGAGCATAAATTGTCAGATGATATTACTACTTTTGCCGCTACGAATAAGAACCCAGCAATAGGTGCATGTTAATGGCGACAAAGAATCAGAAGAAGAATTTAGAATTTTAGATTTTGATCACAAGCATAAACTTTTATAAGCTTTAATCTTAAATCAATCCCTTTAATAATTTTATGCCTTTGGAGAGGACAGCACAAATTAAAAGCATGTTGCTATCAAATGTGTGTGCGCGCGCGTTTCAAAATATAACACACACACACACACATATATATATATATATAGGGTAAAGGATTTCTCCAGTCACTGGAGATAGAGTTATCTCCAGTGACCCCAAAACTACGTCGTTTTGGATTAATGAAGGGTGTTTCTGTAATTTCGTTTATTTTTTAATCATATAAATTTTACCGAAACACCCTTCATTAATTCATCTAAAATTACTAACACATTCTTCATTAATTCAAAACGACGTAGTTTTGGGGTCATTGGAGACAACTCTATCTCCAGTGACCGGAGAAAATACTTTCCCATATATATATATATAAACAAAATTTATATGATTAAAAAATAAACAAAATTACAGAAACACCCTTCATTAATCCAAAACGACGTAGTTTTGGGGTCACTGGAAATAACTCTATCTCCAATGACTAGAGAAATCTTTTACCCTATATATATTAGCTAAAATATTTTTATGGATTTTTAGATTTAATGGTGTAGTGGTCACTGGTTACACTTACACTATTATTACTTTATTTGGTCTTATTTACAAGTCCATTTTAACCAAATATCACATACCAATGAGAGATAGTTAACTCAATGATTATAGGGTAAATTTTCAACTTTGCCCTCATTTATGATTGAATATTTTTCAACTATTTCTTCTCTCTCTATCTTCATGAGTACAATTAATATAGGTAAAATTGTCACAATCTCATTTATTACATGAAACTGGACTTGTAAATAGGACCAGAGTGGTATATACTAAGACAGTTTTTTTGGGAAAATCTTTTTAAGGTCCTAAAGGATCAAGAAAATGTCAAAAAAGTTTTACAGAAAATTCTAATGTCAAAAAGGCCCTAAATAATTGTTAAAACTCACAGATAGAGTTGTTGATCACCTAGAGTTGTCAATAAGACATTTTTGACATCAGAATTTTCGGTGAGACTTTTTTGAATTTTTTTTCATCCCTTAGAATCTTAAAGGGATTTTCACCAGTTTTTTTACTCTTGAGAGTGCATTACTAATCAAATTCTCACATGTAGTAGTTTATTGTTACATTGTTAAATTTACAGATCCAGTAGTATAACAAATATGGCATGGTGCTTAATAAGGGACTTGAATTGTATTTACGTTTTTTTATTTTTTATTTCTTGCTCAATTTTGGTATTTGGAGTGACTTTAAATTAGTGTAGCAACAAACATCATATATTTTGTTAAAGAATTAATTAACAAAAAAAATGAAAAAAAAGGAATAAGTATCTTTTTTGCCCTAAAAGTTTTAATTGAGGAGCATAGGGCACCAAGAAGTTTTTTTTGGAGCAAAATTGCCCCGGAAATTAACAAAACGTAGCAATTTTGCCTCTCCGTTAATTTTGACCATTAAGTTTAACTGATGTGCACACGTGGCATGTCATCTCATCAATCAAAATAAGGTTAAGTATCATTTTTACCTCGAAAGTTTTCGCTGAGGAGCAATGGGTATCCAGAAGTTTTTTTAGGAGTAATTTTACCTTAGAAGTTTACAAAAAGTAGCAATTTTGCTCTTTCGTCCCCCAATATTAAATTTGACTGTTAAATCAGTCAAAGAACACACATGTCATGTCACCTCATCATCCACAACACTTAACTCAATATGACGTGGCATCACACCTCATCATCTCTTTCTTGTTGAATTAGTCATCGGTATTGAGGGCATCACTTAGCCCAATACGGCGAACATAGACAAATAAATACGGAAATATATCAATCTCGTCTTGTTGAAGGAATAATTGATATTCAGGGAATTAAAGGGATAAATAGACTGAACAACGTAGGAAATCTCGTCTTCTTTAAGTTGCTAAAAAATGAAGAGTCGGGAATTGAGGGTGCAGAGGAAGAAGTCTATCTTAGAAAGGCCGAACTTGGAGTTGAAGAGTGAGATCCTTGAGTTGTGAAGCTGAATTTGTCAAAGGGACTGAAAGGTTTGTCACAAAAGTAAGGGAAGCATCACTTATGATTGATGCAAATGAAACACAAAATGATATATAAATTGTCCCAAAAATTGGTTCAGTAAGACAAATCAATAGTGATAGTCTTTACCTTTGTATAGATTGATCTAGGCCACCCTCCCCTAAATCGCTGGAATTGCTACGTTTTGTAAACTTCCGGGGCAAAATTGCTCTTTAAAAAAACTTCTGATTACCCACTGCTCCTCATCTAAAACTTTTGAGGCAAAAATGATACTTAACCCTATTTTGACTGATGAGGTGGCAAGCATTGGTGCACGTGTGCATATCAGTTAAACTTAACGGTCAAAATTAACAGAGGGGCAAAATTGCTACGTTTTGTTAATTTTAAGAGTAATTTTGCTTCAAAAAAAAATTCGGGTGCCCAGTGCTCCTCAGTCAAAACTTCCGGGACAAAAATAATACTTGTAAAAAAAAAACGAGTGTAAAAGTTGAATCGTGTCATGATTCGCTCTCTTTCTTTAAATGCATGAAAATATATTCCAAATGTACTTTTTCATTGTAAAGAAGAAATCAATATATACCTTTTAAATCAGCTTTAGGCCTTAATCAATGGCTGAGATTTTGCAATAAAAGAGTAACTTTTCCATCACTTTTACTATTGTGTTATTTGACAAAATGTTCATGAAATCATAAAGTTCGCCGTCTAAGTATGAAACTTTTTAAGAGATGAGATGATTTTTTTTCTAAGGAATTTATGCTTTACGTATTTGCAATTTTCAATCGATATTAATTTTTTTCTTTTGCCAACTTCACTCAATATTAATTGTTTATTACATTTCATGTTCTTCTCTTAAGAATAGTTCATGCATGTTTGTTTTAAAATTTTATTTGAGTTGTTAGATCCATAAAATTTCATGGCCTTCTTATTTTTTTCCAAGAAAATGTCTCTACACTTCAAAATATTTTCAATCTCAACACAAGAAAGAGCATTACATCATCTACCAAACAAAAAAAAAGATGTGAAAACTTTGTTTGGCCCTCAATTTGCTTAAATTAGTTATGTATAGCAATTTCCACTCTTCCTTCTTCGTCAAACCAATTTCAAGTTTTGGTAGGTACCGTTAGCAAACTGATGTTAGTTTTTAGAGTAAATATTATTTCAGTCACGACAAAAAACACGGACCCCATTTTGGTCCCTGACAAAAAAACCGACCCTTATTCGTTCTTTTTATGGGACTAAAAAAGACCTTTTGGAAATTTGTGAGAGATCAAAATGTCCACCAATCGACTTTTATTCGTCCTTTTTATGGACTAAAAATGACTTTTTTTTTTAGGGATAAAAATGGGGTCCATGTTTTTTGTTAGGGACCAGAAAGGGTATTTACTCTAGTTTTTATGCTTGTTTTGGACTTATCCTAATTTTTGTTGTTTAATGTATCACTCATCTTTTCATCAAAAAAAAGAAAAGAAAAAAAGAATGGTAATATACTACTCCGGTCCTATTTATAAGTTCAAATTAATTAATTCTCATATATCAATGAGATTTAGTTAACTCATTAATTTGGGCTAAATTTTTAATTTTGTCCTTATTTATGATTGGTGTCAAAATTCAACATGAATAAATTCTTTTTGTTTATTGCAATTAATAAAGGTAAAAATGTAAAAAAAAAATGCATTTATTATTCTGAAACTAGACTTATAATAAAGACCAAATTTTTTATCAAAATGGATTTATAAATATATGTAGAGTGGTACTCTATAATTTTATGGTTAAATATGTGGTTCTTTTATATTTTGAATATTTCCTTAATGCTTTGAAGTAATTGGCATGATTATATATATAGACAATCTCAGTTTTGAAATTTATATAAAGAAAAAAAAAAAATCAGTTTTAAGAGTCAAGTGGACCAATATCAAACTATATCCTCCATTCAGCCCTTAATATAACAGGTAGTTTGACTTCTTCTTTTGTTTTTTTTTTAAGAGATTAATGAAAATAAATAAGTTAGTTGCGTTGTGTATTATTAGATTATATATCGGTTTATAATTCAAGCAAATTAGTTTAAAGAAAAATTATAATTATAAATATTTTAATGTAACTTATTTAGTTTCATTAATATCTCTAAATAAAGTCAACAACCTCTTATGTTAAGGACGGGAGTTAGTAAATAATCAATATAAAAAAAATTAATCAAAATAAATATAATTACACCATTTGAAGTAACTTAAGAAGCGCACATATTTCAATTTCTATGAGTAAAAATAATGAAATAATACCAGGGGTAATTTCCCCCTAATTTTAGTTACATGTGACCTTGAAGAAACTCTTCATCTTGATTTTTTAAATAGAATTATTTGAATTTGAATAATCTAAAAATAAAAATTTGCAAAATACTCTCACTCTGACTAATTTCAGATGATTCGATGGCAAAAAAAGGGGGAAAAAATCAGATTATCATTAATAACATCATAATATCAGAGGATTCAAAGACAAATAATCCTTTTTTATTTTCTGAAAGACAACAAATAGGTCTTTTCAATTGAGTTCTTGAAATATTCGTTCCAACCAATTTATGTGGGGATCCAACGTGGTTCACATAGAGAAAAACACATTTCCATTGATTTCTTGCATTTTTTATTACATATATAAGAAAAAATTAAGGGATTGAATCAATCCTTTTCTTATCGTTACACAAAGGTATCTGTCAATTATCATCAATAATAACATCATAATATCAGCTTACTTCTATTTTAAGGTTTAACAAAGCAAGCATAATTTCATAACAACCAGAGGAACTGCCATGATATATATAGATAAACGACAAAATATTTACATAAAACATAATGTTAGACAACAATTAATTAACTAACACAAAAAGTAGGATCTAGGAACAGAGCGCAAGCCAGCAACAACTTCATATAACATAATAATACACAATGGGGAAAATGCTTTCCGAAGTCCACCCTCTTAGCTAGAATCTATCTGCTAGACTGTTACCAAATCCCAAGTATACATTAAGTAAACCAAAGGAAGCTTCCTTCACAGCATCAAAATACAATCAGGTTGCTCCCAACTGACCAAAAAAAGAGAGAGAGGGGCGGTTCAGTTGCCGGTTCCATCCACACTGTCACCGGCTCTACTTCAATCTTGATTGGTGCAGCAAATGGTTGTCACACACCCAGTGAAAACATATCACTAAATTCCCTAAAAGAATAGATCTTACATTTGTGTAGAAGGAGATTCAGGTTACCCCTTTTGGACAGAACCACCAAAAACAAACAAAAACCCTAATAATAGTACATAAAACAAGCAAAATTACAGCCTAAATTGAGGTTGTTTGGACTTTGGAATGCAAGTTAGTAAGGACAAGGAAAGACGGGTACTATACTACTCAGAACCAAACATGCCTTGATGCCATTATTGTAGGAATGTGGAAGTGCTCCTTTCCATATCATCCTCTAAAAAAAGATCATGAAAAGCAGCCAAGGTGTATAGGCAAAGTATTGACCCTTCTTCCTTCAATGAGAAGCCAAATCCAATTTACAGGTCAATGACATGGTTATATATCCAAATAGGAAGAAGACATTCAAATGCATCAAGATGATATGGGTTCATAAGGGTATGATAACCATGGATGGTTAAGGGCCTCAGTAGCAGAAGGCCGCTTCTTTGGGTTAACCTCAAGCAAATAAGCAACAAAGTCAAGGAAGCCTTGGTCTGCCACTGGCAATCTATGCCTCAAAGATGTCTTCTTGGGAATCAAGTATTCTAACCTGTTGGTTTCCTGTACAAGACAGTAATTTCATTGTATTATGATCTAGAGAGTAAAAATGAAAAATGTAACAAAATTTATGAAAATAATATAGTAATATGGATGAAAAAACTAGTTTGATAGAGAAAACCCACAATGGGAATTGGTTTTAGAAAGAGAGACAAAGGAGGAGACTAGTCTGAAAGAGAGAGAAACCAATGGAGCGCAATGACATCAATTTTATGTTAATAAAAAAGGCAACACCATGCGTCCTGCTTCAGATAATTGGATGCATCTAATGGTTAATATTAATGACTGCAGCCTGCATTAAATTTTTCTGTATTCAGGGGATCCATTTTGCAAAACCAACAATCGAAATAAGACCTTTTTAGTCCAGGCCAGATGCCAAACGCCTAGTATATGATGCATTACTCATTTAAAATAAAGAAAACAAACAAAGGAAAAAAATAAAATAAAAATAATAAGCATAGGCTTCCAGATTGCTGGCTTTTGTTTACAATGTAAACTGAAAATGTAATTATTACCTGATTCCGTTCATAAAGCATATGATTTTTGGTGAAGTACTTAAATGTATCCCTTCCTTTTGTAAGCATATTTTGATCAATTGGACCGATGATGCCAATCACCCGAGCAAGTAGTGTTGCAGATGAATCATTTTGAAAGAGGACCTGAATAAACAAATATCAACATCAACATCAAGACACTGCATGAACATAATAAGAATGTATCCTAATTATATCATCATACAAAAGGGAAGACGACCTTAATAGGAATACTGGCCCCTATAAAGGAAAATAATAATAATAATAATAAATAATTTTGCCCGTGAATATCCAGTTCTAAGTAAAGAAATAACTTCAATAACAGTCTCACCAACTTTTATAACAGTACCGGTCTTGTTAATCACAATCGCATCTATCATGGACCAATATGAATTTTCAGCAACCATGAAGACCACTGACCAAAGAAAACAAACAAAACCCAGAGCTAAAACACTATTCACAGTCAAGCGCTGTGGTATCAAGTCATTGCAATGTGCAAAGCGCAAAGACTAATCACAGAGCCTTGAGTTTCTACAAGGAATGATTATAAAGGAAAAATGATAGCTTTGCTTAGAAAGGCTAAACTAGTGACCTTAACTTCAGGAAAACTTTGGAACTGAAGCAGTAGATAACATTTAGACCTTTATTGAGGACTCATGTGCTTCTTTGGTGGCTTAAGATAAATCATTGGTAATGAAAAATTGAACAGCATATTAAACCCTTCCATTTTGAAGTGCCTTGGTCATATATTATACTACTTACGTTGCCAGTACAAAGTTCTGCCAAAATGCAGCCAAGTGACCATATATCAATTTTCTTGTCATATGGAAGTCCCAATATAACCTCAGGAGCACGATAGGACCTGGACTGGACGTATGAGCAAAGCTGATCTGTCTCAAAACAACTACTCCCAAGATCAATGACCTTCACCTCACATCTACTATAGCTTTTCACCAAAACATTCTCTGGCTTCATGTCACAATGTATTAGTCCAAGGCTGTGCAAAAACTGCAGCGCTTCCAAACACTGAATTGTAATTGACTACACAAATGAATTCAGAAGAGTTTCAATAATGGCAGATAAGATTAAAATACGACATCACGATTCATGAAGTAGATGGAACACCACAAACCTGCAATCTCGGCATTGTGAAGTATACTTCACCCCCTGATTCTCTATTAAATTTATGAAACTCATATAAGTTGGCTTTAAGTAGTTCACATACTATTAACAGATGTTCCTACAGAATAACAGGAAAAAGAACGTCAGTAGTCAATCAGCTGACCAAAGAAAAGGTCAAACTATAAAAAATAAAAGGAATTAGTAAATAAATAAAATCATGCATATAAGACAAGTAGCAAAGTCAGATGACCAACAGTATTTCTTCCCACCACAACATCATGGCCTATATAATTTCTAGCCCTGATAATATGACTGGATTTATTTTGAAATTAAACATCAGTGTTGATGCTTTATGGCCGTATCAGGTGCTGAAATTCATGAAGCACCAAAACTCAGAATAGTCCGTTCATCTCCAACAAATGTTAAGCAAGTAGTGAAGGCTGTGAAGCTGAGTATCCATGATAACCTATGTCAACTTGGAGATAAGACTATTGAAGCTCGTCCAGTAAATACAAGATACAGATAAAACTCAAGTCCAGTACATTATGCATATGCTTATATCTTCCTATGGAAAATTTCATCATTTGCCTTACATCTTACATTATAATTAATAACAAGTAACCTAGTGAGTGCCAAAATAACTAACTGCTACTCACAACAAAATGTGGGCAACACATAAGTAACTGTCTTGGAAGTTTTTGTTTTCAGGGACAAAAAAATCTGTCAGGAAGATAAAAATTGTAACTGAGGAAAAAATATACTTTAAAGATTTTAACTGGACTGTACAATTCATATTTTTGAAGTGCAATTTTCTCTCATAGCTACAGTTGTTGTCCAAATAATTACAATTTTTATCTCTACCAGACTACCACTATATTTTTTAGTCCATAAAAAAAGCCTTAAAACAGTGGCTTCACTTCATGCAGTAGGATCCCCCATTGCAGGGAATCCAAACTCCTCATGCACGGGAAAAGAGTGGTGCTAGAAAAAAAAAACAAAAAATCAGAGGTTTTGACTTAGAACAGAATATACTTTAGTGGTCAATCAAGAGAATAGCACTACTAACAAGTCAAGTAACAAAAGTGGGATCCAAATCCAGATGATGGATGACAAGGGAACAATAGATAAACACGCCTGAAACAGCAATTAACTGCAAGTAAAAGCTTAATAGTTCCAAATACACACACACACACACACATATATATCACTAGCATATTCAAAAATTACTTACTCGATAATAGAAATAATCATACAATCGAAGAATGTGATACTTGTCTGCAGGATCATGTTTATTGACATACTTGAGAAGCTTAATCTCATCAAGGCTTTGGTCAAAGAAGTCCTTGTTGTTCTTTATTATTTTAACACAAACATCCATGCCTGTATGCAAGTCATGAGCTTGTATGGCTTTGCTGAATGCAGCAGATCCCAGATATTCAGTAACATGATAGCGCCCAGCTATTACAGAATTTAAAACAACATGGAAATTCTTGTCCTCCTCAAAGCCAGTTCTGAGCAACAAAACAAGGGTCCAGAAAAATTATAGAAGAAAAAGAAAAAAGAAAATATCAAAGTTCATCGAAGACTTCTGACACATGACCAAAAACTCATTAGGTATCAGTATATATATATTTCCAATAGAAGGGAGAATCTCACTACTTCAACAATATATTTAAAGGAATTATCATGACAAACATTTATATGCTACATCGTCTCAGTACATTTGCTTTTTTTTTTTTCGGTTGATGTTACAAAGGATAAGATGTAATTAAAAATTAACAAATAAAGCAAATTTAGGAATCTAAAACAACCATTAACTAATCCACTGCATAGGAATACTCACATGACCAAACATGCAATCAGCGATGGTAATTTTAAGAAGAAGATCCATTTGCAGCCAATATCTATGACCAAAGCCTTGATGAGTTTAACAAAGCCAATATGCAAACAATCACAGGTTGTATTGATCATATTTGGAATTCAGAAGTGAAGAGACACAGTAAATCAAAAGGATTTTTTTCTAAACACATAAGTGCAAAATAGCCATAGGAAGTCCAGCTGTGGAAAATAACAGTATTAAAAAAAGCTTCAAACATACTAATTTCTTCAAGGAACTTTTAGAGATGTGAAAAACGAGTGGGCTTGTGCATTTACATAGAGCCCAAATGAGCCACACTATTCACAAGCCACAAACAGTGTGGTTCCCAGCACTTTTATATTTTATACTGATACTGATAGTAGAGATGTATATATTGACTTCAAAAGAACTCGGAAACATGCTTCGTAATCTGTAGCTCAAATCAGCATAAATATGAAAACATACCTGTTTTTCCTATGCACAATCTTTAAATTGAAGGTTTCAAACTCCTCTTCCTGGGCCTTTATTTGCCTTAATTGATCCTGAACAGCGGCAGCATCTTCATCATCAAGCAATGTCCCTAAATCTTCTTCCCCTGCAATGTCAGCTTGTTCATCTTCTTCTAGCCTGACCAGTGCTTTTTCAGTATATCCATAATCTGAGACTGCTGTTGGAGAAGAGTTAGTGGATCGTACTTCATTAGCATTATTCTCTTCCTTTAAAATTTTCATGGGTAAAGAATCACTGCTTTTCTGCTTCCAAGACGTAAGCATGTCATCAGATCTCACAAATGAATTCAGATAGTCATCATGTTCATCAGCATTGCTGTTATTTAACCACAGGGGCTTACTCGAACCAGCCTGGATTATCTGGCCATCTTTTGGTGATTGGGGATATGGGAAACTTCCGTCAGAATGACCGTTAATCTGCAAGAATGCACCTTTATCATCCCCAGTGACATACTTGCTTAACTCTCCATTTTTCCTCTTATTTTTGTTCAAGTTATCCAAATAATGCTGAGAGTGTCTGGAACAACCATGTCCTACATCACAATCACAGGGATATTCTAAATTCCCTTCACTGCTACAACCAACTAAACTTTCACGAACTTCACTGCCAATGTCTGCAGCATCACTGTCGATCCCTACCCCAATTGACCTAACTGAACCATGCTGATAATCATCAATGCATATATCCACAAGTTGTGATCTTCCCCTGCTATTCAGAGCCTGCCCATCTCCTAGCAAGACCAATTCATTGGTCTGAGGGACATAGCCCTGCCAGACAGGTTTTGCATGCATTAGATTTAGCTCTTCATCCATTAATTGTCCATCATACTGAACCATTAATCCATTCTCTTTAGTGCTTCCATACATTTCAGTTATCGTCAAACCATTAGAATCATCTAACATTATGACTGGTTCAACATTCTTTTGTTGAGCATACTGCTCTCCAGAGAAGTAAGAATCTTCACCAAAAGATTGATCATAATCTTCATCTTTTACCGGACCTCTGTCCTGAGGATCCGGAACACTTTCATGCCCAGTTGCCTTTTCATTGTCACTTGGATAATCAATTTCATGTGCCAAAAACCAGGCCTCATCCTCAATTGGTTGTCTCATGTAGCCAACATCGTCATCATCGTCATATTCATCAGAGTCCCAGTAGTCATTCGAATAGTCAACAGATTCACCCAACCCACCACCAACTGTGGCAAAACCAGATACAAGATCAGATGTATCCTCTGTAATCCCTTGATTTACAGATAGCCAGCTGCCCCC
Organism: Acacia pycnantha; assembly: GCA_025563575.1. Classification (NCBI taxonomy): domain Eukaryota; kingdom Viridiplantae; phylum Streptophyta; class Magnoliopsida; order Fabales; family Fabaceae; genus Acacia; species Acacia pycnantha. The sequence continues at coordinate 95,382 of JAMWYP010000221.1, read as the reverse complement.
TGCAGCTCTCCGCATTCCTAAAGCACACGTATGAAAGTAAAAGCTAGTCCTTAGAACAAAGAGATCAACCAAATAACATAGCGTGTATAATTGATACAATAATAAGGAATAGATATAACACAGCGCTGAAGCTGCTTCTTAGCAAAAATTAAATTAAGTTTCATATATTCAAAAAGTTGACCAAATTTAAGATCAGTTCTAGATGGAAGCCACATGTTAGAATGTTGCACTGCAGTTCACATCATTTTTATTTGGAAATAGTTTGTCATTTTTTTATTTTACTATAGATTGGACAACAAGGCCAGAAAAAATAACTAATCTTCACTAATAGCTTTCTGTCACTATCTGCTAGTTCATGGTCAGTAGGTAAGACTTGCAAGGGGAAATAAGAATTTATTTACCCTAAGACTTTGTTTGGAAAGAAACAATCTCATTCATGCTGAAATTCCCAAATTTTCTAGGTATCAAGTTTCCTTCATACACTATATTGCCCTCACTCACTTGATGCATTGAGTTGTACTAACAGACTTTAAAATTTGCATAAAAGCTAGCATTTTAAATTTTTTGTACAAAATAAAACTACAAAATATCGTAAAAACAAAAATGATTAATAACAGGTCTCAAGTCTAGGAAGAGGCCAAACTGTCGTTGAGCACACAAAATAACCTATCATCATGACCGGCCAAGAAAAGCAACTACAAATTTAAACACCAATTAAAGAGAGCTGATTGAAAGACAAAGAATATTTGTGATTTAGGAGATAAATATAAATTCACACCAGCTCTCAAGCTTGTACCATAGTGAATTTAGACCTGCTGATTAAATTAGGGTTACATTTGTAATAAAAATTTGTGGTAACTTGGAGTTCATTTATCATTAAGGATTTCAATAAATATGTTTTACTTAGGGATATGTATCATATGCCATCATCTTATTTTACAGTAGAGTTCATCATTATTTTATAAAGGCCAATAGTCTCAAACCATAATCCAATCAAACATCGCAAAACTAGAAAATTTTATCATCATTTCTTCGTCAAATACTGCATCAGCTTGATGCCATTGATAATGTTTATTCATAAGCTAACCTGCAAGGTTAATTTCTTGTCCAACAGGCACATCCAAATATGATCCTCTGAGTAAACTGTTGTCAAAAACAGCAACTTTTGGAGCAGGTTCATCCTGCTCAAATTTCTCCTCCCAATTAACAGCCAAGAGCTTGTCCTCTGACTTGAGATTAACAGGAGGAAGCCTAGGTAACTCCTCCTTTTGATTCTCAGGTGGGGCAGGAAATTTTAAGCGGCCAATAGTCTTCTGTTCTGAACTTCCTTGTAAATCAACTACATAAATAGCTCTCCCTACTTCATCCACCGGCATTTTCATTGCTTCCCTGGTACCAATTATTTCTGTCCTTCCCTCTATTCTTTCAGAGAAAGCTGCACCATCATATCTTGTAGATGTATCTCCATTGGAGAGGGGGAAAACAGCCTTGGCAGAACAATCATTCTGCGGATCTAAAGATGAAATTTCATTCTCATCCTTTCTTGACCAGAAATTATCTCCAAAGTTCAATTCACAAGATGATTTTTTCGATTTCAGTTGGCAATCATGTACCTTAGGTACTTTGGTTTGCTCGCCACCATATCTTTGTTCTACAGAGGCTCTACCATTACTTCCAGGCCATGAGAACTGTTTCTCAGTAGTCACAGCATTTTCCTCTCCAGATTTTGCATTATTCTTGGCCATATCATGAGCTTCACTTGTTTGATGTTTCGATTGCTGCGAAACCAGGACCTTCGAAGTATTATTGGCATCACTACCGCCATTTTGGTAAGGCTCGACAGGACCATTCCCAGAATTTAACTTCCTTGAGTATAGATCAAGCATCCTATCCTCTGAACTCTTGGGGAAAGCAAAGTATTTGTCACTTGCCCCAACCACTTCATTATATTTTTTCCATTCCCCAATAGAAGTACTTTTACTTTTGCTTTCTGATGCATTTCCACCAGTCCCACACTCTATTTCTTTCACAATCAGTTCTTTAGAAACTTCGACATTGTCATAAGAATCCAGTCCTTGATTGTCTACAACAGGTTTCCCCTTATCCTTTTCTGACTTATGCAAGGCCTTGTCTTCCAGGTTAAGCTTCTCAAGGAAGCCATTTAAGTCATGACGATTATTGAGTTCACTGAGAAGAGCTGTCTCAGCTTTTGAGAACCGATTCCTCCTTAGAAAGTCCAAAATTATTCCAACTGAGCTTGTGTCTGCCATTTTCAAGCCCTGCAAATCAAAGTCAAACCAGGATTAACCAGACACCAAAACTATAAGCTCATTCCAAATAACGATGAAGAAGAAATCCAAACATTATCACCATACCATTATTTATTTGATACATTTGAACACATAAAAGGACAAAAAGAAAGGGAAAATATCGAAAATCATTGAGTCATTCTGGCTCAAGAAAGTTCAAAAGCTTACCCCGTCTTAGGTATTACCAAATGGCGGCATTTTGTCCCCTTGCATCCTAACCAAACGGAAAATAAAAATTTAAAAAAAAAAAAATCAGAACACTTCACATGCCAGTTTCATTTATAAATAAAATTTTCAGCAATCAACAACGTCAAAATATCGAATCGTTTCTTGAAAATGACGGAACCTACGTTACAACATAGGCCAAAAAAGAGGTACCGGCAAAACTCTTGAGTTAAAAACTAAAAATCGCCTCTCTCCGGCATCGATCCAACGATAATGCAGAAATTGCAACTCACAAATCGCCCAAACGCCAATTCAAGCAGCATTGCTTTTTTCTAATTCCTTCACCTCTCAACTAGAAAACCCGAAGGTTTCCCAAAGTAGAATATACATTTCCAGAATAGCCCAGGTGTTCAAGAAAGCGGGAACCAAAAATTCCACGTAAAGAGGAAGAAAACGAAGATCTAGCATTAGGTAGAAGAGGCGAAGAAGAGACACGTTCGGGTTCGAAAATGATCGTCCAGATAAATAATTTGAAAAAAAAAAAAGGAAATTAAAAAGAAAACAGAAGCAGAACACAGGCATGCGGAGAAAGCAGAAAGAAAGAGGAAAGAAACACACCTGGTGGGAATGGAGAGGGATTTGTCGCAGCGTGCTTGCTTGTAAAGGCTTTAGGGTAGGGTCACGTCACTCACGTATCTCCAGTCCTGAGTTCTTCCCTGCTCTACTCAAAGTTGGGGTGGCAGACCAAAGCTTGTGACCTGCTCTGTGATTGTGAGAGATATATATATATATTATATATATATATATATTATATATATTCGTTGGCTCAATTATTTGAAGTCGTTGGTCTAATTAAATTCTTTTCCTTTCAACGGTCTCTGGGGAAATAAATAGAGGGACAGGCTGAAGAAGAAATAGATGATCATGTGTTTCTAAATATAGGGCCTAGTTAAATTTTTTAGGGAGATTAAAAAAATTAAAAAAATTATTTAATTATATTATGTATTATGTATTATTATATTATATATTAGTTTATAAGTTAGAAAAATTAGTTTCGACAAAAACAATGAGTATAAATATTTTAAAGTACTACCTTATGTACTAAATATAAAACACAATTAACTTTTTTTGGAGAGGTTAAGGAAATTAATTAAAGTACTTTAAAATATTTTTATTTTTGTTTTTATCTAAACTAATTAATCTAACTTATAAATTAATATACTCCTTCCTGTCCTAATTATAAGACATAGTTAACTTTTTTGGAGAGATTAAGGAAGCTAATTAAATAACTTTAGAGTATTTTTATTTTTATTTTTTCTTCAAACTAATTAATTTGACAAATAAACTAATATATAATATAAAGATACACAACATAGGAAATGATTAAGTAACTTATTTAGCTTTCTTAATCTCTCCAAAAGAAGTCAACTAGGTCTTTAATTAGGACCGGAAGTAATATAATATAAAAATACACAAATATCATATGATTAAGTAACTTATTTAGCTTCTTTAATCTCTCTAAAAAAAAAGTCAACTAGGTCTTATATAGAGGACCGGAGGTAGTAACTTATTTAGCTTCTTTGATCTCTCCAAAAAAATTAATAGGGTTTTATATTTAGGACTCGAGATAGTATATAGTACTACCTCTGGTCCTAATTATAAGACTAAATTGATTTTTTTTTTAGAGTGATTAAAGAAGCTAAATAAGTTACTTAATCATATCAACATGTTGTATATCCTTAGATTATATATTAATTTATTAGTCAAACTAACTAGTTTGAAGAAAAAATAAAAATACTCTAAACTAATTTAATTAGCTTCCTTAATTTCTCCAAAAAAAACAACTTGATCTTATAATTAGTACTTTCTTCGATCCTAATTATAAGAGTACTTTTGTGGTACAATTTATATTATAAAAATGCTTCTATAATTAGAACTAGCGGTAGTAGTAATTTTTATTATAAATAAATATATACACATTCACGCTCACATGCATGTAAAGTTGCAATAGATCCGATGCATTTTATGCTTGTATGATTACACCCATAAGCCTGCAAAATAATCATTATAGGCCATCAGGTTAAGACATGCATGTAGATGGGGGAAGATAGTTCACTCTGCAAAAGTAATGATAGGGTCTGTTTGGGTTAGTGGTAGGAACGGTGGTTTAAAAATTATTTGACTTTAGAAAAAGTCAAGTTATAAATAATGATTTATGTTTGGATTGATAGTGGTAGAAGTGACGAGGCTCATGTCAAAAAGTTGAGAGCTTTTTGGAAAAAGCTCCATGCTGGAGTTTTTTTCTTAACTGGCTTTTTTGACTTAAAGTCCAGTGAACTTAAAGTTGTTGCCAAACACACCACATTAGGCTTTTTCTCCACAGCCCATTAACTCTATCGCAAACGCTCCCAACGCTCTTGAAACGTTGAAACCAAACAAGTCAACTTTTTGTCTACTGCTACTTTTTTTTTTTTTTTTTTGACTTTAAGCTACTTAAAACTCTCTTCAAACAGGCTGAATATATAAGATATATATTGTTTGTAACATTTTTCAAAATGTAGTACTGTAACTCTTTCCAATCTATAACAATGATGAAATCATCGTGTTATTACCCTCTTATCTTTTCATGTGGATAGAATATGAAAATGAATTAAAAACAAATGAAATACAATTAACCCCAAAATAGCTGAGTAAATGTTCATCAAAATTAGAAATGAAGTTTGGTCCCCAGTCATGCATTACAAGAGATCACAAAATCTCTTATTGGCATTGGTGGGTATGCTTTTAAGATCAACCTTTACAACAATTCAAATAAAATAAAATGCATTTAAGCAGGGACGAAACTTCATTGGGATTAGGGGGCCATGGTCCCACAAAAAAAATGTGTTAAGAATTTTTTTAAGAAAAATTAATATAATGTAAAATTTAATTTCCCCCCCCCCCCAAATTTTTTTTAAAACATTTTGTCCTCTCTTTTTTTCATTCCCTCCATACTAGAGACATGTATGTTATCTTCTACATTACTACATTAGAATTATTAAAATACTTTTATTATAAATCTGAATATTCTAAAAATGTTATATAATCATAAAAAATTTTAATTAGTTAATGAGTATACATTTAGCCAGACCCACGTTGTTGATTGGGGGTAAGTGCCCCCTTGAATTTGGGATTTTTTTTTAAAAAAAAAATTTAATACATGTTTAAATGGTTACCCACCTTTAAATTAAGTGATCACCCTTAATACATCAAGACTGCACTTCGTAATCAGATGGGGGATGAATGATTGAATGATTGTTTAGTGCCTTGTATTGAAAAAAATGTATTTGATAGCAATGATAATAAGGCAATTATGATGGAATTTCAAAAAATAAGGCCTAGAAAGATGACATTGTAATTATTTTTATTGTAATATACTTTTATTATTAAAATATATGTACTTGAACTTATTTAGTGCACACCCTTCATTGTAATTTATGTAGCTGCATTTCTAACCGCACTTAGCCTTGATTTTCTAAATGACATGTTTGTAAAATAATTGCCTCTCTTATTACATCATCGATATTCACTTGATTTCATGAATATTTTTTTGATATATTTTTTTTCTTGTTTAGATTCTTTTGTTTTTTAACGCATTTAAAATTTTTCTTAAAAAAAAAATAGCGCCCTCGATCTCCCGAATCTCCCCCTACCAATGCCCCCTTCAGTAATTTTTTGAATTCATCATTGTTTTGCCTCTCAATTTTTTTTCCCAAGCTCCGCCCTTGCATTTAAGAGATGAAAGTACGTGTCAATCAATCCCAAGCTAGATCAGAATTATTTTATTTTAAATAATAGCCCCCAGATTAGAGATATCACCTTGAAAAAAGGCTCTCACTAAGGGTGTTCATAATACCCACCGCCTTGTCTGCCCCGCCCAATGAAAAATTGTCCAGCCCAGCCCTAAGGAAAGCAGCCCAAACAAATTTGGACACAACTGGGCTGGGCATTTTTGCGGGTAGGGCTGGGCATCGGGCAGGGTATGCCGCCCTGCCCAGTAGTGTATATAATATTTTTTTAATAGAATAAAAAATATATTTTATTTTTATTTTTTATAAAATAGTATTATATATTTTTGCAAATTATATAACTTATAATAATGCCTCTCCACTCTCCAGTGCTCGATAATTGTTCTCTATTCCTTGATGTCTTGTATTTAATGGATTATGAACTATTTTTTGATGCCTTGTTAAGACATATGTTGTCTTTTTAATTTTAGGACTTAATTTGTAGACTTATATTGAAATATTTAAAAATGTAGAATTGTGGATGTTATTTAATTTTTCAGTTACTTAAGCTGTTTTTTTTCACATAAAGTATGATAGGGTATCACCACTTGGGCATAGAAGGGCCGCCCTGCCCAGCCCATTATCGCCCTGCCTAAAAATGTTAGGGCTTCTATCGGGCAGGGCGGGGCACTGGGCTGCATTTTGTTGTCCAGTGATCTTTCGGGCAGGACATTGGACAAGGGTCTCGCCCTGCCCAGCCCAGCCCTACCCATGAATACCCTAGCTCTCACATTGTATATGCATGGCATTAAAAGGATAACTTTGGCAACTTCATTAAACAATACATCTATTCACTAATGTACTCCTTTTGCTTGTACTAAAATTAGGGTGTTTATTGTACCCACACAAAAAAAAAAAAAAAAAGTGGCTAACTTTCTTCCAGCTTTTTTTTGGGGGTCTTATAATTATGTATGAACTGTTTTGTTTTTTAGGCCAAATTATGTATGAACTGTTTGTTTAATATAGGAAGAATCACAAAAAATATCATATGAAATTTTAAAACCCTCAAAGGTTTGTTAACATTTGTAAATGACATAAATGTAACATGGATGAAATTGAGATTTTAAAATATTGATGAATTTACCAATATGCTCTCAATTTTTAAATAAAAAAACAAAGGAAAATGAGCCCCACGTAGTCGACGGTGGTAGAGGAAAGAAGAAGAGAGGGAGTAAGGACGGAGTGGTGGTCAACTCTCCCCCCCTGTCCCTCTTCGGTTGAAATCGTGGTGTTGTTAGTGGTTTATGGTAGAGTGATGGTTGAAGCTCGTTAGTGATGGTGAAGATGAAAGTTGTCCCTAGCGAGGAAAAAGAAGATGAACAATAGAACGGGCTAAGGAAGAAGAAGGTGAACAGTAGAAATCATTCACAAATTTTGTAATGAGATTGACAAGTTTAGTAATGTTTTTGACAAAAGAGTTTACTGATGAAAACATGTAAGCAAGGATTCACCAACATTACTAAACTTGTCAAAACTATTACAATTCTTGTCAAATGTTGTGAATACATGTTTTCATCAACAAAGGTTCTTGTCAAAACCATTACAATTCTTGTTAAAACTATTACTAAACTTGTCAATTTCATTACGACTTTTGTTGAAATGTCACAAATATTGGTAAATTCTGACTTACATGTTTTCATCAGCAAATGTTTTTGTCAAAACCATTACAATTCTTGTCAAAACCATTACTAAACCTATTAATCTCATTACGACTTTTGGTGAAATGCCACAAATGTTGGTGAATCATGACTTACATGCTTTCATCAGCAAATGTTTTTATCAAAACAATTACAATTATAGTCAAAACCATTACTAAATTTATCGATCTCTCATTACAAAAATGCCATAAATGTTGGTAAATCCTTATTTACATGTTTTCATCAGCAAACACCTTTGTCAAAATAATTACAATTCTTGTCGAAAGCATTACTAAATTTGTTAATACCATTACGAGTTTTGGTGAAATGCCACAAATATTAATGAATCCTGACTTATATATTTTCATCAGCAAATGATTTTATCATAATTATTATAATTCTTGTCAAAACACTTGTCAATCTCATTACAAATTTGGTGAACAATTTTTACTGTTCACCTTATTCTTCCTCATCCCGTTCTACGGTTCTTCTTCTTCTTCCTCGCCTCTTCCTCCATTTTTTCCGCTTACAACCTTCATCTTCCACCATTTTCACTTTGCTCTAACTCCACCTTTGCTCCACCATTATCGTCGCGTTCGCTTCAAAGAGAGAGAAAGGTCATTGCCTGTCAGAAGAGGAAGAGGAAGAGAGGGTGAGAAGAGAGAAAGAATATATGAGAGACACTTTAATAAGAACATTTAAATTTCAAAATTTCATATTTGTCCCAATCACCTCGTGCCCTTTTAATTTTTTAACCGATGTTTTGAAGTTTTGAAATTTCATATTATATTTAAATGAGATTTTCCCTTAATAATACTCCTGTCATTTTCATCTTTTTAAAACAATACTTGTGTTTTTATTTTCATCTTTTTTAAACAACACTTGTGTTTTTATTTTCATTAGGACAACTGCAATAAATAAGATTACAAAATAAAATATGTATAACCTCTTTTTTATATTCATCCTTGTCTATTTAAAAAATTTACGTCACCAGACATATCTAAGTTCGATTAATGGGAAAAAAAATTGGTACAATGAGAAAAAAAAATGATTCACACGTAATCTTTTATTCTGGGTATAATTTGGGGAAAAAATGTCAATAAAAGTTGATCTACTTGATAAGAATGTTGACTTATAACCATAACTCCATAAGATTATGAATTTAAATTCTACCGATGTAAAAATTTTATTGGTAGGAGATTTTTAAGAACATCTGTAAATTTTCTTTGAGTATTGAAGCATACCCTAATCTGGAAGAGCCCGTGAAATCTAAATCACATAAACTTTTTTATACAAAAAAAACTTGGGAAAAAAAAATACATATTCATTACTTTTTGAGTTAAGTTGCAAATTTGTTTTGGAGGTTTTGGCTGAAGAGTAATATTGTCTTAAAAGTTTTTTCAGATTTAATGTCACCTTACAAATTTTAGGCTAAAGTATACGTTTGGTCCTTTATGTTTGCTTTTAATATCATTTTAGTCCCTTAATTTTGTAAAGTACACGTTTGGTCCCTTAAAGTTAACACCGTTAGTTTAACTTAACGGAAAATACTAACTCAACAATTTTAAGCGATGACTATGCAATTAAATACGGACCAAACATGCTTATATGTTAGTATTTGAATAAATTAATATTTTAAATTCTATTAATTGAAAAATATTTAATTTTCACTTGATCGTTATAAGATTTTTCACCGTTTGTAAAGATTAAATACTTTTTTATCCGTGAAGATTAAATATTTTTCAACGAATTGGATTTAAAATATTAACATATAAGCATGTTTGGTCAGCATTTAATTGCATAGTCATCGCTTAAAATTATTGAGTTAATATTTTCCGTTAAGTTAGACTAACGGTGTTAATATTAAGGGACCAAAAGTGAACTTTACAAATTTAAGGGACTAAAATGATACCAAAGACAAATATAAAGGACCAAACGTATACTTTAGTCAAAATTTTAAAATATAGTTAAAGAAACTAATATTAATTGTGAAAAAATTGTGATTGATAGCTGATTTTTAACAGAAAAGAAAAGGGTAAAAATAATTCATTTTAATACTTCCGTTGTAATATTCAACTGAAAAAAACTCACCCGTTAACATTGCGAAAACTTCAGACAATTAATCAGTTCTCAGTATCAAAATGAGATGCACAGCCATTGCCCGCCAAGAAGCCTACAAATCGATTGATTGGTTTCGCAGAATTCAGTTTCCGAGCATTGTTTTTGGATCATCCACGTGTGTTTATGAATGAGATGCACAGCCAAAACAGAGTCCATGTCCAAGGCGAAGCATCGAACCCCGCAAGAAGTCTCCCTTCTGTCCCCCTTGAAAAGCTTGAGGTGTTTAGTGTTGAAGAGAATGATCAACACCAGCGGGAAGTTTCTCCGAGTGCTTTGGGATCCAACATTGACTCTTTTGATTTACTTGACTGTCTCTGAATAAAATAATCTCACTCATCTTAGCAATTTTCCAATTTACTCCTAATTTCACAAACTTCTTCTTCTTCCACTTCCGTTGACCGCCTTTAATTTGTTTTGCTGTCTCCACTCAGATCCCTTTCATATATTCCATCTTCTATATGTCTGTGTGCATCGTCTCCGAGGGAACGGGGGTGAAGAATGGGGAAGGTGGTGGCCGTACTGTTCATCGTCTTCATCTCTCTTTGTGGTATCAGTCAAGTGAAAGCGGACGCGTCGGATCATCGTTACAAAGAAGGAGATATGGTCCCCTTCTATGTTTCAAAGGTTGGGCCATATAGCAATCCCAGGTAACTAATTAGTTTACACTTGCTGCCGAACACCAATTCTTTCTCGTCTTGAGGTTTTTCGAACTTTTATTGAGACGTGTATTCTTCATCGTTTCATTGTGTTGCTTCCTGAGGCAGAAATCATGGGGCATTTATCCCGGAGCCCTTGGCTGAACTTGGATTTGATGAAGTGACTTGTGTGATGAGCAAATTGATGTATCTTAGTCTGCACTCTGCAGCTGTTAACTCAATATTTAATGTGTTATGATTTTTGGATCATTGGTAAACGCTTGATAATTGGTCGACCAATTAAAATTATTTAAGAAAATGACACTGGTTCAGCCACAAAAAATAAATTTGACACTAGTTGGTTTTTATGTGTGTTTCTCCTGCTGACAGGAAGTATAATAATTTGAACAGTTAATTAGTAGTTGTTGTTGCTTTATGTTTAATCTATTCATCTTTAATGTAAAAACTCTTTCTTTTCAGTGAAAGCTATCGCTATTATGATCTCCCATTCTGTAAACCAGGTTGGTCTCAGTCTTTTATCATTCATCCTTTTTAATTCACTGTCAATCTTTGTGAGTGCAATTATGTTTTTCATTTGATCTTGATTGCAGATCGTGTGAAAGAAAAAAAGGAAGCTCTTGGTGAAGTCTTAATCGGAGAACGATTATATAATGCTTCTTACCATCTTGAATTCCGACAGGATAAACATTCCAAAGTACTGTGCAAAAAGACGCTCAAGAAGGAAGAAGTAGCCAAGTTTAGATCTATTGTTCAGAAGGACTACTACTATGAAATGTATTATGATGACTTGCGTGTCTGGGGTTTCATAGGAGCAGTTCATTGGGGAGAATACCCAAGTGACAAAAAGTACTACTTGTACAACCATATTCACTTTGAAATCTTCTATAACAAGGACCGTGTTATTCAAATCCAGCCGTTGACAATGAGAAGTACTCTTGTAGACCTTGCAGAGGATAAAGAAATTGATGTAGAATTTTTGTATTCTGCTGAATGGAAGGAGACTGACACTCCATTTGAGAAGCGGAGGAACATTTACTATCTTCCCTTTTCATCTTCCTATTGGTTCTCAATCATAAATACATGTGGGGCAACTCTCCTTCAAACTGGGTTTCTTGCAGCCGTTACGTTGCGGGTCCTCAAGAAAGATTTTGTCAAGTAAGCGCCATTCCAATTTCTGCATTATCTAGGGTTAACCTGTTGAGATAAAATGTAAAAGTTACACTTATTTTTCTTCAAAATAGGTATGCCCTTGATGAGGAATCTGCCGAGGGCGAGGAAGAGAGGGGTTGGAAGAATCTCCATGGAGATGTATTTAGGTTTCCCAAGTATAAGTCTTTATTTTCAGCTTCCCTTGGATCTGGTACCCAACTGTTTACCCTGTAAGTTTCCTCTTGACTTCTAACCCTCTGTGTATTCTTTATTGTTATGCCTTAAAGTTGTACTTATGCATACTTTGCAGCACTGTGTTCATATTTATTCTGGCTTTTTTTGGTGTATTCTATCCATACAATCGAGGGGCTCTGTTCACAGCACTTGTCGTCATATATGCACTAACTTCTGGAGTTGCTGGCTACACTTCAACCACGTTTTATTGTCAGCTAGAGGGAACGAACTGGGTACGCACATGTTATTTTTCCTTCAATGAAGTCCAGTATCCATGGAACCTACTTCAGTTTTCATTTTCATGCTTTTCCTTGTTGTTGACAGATTAGGAACCTGCTATTGACTGGATTCCTTTTCACTGGACCTCTATTTCTCACATTTTGCTTTCTGAATACTGTTGCAATTGCTTACAACGCCACTGTTGCCCTTCCATTTGGCAAAGTTATGGTAATAGTTCTTATATGGACTCTTGTGGCATTGCCCTTACTTGTGTTGGGTGGGGTTGTTGGGAAGAAGAAAAAGAAGAAGAAGAACAAGGCAGAATTCCAAGCTCCTTGCCGCACGACCAATATTCCAAGAGAGATTCCACCTATGTCATGGTATCGCAGAGCATTTTCTCAGGTGGCAGTGGCAGGGTTTTTCCCTTTTGGTGTGTTGTGCATTGAACTTGACTACATATTTGCCAGTCTTTGGGAATACCGGACTTTTTCCACCTACCATATCTTTTTTATGGTTTTCATCATTCTCTCGATTGTTACTGCCGCTGTTACTGTTGCATTGACCTACTTCCAGCTGGCTGCTGAGGACTATGAGTGGTGGTGGAGGTACAAAGTTACTTTATCATTAACTTTTCATGCTAAGCTAAGCCTTTGAATTGATGGCTAAATGATTATTGCTTCACCTATATATTATTCAAGCCTTGATTGTTAAAAGAGAACTTTATTATAGGTTCACTGGGTTTGACTTGTGTGTTGTGTTTTGGTGCAGATCATTTATGTATGGTGGATCAGTAGGGGCATATGGCTACGCCCATTGTTGTTACTACTACTATGCAAGCTCTAACATGTCTGGATTCCTGCAGATATCGTTTTTCTTTGGATACATGGCTTGTATATGCTATGCTTTCTTCTTGATGCTTGGAACCGTCGGATTTCGCGCTGCTTTGCTCTTTGTTCGCCACGTGTATGGATCCATCAAGTGTGAGTAGGCGTCTGTTGTTATGAGATATGAGATGTTAGAACGTCGAAATTCGATTCTGGAAATATCCAAAGAACAGGGTGCAATTATGTGCCGAATTATGTGCTCATACCTCTATTAGAGATATGAGCATATTTTTTTTTTTTTTAAATTTTTATATATTGTATTTATTTATATTTAAATTATATACTGCTTTCTGGGAAAAAAATTTGCATCAAGTATCTCAAATTAATTAGCTTCTAGTTCTGCATTTATCTGTAACACCAATATAATGGAAAATAATTAATTTTGAGATACTAAATGCAAAAAAAAATTCCAGAAAGCAGCATATAATTTAAATATAAATAAATAAAATATATAAAAAAAATATGCTCATACATCTAATAGAGGTATGAGCACATAATTGGGCACCTAATGTGCATTCCAAAGAACATTACCATCAGCGCATTCCAACAGTTTTTTTTAATAAAAAACTAATTATAAGTACAACGGGTAGGATATTGTTACTACCATCTTGTTTCACTATTAGATTTATGTTAGTAGTAACACTAATTGGTAGTAACAATATTCTATCCCATACTAAAAAGGCAACTCACATGGCATTTATGCAATGGACATTATGAATGCCAACGTTACAATAAATTCTTGTATATAAAAAGTGATTATAAATGGACAGAAAAATATAGCTGGAATAAAAAGATATTATAAATATTAAAAAGTTTAATATTTCTACTTTTGTTGCAAAAATATTTTTTTGCGAAAATTATAATAAAGGACCTAAGAAAGATAATATTTATTAAAAATAACCATAAAAATGGTAATTATTTTGAAGGACAAAAAATTAAAAAATTAAAATAAAAAGACTATTTTACCCTTAACCAAATTTCCTATATTCTCTTTAATTAAATCATTGGAGTGATTGATGGAGCACAGATAAATCGTCAATAAACATGAAAATGAATTGGTTATCATCAAATCTCTCAAATTCAATGCCGCCCCCATACCTCGTCCATCATTGACATGAAGGGAATGGAGTCACTCATTGATTGCCGATGAGCCCCTTGTCGGACTGACAAAAAGTTGAGGAATTTGTCTACCCAAGAAGGATTTTGATAGCAGGCAGCGGCGATAGCAGTAGCGTTGGTGGCAACATTATTTGGCGACAAACTTGCAAGGGAAAGCATCTTGTGATGAGAAGAAAAATCAAGCCAATTGGGCGCCATGTTTGGGATCTTGGGAGGCAATTGTGCCATGATAATAATCACACAAAACAAAAACCAAACACAAAGCGTGCCTGCCAATTTTTGCAGAGACCCAGAAGCAATCTGGTCCACAAATTTTCAAATTGCATGCACGAGTGTATACCAACATGTCATTGAAGCCAATGAGAGAGAAAGAAATGATCCTATAGCAAGAGAAGGAGACTGTAATATAGGCAGGAGCCACGGAGAATTAATGTTACAAGGAAGAAAGGCAGGAGAACAGAGCAGAAGAAATAGCAGCACAACCGTTCAAGCTTATGTGAATTGACAGACACACATACACATTAATTAATTATTATTTTTTTTTTCTGTGCTTTAACATCCCAACAAATCTTCTTTAGGGATTTATCTCATCAGAAGCAAAATGATGATAAAGAAATATGACAGGAGAAGGGATGAGAGAGTTATGAACACAAAGGTGACACAAAATACAAGTGAGTATAAGAGTGTGTGTTTGTATGTATGTATCTCTGGATGAAGAAAAGGGAAGAACCAAAGAAAGAAACAAAAGAGAGAAAATCAAACCCCAATGGGAATGAATCACTCTAGACTCTGATTTAATCAGAGAGAATATAGAAAATCTGATTAAGGGTAATTTAGTCTTTCTATTTCAATGTTTTAATTTTTGGTCCTTCAAAATGATTACAATTTTTATGGTTCTTCTTAATAAATATCTCATCCGGTCCTAATAATAGGAACACTTTTGTAGTACAATTTGCACTACAAAAGTATTCTTATAATTAGAACCGGGGGTGGTATTATTTTTCTTAGGTTCTTTATTATAATTTTCCCTATTTTTTTTGTCATACTCACATAAAAGTGAGATATGAGTGGGTCTTATTAATATTTTCTCTCTCTTCTCTGTATAATAGGACCCACTCACTTTTATGTAAGTGTGATAGAAAAAATATTTCTACTTAAAAACAGAAACATTAAACTCATATTAAAAATCCAATTGATATATTCATTGACCAAACCACAAAACCTTTCAACAGAATGAAAATAAGTTCACCAACCAATGGAAATATACAATGCAATAATATACAAATAAACACCCATTAATGCCTACATAACCGAAATATAATTATTCATTTGATTACAAATATTTAATCCACAAAACTACACACTCTATCAATACCCACATATCAAATATATTACCATAAGAAAATTGCAACATCTCCCTATAAATATAAACAAAGCATAAAAACTTTAATTTTAATCTAGAAAACAAGCATTTTTGAACAAATGATAAATGAATTCAAGAGGGAGTCTCTTCGACCTATGCCAACGTTTTCCACACAGAAAATTCAAAATTTTTTAATAGCATCCAAGTTAAATAACATATTGTTAATCATATCATTTTCCAGCCGATGGTAATTCATGAAACCCTACCCAATATCATAGACAATTTCCACAACATTGAATTTTAATATCAGCATGTATTATCTCCTCAAACTTTAAAAAGAAATCGTGCCGATAACATGTTATGAAAATGAGGAATATATAAGAGATTGAAGCCAATAAGGAGTGGCACAGTTGGTTAAGTCGTCGGCCTTCACCTAAAAAGGAAAATGTTTTATACCACTGGTTGATGTGAGGGTCTTGTTGGTAAGTGAGTTGTAACACCCCAAATTCCATACGTCAAATGGTGTCAGATGACACTTGGTTTTAGAAAAATTCAACAGAATTTGAGGTGCTACATCAGAGTACTGCGGAAACGGAGAGCAATGTATTAACAAATGGACAATGACGAGTAGCTGGTATAAAAATACCCCGACATATGATGATGCCAGGTGTATGCTGGTATATTAAAAATTTCCCGAAGGAATATTCATGTGATACAATATACAGAGCTTTGTACAATTACATTTCTCAAAAGTAACTATACATCTAGACCAAGCCTTAACTAGACTTGGGGCAGTGAACCTAACTCCGTTAATCGAACAGAATGGCCAGGTAAGTGTTTATCATGGGGGCCTCACCGAGTTCATGGCGACTGATTGGCTGACCCACATAGACTAGCCTTGCCTTCGGCACCAAACTATTCGGAATAACTTTATTAGATCCATGCCTAACATTAGGCTCTGATAACTTCTTCTGGCTCTTGTATCGACCCTCGGTGCATTATTACGACTTTGCCCCTTGGCCCCTTTCTATGGCTCCGTCTACTGGTGCCTTCTCTGTTCCTGGTCCTTACCTGTACTATCAATTAAGACTGAGGTCCAATGCACATTGGACCTCAGGTAACGGTTAACCTCATGCTTATATTAACAACATATGTATAACAGATATCTCTTAACATTACAAAGCAATGATCAAGCCGAAGACGTCGTATGATCATTTGATAACAACTACACTATCATGCAAAGTTATCCCGGTCTGCACATATCCAAGTGCCACGATGTACGATCGTGTCCTCAGCGCTAGGAAAACATAACGGCATTATCATGACTATAACCCGTGTAAAGCTGTATTTAGTGATCTAGATACGGTTCCCTAGTCACAGTGCATGTCCAAGACAGAGTCCTGTTCATGGTATCCACAACATATACAAGGATAACATATGCATTAGAATTAGTGTTACAGTACGCGAACGTACCTTCGTTGACGAAATATGGTACGTTTGACAGTCGGTACCTTCCGCTGTACAATGGCCAAATGTCCGGCCTTCTGAACCCGACTCCGACTTGATCCCGGATATCCTATACGTTATCGACGGATTATTTCTTTTTCCCATAAAATCACAAATAATATTCTATCTCTTAAAATAATATCAAAAAGGTTATTTCCACCTATTTTGACATTTCTACCCTTGGTGTATCTATTATTACAATTTTGCCCTTACATTTCTTTAAAAAAAAACGCTACTTCAGAATTTCTGGACAGATTTTCCTCTAACTTTGAAAAATCATAATTAATTCTAAAAAAATCGAAACGAGGATCCGTAAAATTACTCGAAATCCTTAGGATGTCTAATTTTAAAGAAAAATATTAATTTTCTCCCAGATTCCCTGAGTCATTCCCAGGTTTAAGGTTTTGAGCTTCTGCCCAAAATTTTCGTCTGGAAAAATAGCTCAACTCCAAGGATTTCTATCTCCTTATGTAGAACTCCAAATGATACATATTTTATATATTTGGAAAGCTCTATATGTCTAATTTAACCCTGAATTTTCTCAGGATTTTATAACCTCATATTCAACATAAAATACTGGCGTTTTTACTCCTGACTTCAGGAATCACTAACCGATAAAATTTCGCCAGAGCTTCGCTACTTTGACTCTAATCTTCCAAAATTTTGCTCTATCTCTTTCTCTATCATTTTTTAGAAATAAAACCATATTTAATCATAAAAACATGATAACAACAATATATTGGAAGATTAAAGATCAAAACAACATAATAGCTAAGAACTTAAACTAGAACTCTAAGAACTACAAAACTAAAGACTCAAAGCTTAAGAACTAGAAAGCTTACCCTTGAAGAACACTCCTTCATCCTTCTCCATGCCTCTCACTTCTCTTACTACATTCTACTCTTTGGAATGGCTTTTGGTGTGAAGAATGAAGAGAACCCAAGGTGCCTATTTATAGCAAAAATCCTAGGACACAAATGGCAATAAAATTTCCCCAACTCTCACCTTAACCATTGAATGGAAAAATCACTTTTTGAAACTCAATCTTCACCTCTTCACCTCATTGCCAACATCAATCCCTCAAATAGCCATTCCATGCGTTTTTTATTGGCATAATATTATATAGCTTTAATCCATTAATTGGCTAAATGAAAGTTTTGATTTTTCAACACAAAACTTTATTATATCATAGATCTTCTCTCCTCCTTTATGGTTGTCGACATGCATATCTTCCTTGGCCCTTGAATGTGCCTTTTTAATTATCTAATAGGTTGATTAATTCATTGCAAAAGAAAGAAAAAAAAAATCCCACCTACTATGCTGGCCGACATCCCTTGCTTTTGGCCAATTAACATGCTTTTTAAAAAACAAATATCCCAAGCTTTAAGCTTTCTAATTGGCCAATTCATTATCTCATGGATTTAGACTAATTACATAATTAATTGGAACCATTAGATTCAACTTTACTAGGCTTAATCTTGGCCATTGATCTAGTTGCAATCTTTGACTTTTCAACATCACTTTAACAAAGTTTATTATTTCATCTCTTCCTCCT
Source organism: Acacia pycnantha (assembly GCA_025563575.1). Taxonomy (NCBI): domain Eukaryota; kingdom Viridiplantae; phylum Streptophyta; class Magnoliopsida; order Fabales; family Fabaceae; genus Acacia; species Acacia pycnantha. Next base: position 76,638 of record JAMWYP010000221.1, on the reverse strand, counting down.
AGAAGCTGAACGAAATTTGGGAACTTTGGGGCTGATTAAGAAGTTCAATTTATTCCCTTAATAAAGTGTTTAAATGCCCACTATTACATGTGTCAACATAGGATTTGTTGGTTAGCTAATCATGGTTATTTGTGCTTATTTAGACACATATCATTTCATTCTCTTTGGCCTAATTATTTTCAAATATAATTAGCCCTCTTTTGATGATTTTATCTTGTCACTAATTAATTAGAAGAATTATGCCACTCCTCTTAATTAATTGCAAGTTAATTTGCCCATTACTTGCTAATTAACACTTAATTTAATTAGGTGTTTTTTATAGCTTTTTCCATGGCTCATTTGAACTTAAAATAGCCATTATTTTATGTGACTCTAAGTCACTTATGTTAACCAATTTAATATGGTAACATATTTCTAAAATACAAGATTTTCGGTAAGTCGAAAATTGGGTATTACATGAGTTGTAAGTACTCTCAGAGGCGGACGCAGGTTAATGGACTTGCCCCCCAAAAATTTGGGAATTTTTTAAAAAAATTCAAGTTAAGGGAGTTAGAATTAATAACTTGAATATAATGGTTTCAAATTTTCATTAGCATTAGCATTATTTATCTACTTTCCTTGAATTAATACATGTTTGAATGATTGTCCACCTTTAAATTAAGTGTCCACCCTTAATACATCAAGATTGCACTTCGTAATCGGATGGGCGATAAATGATTGAATAATTGTTTAGTATCTTATATTGAAAAATATGTATTTGATAGCATTGATAATAAGACAATTATGATGGAATTCTAAAACATAAGGCCTAGAAGGATGACATTGTAATTATTTTTATTATAATATAATATACTTTTTTTTTTATTAAAATATATGTACTTGAACTTATTGAGTCTTCATTGTAATTTATGTAGCTGCATTTCTAACAGTATTTAGCCTTGCTTTTCTAAATGACAAGTTTGTAAAATAATTTCCTCTTTTATTACATCATCAATATTCACTTGATTTAATAAATATTTGTTTGATATATATTTTTTCTTATTTATATTTTTTTGTTTTTTTAATGCATTTAATCTTTCCTTAAAAAAAAGAGGTACAAAGTTACTTTATCATTAATTTTTCATGCTAAGCCAAGCCTTTGAATTGATGGCTAAATGATTATTGCTTCACCTGTATATTATTTAAGCCGTGATTGTTAAAATTATCACTTTAAGGGAGCAACATTACAAGGAATTCCACGTGAGTACTTGTCAAAAGAGAACTTTATTATAGGTTCATTGTGTTTGACTTATGTGTTGTGTTTTGGTGCAGATCATTTATGTATGGTGGATCAGCAGGGGCATATGCCTACGCCTATTGTTGTTACTACTACTATGTACGTGCTAACATATTTCTTCAGTCCTAATTACATGAGCACTTTTATAGTACAAATTACACTTTAAAAGTGCGTCTATAATTAGGACCAGAGGGAGTATCTGGATTCCTTCAGATATCGTTTTTCTTTGGATATATGGCTTGCATATGCTATGCTTTATCCTTGTTGCTTGGAACCGTCGGATTTCGTGCTGCTTTGCTCTTTGTTCGCCACCTGTATGGATCCATTGAGTATGAGTAGGCGTATGTTGTTGTTATGAGTTATTTTAACTAAAAATTAAAGTGAATCCTTTTACTAATAAAATTAAAAGTTGTACTTCCCAAGGTTATTATTTAATGGTATGGATGTCTAAGACTTTAGTTATGATCTTATTCCAAAGACCTACTAGAGGTGGAGGAGGGAATGGTAAGCAAATGTGTCATGATATCTAACCTAGATTTTGACATGGGATTTTTCAATTATGATCCAGCTCAAAATCTGAGTTATAACACTCGATCCTTCTTTCTAATTTCAATGTTGTAATTGAAAAATTGTAACAATCAATCTATGCTAGATCGTAATTATTTTATTTTGAAATAGTAGCCCTCAGAGATATTGCCTTGAAAAACAGCTCTCACATTGTATTTGCATGGCATTAAAAGGATAACTTCGGCAATTTCATTAAGAGATAAATACCAATTTTACTATGAAAGTTTTGGTTTTGGAGCACCTAGTACTCGGAAGTGTTTTTAGTATCATTTTTGACCCGGAAGTTTACAAACGTAGCAATCTTGCCCATTGGTTGATCTTGACCATTGGATTGATCATTTTTGCCTTGAAAGTTTACAAAAATTTGCACATAAAAAAACTTCCGGGGCAAATTTGCTCCTAAAAAAACTTCTCGAGCATATTTGCTCATTTTTTGTAAACTTTCAGGACAAAAATGATACCCAAAAAAATTTCAGGTGCTGAATGCCCCTTAAGCAACCTATCATGAATAGCTAGCCACAAAAATACTTGCACCTTTCTTGGTCCCTCCCATTTCCATACCTTCCTCCATATGCCTTCACCCATATCCTGCTCCGCTTTCATTAAATGATACATCTTAGTCACACAGTAATTACCCTATAAATTATTTCCCCAACATACAAAATCATTCTCATTCAACGGTCTAGGTGGAGGGATCGCCTTATAAGCTTCAAACCTTCTACATTAACCCAATTCCCAATCCGTTAAAAGTTCCAATTGCCTTCATCATTAACCATATCCCTGACTTTGTTGTATCTTTCCTCGGCAGGATCCACCCCAACACATTTTCCAGCTAGTCTTATCCCCACATCCACCCAATGATCATCCCAGAAATTGATCATTGCCCCATCACCAACCTCCCAAACCAGATTCCCCACAACCTCAGGCCAAATCGGCCCCAAGCTTCTCCACAGCTCCGAATCCGACTTTACCATTTTGCATTCTCTCTTTAGGTCCCTATCTCTCCCATATTTTCCCCTTAGCACCATTGAACAGAGGCTATCTGGTATGGAGATGACATTCCACACCACCTTACCCAATAATGCACAATTCATAGTCTCTATCTCACGCAATCCTAATCCATCATTCCTCTTACTCTTACACAATGTATTCCAACTTACCGCATGTACCTTTTGTCTTCCCTCTTCACTACCCCAAATAAAATCCCTCCGTATTTTTTCCATCTGTCTCCTAACATTCACTGGGATTATAGAGTGTTGCATGTAAAATACCGCCTATTGATTAGTTACGGATTAAACCAAGGTAATCCGACCAGCTAACGATAGAGTTTGTTTTTTCCAAGAGCTCGGTTCCCCGCATCTTATCCAAAGAAAGGCTGAAACCTCCTCTTCTTATCACCTCCATGTGACATATATGCTCCCAAGTACCTTCCTAAGTCATCCATCCTTTTAAACCCAGACAATAAGCATATTTCATTTTGAAACCTTCTCTAAAAACACACTAGTTTTTTGCATGTTGACCCTCTGTCCAAACATCTCACCAAACTTCCTTTGAATTTCCAACACCAAACCCATCTGATTCATATCCACCTCACAGATTAACAACAAATTGTCCGCAAATAGCAAATGAGAAACATCCATACCATGTCTACCCATTTTCAATGACTTTAAATTACCATCATTCACACAGTCAACTATTAAATGGGTTAGTTTCTCCATGCCTAACACAAAAAGATATGGGGATAACGGGTCTCCTTGCCTCAAACCCTTAAATGGGACAAAAGTATCCCTCTTTCCTCCATTCCACATTATTGACATTGTAGTTGAATTAATGGAACCCTTTATAACCCTCCTAAGCTTCTCATCAACCCCAATCTCGCCCAAGACATTTCCAACAAAATTCCAATTCATCATGTCATAGGCCTTTTCTAGATTTATTTTAATGATCATAAAACATTTCTTCTCCCTAAGCCGATTCATAGTATGTACAATTTCTTTTGCCACAATGATATTTTCCTGTATATTCCTACCCAAGACAAAATTAGATTGATAGGGCGAAATTAGCCTATTCATGAGAGGTTTTAATCTATTTACAATCACTTTTGATAACCCCTTATATACAACATTACAAAGAGAGATAGGGCGGAACTGACTTACCAATTCCGGCTGCTCTACTTTCGACACAAGCACCAATAATGGGTCATTGACATCACCACTTCTGGCTGGTTTATTCCACAGCTCTTTAATGAATTTAATGACTGAATTCCCCGTCGTACGCCAATTATGTTGATAAAAAGCCGCTGGAAATCCATCACCACTTGGAGCTTTAAAATCACCCATTTGAAAAAAGGCCCTCCTAATATCCTCTCCACTAACAGCCCTCCCCAGACTCCTCAACTGATTATCCCTGACTCCCCCCATCCTTAATTTGTACAGAACCAGTCCCTATCCGCCTTCTCTTCCCTAAACAAGTTCATATAATATCCTGGCAACATACTCACAATTCCTTCCACCTCATCCACCCATATTCCCTTAGAGTTCTTCAGTCTTCTTTTTTGGTACTCAATTTTCCCAAACACCTCTCTATTCCAGCTTCTCAAACTTTGTTGTAAAGACTCCAGCATCTCATTGAACCCTTTCCCTTCCTTCCAAACAACCGACATAAATTCTTTAAACTCACTGTGCATCTTCCATGCTGCTTCATATCTGAAGTTTCTGGTGCCAACATTTTCGGCCTCCTTTTTTAGTTTCACCAACATAGGGTGATGATCTAACCCCACTTTAGGGATAATTCTGACCTCAACATCCTCATACATCTCCACCAAGATACATTGCACAAGCAACGATCAAGTCATTTAAACACTTTTTCCATCCCATCCCATTTAGGTCCCTTCCAAGTAAAGAAAGGACCCTTTGTTTCCATATCAATGAAGTTATAATTTGAATCCATTCATTGAACACTCTACACCTAGTCCCATTAGCTCCTCTCCCTCCCTTTTGTTCCATTGGTGATTTAATTTCATTAAAATCACATACCACTAACCAGGGATCGTTAGTCTCCCTAGCCAACCCATGCAATAAACTCTGCACCTATTGTCTCTTCTGCTCACAAGGACTCGTGTATACCGCTGTGAAAAGCATGGCCTTTCCACTAAGATTTAATCTACTGTGAAGGAATTGTTCCTTTTTACCTAAAACATCCAGGCAGAGGTCTTCCAGGTTCTATATCACCCAAATTCCCCGAAAAACCCACAGCTTCCACCCTCCTTGAGAATTTAAAACCCCAACTCTTGATGATCTTCGTTGCTGGAATGCCGCTAATACGAGGCTCCAAAATAACTACGATATCAACCTTATATCTATGTCTTAGCTCCCTTAGGACAGATGCAAACATTTTACTCGCTGCCCCCTTGCTGTTCCATAGTAGAATATTCATAATAACCAACCTTATAATATAGGGATAAAAACACAGATCAATACTTTAGTAATTCGTGAGCACCGAGGTGTTAAATTCCTCCCGACACTCATTCCCATGTTCTTAGACAGTCCGCTCCCACTTACTCCTTTCTGTTAGCACCTTCTCTTTCCTCCATACAGCACCTTTTTTCGCCACTTGAGTTACCCTACTCCCCTGCTCTTTCCTCAAATTTACAGCTCCCCTGCTCCCCTGCCCCCAACCACTCATCTTCCCTGTTTACCTTGTTGGCTCGGCACCTTAACCCTTGGTAGATGCTCCAGAACCACAGTAGGTCCAGGAATTTCTGAGTTAACTTCTACCTCCACTCCATTTCCTTCCATCCCAACCTCCTCACGTAACACAGAGAATCTTGAGCCAAATTTTGGCTCTTGAATATTTGCTTTATACCTTGGTGGTCTCCTCACATGCTGCATTGTCTTCCGACCTCCTTCATTTCCCCTTCCGTACTCTCATCTTTCCTCGCTCCCTGAATTTCTACATCCATTCCTTCCTTAGCCTTAGTTTTATGAAAACCATCGCATACCTCCTTGCTGTGTCCAAACCACTTATAGTTTGTACACAAACTATTCAAGCTCTCATACACAACGCTAAATTTCTGTCCCTCCACATTGAACGATGGAATTAGTGGTTTTGTAAGGTCGAGTTCTACGCACATTCAGGCAAACTTACCTTTGGACCGCTGTGCCATGTGAATATCAAGATGGATAGCCTTCCTAATGGCATTCCCCAAGTTTAGGAGGAATTTCTTGTCAAAAAGAGGCGTAGGTAACTCAGGAACTCTAACCCACACAATCAGCGTCTCAATCTAAGCATTTCTAGGATTAAACTTAGGCTTCCAACGGGAAACGCTCAAATATGCATCTGCTATAACCCACGGCCCTCCAATCAACGCCCCATATAATCCTTAGTGTGCTGGAAGCTAACAAAATATAACTCATTTTCCAGGTCAAATACATCAATCTTACCTTTCCTTTCTTAAATCTGTCTCAGTTTCTTCAGCATGAACCTATAGGCTAGTTGCCTCCCCATCAGTTTAACCATCAAAGTTCTTCGAAACGGCCTCTGGAGTTTTTCCCTTTCCTTTTCCTCAAAATTGAACAGCGGACATAACAGATTCGAGTAATCGACAGAAATACCATCGCATGGACTCAGAACCTGCGCAAAATCAGTATCGGCACCATAATCCTCCAGCTCCTCATCTTCATCGTTCCTCGCCCATTCCCACTAACACGTCCTTGAATTCACGTTTTGAAATAGGGATTCCCTATAAGATTTCGGCGTTTGATCCTTCACCGTCAGCCGCATCCAGGCTTTCATCACGAACTTTCATAGATTTTTCTCCCGAGAATTCCGTTGCAGCAAATCGAACCTTCCTCTTTCTTCTTCCTAGGTCATCTCGCTCATAATCTGGTAGATCATCACCTTACCCTCCTCGCAAGGAGCAATCGGAGGGGCCGCTCATTTTCTCCGACGCAGTGGGCGCCGGAGCTCTCAATCATAGTTTGAAAATAGCCCTAGCGGAGCTCCCAAAGTTATTTCTTCGCTCTTTTTAATAGGCAACTAATTGATAACTCTTTTGGGTCTTTTAATTATGTATGAACTGTGTTTTTTTTTTTGCCAAATTTTGTATGAACTGTTTGTTTAATAATACTCCTGTCGTTTTCATCTTTTTTTTTTGGCGAGTTATTTTCATCTTTTTTAAACAAGGGTTAAGGAGCATTTTGGCCAATCAACTATTGGCTCAGGAGCACCCAGTACAAAAAACTATTAAGGGTACCAAATATACCAACGAACTTTTAAAAAGGAGCGCCAAAGACAACGTTGTGCACACCGTTAACAAAAAGTTAACCTCTCGTTATCAAAGGTGCAGATTAGCCAACGAACTCTTACTTCAGAGCGCCAAAGACAAAATTCTAAATTTTACTAAATTAAATAATTTTTTCTCAATTGTCATTATTCAAAACTACTTATATAGATATCTATAGACAAAAATTATTCCTTCTTTAATTTTCATTTTTATTAAATATGATTTTCATTTTCATTTTATTTCTAAATATAAGTCTTATTAATCTAAATTTATAAGTATAATTTGTTTCCCTCTTTAAATTATATAGCAAGAAATTTATGTTAGTAGGTTCTTAAAGCTCAATTGTGTCAATTGTCGTATAACTTATTCTCAACGATACACTAGCTATCTTGAATATAATGATATTAAATTAACGGCAAAATCGAAAGAAAAGAATAATTTTCACATAATAGAGTAAAAATACATACATAAATTTACTCTAATTTATTTGATTAATAAGTGCACTTTTACATATTTTACTCTAATTCTCTTATATCATTTATCATACATTATTTTTCTCATAAAAATTATTATTTTATTTTAGAAGAAATTTATGTGAGTTTTATTATAAAAATAAATCATATAATTTTTTGTTTAACATATATAATAAATTATAAAACACCTTGAGTTTTATTTAAATCATATAATTATATTTTTAATTAAAACTTTTATTTATTTTAGCAAATTATAATTTTGACAAAATTAAAGAATGAATAATTTTTGTCCATAGATATTTATACAAGTAGTTTTGAATAATGACAATTGAGAAAAAATTATTTAATTTAGTAAAATTTAGAATTTTGTACTGGGCGCTCCTGAAGTAAGAGTTCGTTGGCCAATCTGCACATTAGATAACGGAGGTTAACTTTTTGTTAACGGTGTTAACGACGTTGTGCTGAGCGCTCATTTTTAAAAGTTTGTTGGTATTTTTGGTACCCTTAATAGTTTTTTGTGCTGGACGCTCCTGAGCTAATAGTTGGTTGGCCAAATCACACCTTAACCCTTTAAACAATACTCGTGTCTTTTATTCTCATTAGGACAACGGCAATAAATAAGATTGCAAAATAAAATATGTATAACCTACTTTTTATATTCATTCTTGTCCATTTAAAAAATCTCTGTCATCTGACATATCTAAGTTTGATTAATGGGAACCATTTTTTTTTGTTCAATGGGAAAAAAAGTACTCGCATGTAATATTTTTTTCAGAATCTAGGCGGTAGCTAGAGATTAAACCTCCCGAAGTGTAAATGTAGGGTATGTTTGGTTTGAAGGAATGAGATGGGAGGGGAGGGGAGGGGAAAGAAAAAAAATGAGAAGGGGGAATTTTTTTTTTGAAAATTGAGTGTAGTAAGGCCCACATATTTTCCTCTCCCCTCCTTTTTTTTTCTCTCCCCTTCCCTCCCCTCAAACCAAACATACTCGTAGAGATCATCGAAGAAACATAGAAATCATCGAAGTATGTTTTCTCTCTCCAACAAATCTTTTTCCATTCACGTGTCTGATTCAAACTCAATGCATCATGTTTAAAAATTATTTGCACGTAATCTCTTACTGAGTATATATTAGGGAAAAAAATGCCAACAAATTAAAAAGGTTAGTTCAGTTATTAAAAGGGTTATAAAGTTGTGATGTAAGGGTCTTATAATGATAAACTATCTGTAAATATCTTTATGGGTTAAGGTGCAATTTTACACATGAAGTTTACCTCTGAGAGCGCTCAGCACCACGAAGTTTTTTTAGGAGCAAAAATACACACGACGTTACGTTTTGGGAGCAAAAATACCACGGGCTGTTAAAAAACTAACGGTCAACTCAAGGTCAACTAACGGTCAACTAACGGCCCGTGGTATTTTTGCTCCTAAAACGTAACGTCGTGTGTACTTTTGCTCCTGAAAAAACTTCGTGGTGTTGGGCGCTCCTGAGAGTAAACTTCATGTGTAAAATTACACATTAACCCTATCTTTATTCACACTACAAGAAGAACAACAAGAGGCATACCCAAATCTCGAGGCCTAACTCACCTCACACTAGTACCGAAACTTCTAGTCGTGTCCATTGCCCGCCAATAAGCCTACAAATCGATTGACCAGTTTCGCAGAACTCAGTTTCCGAGCATTGTTTTTGGATCATCCACGTGTGTTTATGAATGAGATGCACGGCCTAAAGAGAGTCCATGTCCAAGGTGAAGCATCGAACCCCGCAAGAAATCTTCCTTCTGTTCCCTTTGAATAGTTTGAGGAGTTTAGTGTTGAAGAGAATGGTCAACTCCAGCAGGAAGTTTCTCTGATTGCTCAACGTTGGGACCCAGCATTTGACTCTCTAGGCTAGCTTGACTATTTGTCTCTGAATAAACTAATTTCGCTCATTTTAGCAATTTTCTAATTCACTCCTAGTAATTCACAACCTTCTTCGACTTTCGTTGACTGACTCCTTTAATTTGTTTTGCCGCTTCCACCCAGATCCCTTCCATATATTCCATCGTCTATATGTCTATGTGCATCGGCTCCGAGGGAACGTGGGTGAAGAATGGGGAAGGTGGTGGCCGTACTGTTCAACGTCTTCATCTCTCTTTGTGGTATCAGTCAAGTGAAAGCGGACGCGTCGGATCATCGTTACAAAGAAGGAGATATGGTCCCCTTCTATGTTTCAAAGGTTGGGCCATATAGCAATCCCAGGTAACTAATTAATTTCCACTTTCTGCCAAACACCAATTCTTTTTCGTCTCGAGGTTTTCCACATTTTTTACGGAGAAGTGTATTCTTCATCGTTTCGTTGTTATGCTTCCTGAGGTAGAAATCATGGGGCATGTATCCCGGAGCTCTTGGCTGAACTTGGATTTGATGAAGTGACTTGTGTGAAGAGCAAATTGATGTATCTTAGTCTGCACTCTGCAGACTCTGATATTTGTTGTGTTCTGATTTCTGGGTCGTTGGTAAACGCTTGATAATTGATCAACCAATCAAAATTATTTAAAAAATTGACACTAGTTCTAGTTGAGCCACAAAAAATAAATTTGACACTAGTTGGTTTTTGTGTGTTTTTCGTGTTGAACAGTTAATTAGTAGTTGTAGTTGCTTTCTGTCTAATTCATTCATCTATAATGTAAAAACTCATTTCAGTGAAAGCTATCGCTATTATGATCTCCCATTCTGTAAACCAGGTTGGTCTCAGTCTTTTATCATTCATCCTTTTTAATTCACTATCAATCTTTGTGAGTGCAATTATGTTCTTCATTTTATCTTGAATGCAGATCATGTGAAAGTAAAAAAGGAAGCTCTTGGTGAAGTCTTAATCGGAGAACGATTATATAATGCTTCTTACCTTCTTGAATTCCGTCGGGATAAACATTCCAAAGTACTATGCAAAAAGACGCTCAAGAAGGAAGAAGTGGCCAAGTTTCGATCTGTTGTTCAGAAGGACTACCACTATGAAATGTATTATGATGACTTGCCTTTCTTTGGTTTCATAGGAGAAGTTCATCAGGAAGGAATAGACCCAAGTGACAATAAGTACTATTTGTATAACCGTATTCACTTTGACATCTTCTATAACAAGGACCGTGTTATTCAAATCCATTTGTTGACAATGACAAGAACTCTTGTTGCCCTTACCGAGGATAAAGAAATTGATGTAGAATTTCTATATTCTGCTAAATGGAAAGAGACTGACACTCCATTTGAGAAGCGGAGGAACATTTACTATCATCCCTTTTCATCTTCCCGTTGGTTCTCAATCGTAAATTCTTGTGTGCCAATTCTCCTTCTAACTGGGTTTCTTGCAGCTATTACGTTGCGGGTCCTCAAGAAAGATTTTGTCAAGTAAGAGCCATTCCAGTTTCTGCATTATCTAGGGTTAACCTGTTGAGATAAAATGTAAAAGTTACACTTGTTTTTCTTCAAAATAGGTATGCCCTTGATGAGGAATCTGCCGAGGCGAGGAAGAGACGGGTTGGAAGAATCTCCATGGAGATGTATTTAGGTTTCCCAAGTATAAGTCTCTATTTGCAGCTTCCCTTGGATCTGGTACCCAACTGTTTACCCTGTAAGTTTCCTCTTGACTTCTAACCCTCTGTGTATTCTTTATTGTTCTGCCTTAAAGTTGTACTTATGCATACTTTGCAGCACTGTGTTCATATTTATTCTGGCTTTTTTTGGTGTATTCTATCCATACAATCGAGGGGCTCTGTTCACAGCACTTGTCGTCATATATGCACTAACTTCTGGAGTTGCTGGCTACACTTCAACCACGTTTTATTGTCAGCTAGAGGGAACGAACTGGGTACGCACATGTTATTTTTCCTTCAATGAAGTCCAGTATCCATGGAACCTACTTTAGTTTTCATTTTCATGCTTTTCCTTGTTGTTGACAGATTAGGAACCTGCTATTGACTGGATTCCTTTTCACTGGACCTCTATTTCTCACATTTTGCTTTCTGAATACTGTTGCAATTGCTTACAACGCCACTGTTGCCCTTCCATTTGGCAAAGTTATGGTAATAGTTCTTATATGGACTCTTGTGGCATTGCCTTTACTTTTGTTGGGTGGGGTTGTTGGGAAGAAGAACAAGGTAGAATTCCAAGCTCCTTCTCGCACGACTAATATTCCAAGAGAGATTCCTCCTATGCCATGTTATCGCAAAGCAATTCCTCAGGTGGCAGTGGCAGGGTTTTTGCCTTTTGGTGTGATGTGCATGGAACTTCACTATGTATTTGCCAGTGTTTGGGGTTTCTGGACTTTTTCCACCTACAATATCCTGTTCGTTGTTTTCATCATTCTCTCGATTGTTACTGCCACTGTTACTGTGGCATTGACCTACTTCCAGCTGGCTGCTGAGGACTATGAGTGGTGGTGGAGGTAAGAAGTCACGGTATCATTAATTTTTCATGCTAAGTTAAGCCTTTGAATTGATGGTTAAATGATTATTTCTTAGTGATCTAACCTTAATCCTATTCGCCTTGGGGTTAAAATCAACAAAATTTATCTAAGGAGTGCAGCAAGGGCACAACTTGGGCCATCTCTCTTTTGGGAATTGGGAGCCTTTTTCAACTACCTAGAAAACTAAATGCCATGGAAAATGCAATAAAATATTGGGGTTTTGAAATCACTTTCTCTATACTAATGAAATGCAATTAAAGAACTTGTTTTGGGGTTTTTAGTATAGAAAAACGGAGTGAAATGATTAAGGTGAAAATGTTATGAGGCTCTCTTGGTTAGGGCTTTAGTGATAGGCTTAGGTTCACACATTACGGGATTAGAGAGGTAATTGGGATCATTTCATTTTTAAGCAGGTCTTTTTAATTGAACAGTTTAATGCAGCCTTTTCTTGTTTCTTAAACTCTTGCGTCATTGTCACTGTACACAAGGGTCCTATCAGGTGGGATTTGGGGAGAGATCATTGTACCATTGCACCTTGGATTAAAAAAGTCTCAAGAATGTGCTTGTTTTTTAAAAAAATAATCTGTTTATGCATTTAAACATTATCATTTTCTTTTGACCATTTTGCATTTTAGCTTTTTGATTTTTGGGTATCTCTTGTTTATGTTGAGGTGGTCATTATGGTTTAGTAATTTTACCCATATATTTATATTATTTAAGCCTTGATTGTTTAAATTCTCACTTAAATTGAGTGAGCATTACAAGGAATTCCACGAAACTACTTGTTATAGAGTCACAGAGTTTGACTTATGAATTATCTTTTGGTGCAGATCATTTCTGTATGGTGGATCAGCAGGGGCATATATCTACGCCTATTGTTTGTACTACTACTATGCACGCTCTAACATGTCTGGATTCCTGCAGATATCGTTTTTCTTTGGATACATGGCTTGCATATGCTATGCTTTCTTCTTGATGCTTGGAACCGTCGGATTTCGCGCTTCTTTGCTCTTTGTTCGCCACGTGTATGGATCCATTAAGTGTGAGTAGGCGTCTGTTGTTATGAGATATGAGATGTTAGAACTTAGAACGTCTAAATTTGATTCTGGTTACAGTTTTTGTGCCGGTAAAAAAAAGAAACTAAATTTTTTACAATTTTGAAGTTGTTACCGTTGCTATATATTGTGGAACGGAGAGTATAGAAGATCCATAGTTATGAATAACTTATTCTGTTAATGATGTCATTTTTTGTCCTATTTTTCAGTGTTATTTTACATTTATATTGCATCTGTTGATCCATTTTACTCGTATAAACTAAAAACATGCTGTTTGTGAACCAAAGGTACCAAAACACACAGGTCAATCCAAGGCCATGTATTTTTAGTGATTTTAACTGAAAATTAATAATGTTTGTGAAAAGATCAATTTTTGCACCAAAAATCAAAGTTAATCCTTATACTACCTCCGGTCCTAATTATAAGAATACTTTTGTAGTGCAATTTACACTACAAAAGTATTCTTATAATTAGGACCGGAGGAATGACTAATATAATCAAAATCAGTACTTCCCAAAGTTATCATTTAAAGGTATAAATTTTTATTCCAAAGACTCACTGTTTGTGGATAAAGGAATGTTACGCGAATGTGTCATATCTAACCCAAATTTTGACTTTAGAGTCGTTCAGTCATAATCCATTTCAAAATCTTTGAGTTATAACTAGTTGTTGGATCCTTTTTCTAATTGTAACGTTGCAATCTAAAATTAGTATTAAATTAAGTGTTTAGACTATTAATTGCTCATTCGAAAAAAAAGGGGGATAAAATTGCCTTTTGATCCTAATCAAAATTACTCAAGTAAACTTATAAACAAAAATAATTATTCAATTAAACGATGTTGTAAAATGTTACTTTAAGATGACATTGAGTTGTATTTGAAACTTCGGGAAAAATATTACTTCAATCTAATCTAAAGTTAAGAATATCAATTACATATTGCTTAAAACTTTCAAATTTAGATAAAAAAAGAAGAAAATACTACTTAAAATTTAAAATTATAAATCAGTGAACTAAAATGAGTAGTGTGCAGTTAATACTTAATACCAATACTTTTATAAGTAACATAAATTATTTGAGATTTTAAAATTCAATTAGTGTTTTCTTATCTCTTTATCGCAGATTTAACCTCTTAAGGCGATCCGACCCAATTAAACATCATCTGGCCCGTCGGGTTTCGAGGGTCGTTTCTCTGTAGTGACCCAAAAATGTGACCCGACCCGACAGTTAGATTTTCATGGAAAAAGGGGAATGAGTCAGTTCGACCCTGCTATGCTAGCTTCGGCTACTCAGTGGAGCAGATGACTACTGCCACTTCTCTGCCTCCGAACCTCTCCGTCTCCTTCCTTTCCTCCACTTCCAAACTCTCCTCCCGTGTAAGCTTCTTTGCTTTCTCATTATTCTCTTCAACATTTCGTATCTGTACTCTGTTTCCTGTGAAAATTGAAGTAAACAAGCAACAACCGGTACAAAAAAAAAATGCTTTTTCTGAATTTATTTCACTGAAATAATATTATCGTTACGCGTTAACATTTTTTTGAGATAAGTGAAATGTAATAATTACACATTAAATTTGTTGTTATTCTGCAGATTTGTGTTTTGCCTGCGCGTATTAATTATGGTCGGCGGATGAAAATTTGTGCTCAAGCTGCGATTTCGAGCGATAGGCCAGGTGGATCGCTTTTTTGTATTGTTCTTTTTGTTTTTTGTCGTTCCTCCTTTAATTTCATTTTGAGTTGTTACGGTAACTGGTCAAGTTTACAGGCGCATATGATCCTGAGCTCCGCGCAGTGCTTGAACTCGCCACGGACTCCGAGTTGTATGAGCTTGAAACAATCCTTTTTGGCCCAAGGTGGGTAAAATCTTCTGGAAAAGTGAAAATTCTGTTTTAATTTCTTGCAGAGTATTGTGTCGGGACATAATTTACGTAATTCTAAGTGTCTGAATGGTGAAAATGTTTTTCTTTTTACATGTATCAGCTACTTTAGCCCTTTGCTCAAATCAATCCCGAGTAGAACTGAGTTTGACCGGGCAATGATAGGAGTGGACCTTCAAGAACGAGATGAATATATATCTGCACTTGAGTCGCGATTTTTATTTCTTGCAGCTGATGCCAGGTCTACGTTAAGGTTATTGATTGTATAATTTTTTTGGCTCTTCCAAATCTTTTGCTAAGAATGAATCGTGTAGCATTGATTTTGTTGCCGAGATTATGAAGGAGTACCTAGTTGCGTTATAATTGGATTTTTTCCAAATTATTTGTATATATGGTTGAATACTTGATCTTGGTGAATTGTTTAGTTTGGTTAATTCTTCGTAGGGGTTGGAGGCCATCTTATAGAAATGTTTTGCTTGAAGTGAGGAAAAGGTTAAACATCCCTTGCTCAAGCAAATTGTCAGCTGAAGATCTTGAAGTGGAAATTTTCCTCCATTTATTGCAGGATGGCACAAGGTACAATTCTTTCAACCCAAGTTATGTATGAATTTTTCTTTCGGGATTAAATGGCACTCAGTTTTCCTCCACGCTTGTCTTTTTATTGGAATGCTGGTACTCTTCTCCTATTCTCCTTTGTCCTTGCATAGAACAAAGACTTACTTAACTTTATGAAGGGACATTTGAGTTTCTTGTAATGAACTTATGGATAGCCTGGTAGTTAAAGCTGCCAATTCTTTTTGACACTTGATGTGTTCAAATCAAGTTTGGTTAGATGGTATTCTGCACCAGCACTATGCTTTTCATTTTATGCTGATACTATTAGGCAGCGGTTTTTATTTCCTGATTATCATATGTTTGCTATGATTCATTGGATACACATTTGTTTCCTTTTTTAGCTGTACAGTGATGATCTAAATCTTGTATATTTCTGTAGTGAAAAATCAGAAACTTCTGTAGATTTATTGGATATTGGCACAGCATCTAATGTTCAGGACGGCCAACTCAGTCAATGGAAAGCACAAGTTCTTGCAGCTGTAAAAGTTGGTGCCGGAGAGTTTCAGTCAACGATTTTAAGGGTATCTTAAATGGTTAATAAAGATACTTCAGATGGAACCTTTAGTTTTAATTCATAATGATTTGATTCAATTTAAGGTGATTTATCTCTTCTAATTATCTTTCTTCTCTTCTCCTCTTAAGGGTGGTGGTATATTTACATTCACAAAAATATATCAATTGGTAAGAGACTGATATCCTTGTTTTGTCATTATCTTAAATGAGTCTCCAATTGAAAGCCTTTGGTCTTTGGTTTCTTTTGATGGCTTGATGGAATCTTGTAGTTAACAAGAAAATTATCTGGGAAAGTTCTTTCAGAAGCTGCTAACTACCAGATTAAGAAAGAGTTAATGAAGAAGGTATGCATTGGTAGGGACTGGGGTTTGATAACCTAAAAAGCTGTTTCTCCTGACCATTGACATGATCTGTTCTCCATGATTTCCAGTGTGGACAGTTAGCTGTTGTTAATCTAGAATCCAGGGCTGCCTTGCTTGCAGCAAGACAGGTGACAGACATTGGCCATTAATTTGTTTAAAAATTTTAAGTTGTATGATTATTCATAGGAATGCATTTAAGTAATCATTGAAGGAATCTGATAATATATTATTGTGATTACCACAATGAATTACATTAAAAAAGCCTAGATTTTAAAATATTTGAACTCGTGTCCTGTATACATGCTTTTTCTAATGTATCTCATTATAATACTTTGAATATTATACTTCAATTTTATGATGATCTAAACACGTTTCTATGTCTTGCAGAGTCTCAGGCAAGCTTTACAACTAATGACTTATGAATAATATGGCTTATTATAAATTTTATATTGATATATTCATGATATCAACTCCCTGGTTCAGCCCGTTTAAATAAATACATTTCTGAAATAGCTGGAGCAAAATGCTATTACTGGCACTTTTTCATCTCTTTTTCATGCATAGATTTGGTGTAAAAAGGAAGTAGGATTATATTTTTGAGTTTTAAACCATTCTTCCTCATCTTACCTTTGAACTTTTCCAGGGTTTTCTTGGCGCTGCATCTAGATATGTGGGCATCAGAAGCATGATGACACTACTTGGACCTGTGTATCTTCTTCACCTCATCTCACAACTAATGTTTCTAGAAGCTGTGTATTTTTTTTTTTATAAATTGTTCTTCCTGATTTTCCTTTTAAATATAAATTTATATTACAGAATAATGTTTGCAAAACTCTTCTATATGATGAAAATTGTGGTTAAAAATGAAATATCTATACACATGTTGATATCAACTTCACCGTTTTCTTGCATTCTGAGATGGAGTAATCTCTTCAAGAGAGGTCTATTAGAACTCCTCAGCCATTAGCGCCTTCTTTAACTGGAGAAATGTTATTGTCTCAGAAATTTATATCAATTCTCTGTTTGGAGGAATCTGATGATTCCTCTAAATTTCTATGACATATTATTACTTTAATTGAGGCGCCTTCTTGTTCCTCTCTTATTAGCTTTTTATGACAATGAAAGATGAGATTTTAATTAAGCAAATCTGAGGGAAAAAATTATGAGCCAGTGGTCAGAGCTTTGGGAATAAATTACATGTACATGGATTACCACATCGTTATTGATGGACTTAATGATTAGATTTCTTTGACCTCTTTGCTTTCAGATTTGGGTATTTCTAAGGCTCATTTATTGCTAGGTGTTGACAATTTTACGTCTAATATTACATTGTACAGGCTTTGGGGAACCTTTCTTGCAGATCTTGTCATTCAAATGCTTGGAACTGATTATGCTAGAATCATGCGAGCAATTTATGCTCTGGCGCAGGTAAAATTTATGCAGTTATGCTCCTTTCTTCCGTTTTAGGCTAGTAACTTCACCAAATCCCAGTTTAGCCATCCTGCCCATATTGATACGATTGTTGTGCTTAACCTTGAGCTTCTTCGGTAATTTGTAATTAAATGGACCTGTTATGGAGTTCATTCCTGTATGCATTTTTGCCACTGAAACGTCAGATTAATGTTAGCCATCAGAGAACAAGATATAACATAACATCTGTTCATTGTTCGGTGTTCGGTAATTAGTATGATCATAATTTATCTCATACAATAGTGCTGATGTATGGAGAACCTAGTCTTGGTACTATTGACTTTCACCTAGGCTTATACAGTTTGTCTTCTGATAAATGACATAATATATCTGAGAGTTTCATGGGGCATGTACAGCCTGACGCTCATGTGATCCTTACTATTAGACCCTTTTCTACGATTATTAATATAAAATCATTTGTCTATAGTATTAGTTTTTTCCCTAAATATCCTTTTTGACATTCCCTAACTAACTAAACAATCATAATTCTGAAATTTCAATGGCAAGCCAATGCTTGTGGGAGAGCGGTGGATCAAACCTGCAATCAATCACGGGTGAAAACCTGTGCCACTAAGCCAACGAGACTTTGGCTAAAAAGTTACATATTCTATGAATTATTAACCTGGAGTTTTCTAAATTGGTTGCTTTTGATTCAGATTCGAGTTACCCGAACATATAAGCTGCCATCTGATGCTTCTGAAGAGTAGCATGCATGCCAAGCTCATTTCTGTAACTTATGGCTTCTGAGAATCCATTGGGTTTTGGACTCCATTGAGGGCCTGAAGGGATGTCATGTTGTGGTCTGGTGAACAGTTTCAAGATGAAGAGGAAAACGTTGTACATAGAAGCTGTTTGTCTTTTTGTAGATATGCAAAGCTTTTATTTATTTATTTGGTTGTGGTTGTAGAAGACAATTGGAAGCCCAAGCAACTAATCAATTTTGTAGTTAATAGAATTATGCTTTTCTTTAATGCTTCAACCAAAATTTCACAAACATCACAACTTATGGTAAAAGTTTGGGTTTTCTTATTAAATACCTTCAAATCTCATGTAAACTTCTTATATAAAGTCATGAGGTGATAAATTTCAAGAGCAAAATATTATGAGCCCCATATTGAGAAGCCTGTCAAGTTTGGTGTGGTTTCAACAGTTAAAGGGCTTTTCCTCAAATCCAGACAGACTAGTCTTTTAAAATTGGGCTCTCCCTTTACATATGTGATCATTACGTTGGCCCTTTCACTTTATCAAAATGGTGATTTACACAAAATCTTGAGTTCAACTTCGACCATATTCTCACAAAACCAACTACAATAATGCAAAATAACAAGGCTGTCTCTTTAAACATGATCCAAAATTTAAACTTTGTAAATGGAAAAAAATCATGTTGCAATAATTATACTTATTTAGACTTGATGATATTCAATTTTATATTAGCAGTAAATACTACAATTGCGAATTATGCATTGTCAAATAATCTTTGTTAAACACCTTAAGTTTTCGTTTGAGTTAGCTTTCAAAAAGCATATCCATACATGTTGAAACAAAACTCTTATCACATACTTATATCGTACACTGTAAATTACGTTGGAAAAACAATTTCTACCGCCAATTCAAATAGGTACTCAGGCTCTCAGCAATGATATGTCATATGAGTATAACAATGGTTAATAAACTCAATAAAAATTCACAAATAAAATTAATTACTCCCTCCAGTCTTAAATATAAGAATTAGTTGAAAAAATTGTTTTGATCCTATATATACAACATCAATCTATTTTATTTCACAAATTTATACTTCTTTCCCCGCACAATCTTATTGATTGCACATGCTAAATAGGGTTTTTATTAATAAAGGTTGTCTTCAATGCAACTAATTAAAGAGGTATTTTAGATAAACAACATACATTTACTATAAATAACTAACTTAACTACTCTTTTAATATATGTATATTAATTATCTAGCTCCCATATTTAAGGTGGAAAAGATTATTTTTTTTCAATGTGGAGGGCAGTGATTGCGACATGCACAAGGATAACTAAAACTATATAGTGTGTGTGAGTGTGTGTATCCCCACAAACACACACACACACACACACACAAAAGTGAAGGTGAAGGTGAAGGCAGAAACCTAACAAATGAAAAGAAAAACGTGTGAAGAATTGGAAGCTAACCAAATAGTGCGTTCCATTTCATTTTCCTTACTTCTCTCTTCCTCCTTCTTCGATGCTGACTCCTTCCAAATCACTCTAATTAATAATAGCTTCTTTTAATAACACTATTGACCTAAAAGGTTACCCTAATTACTTATAAAATTTATTAGTATCTTTTCATAAACATCTGATTAAAATTTATATTTCATTTTATAGAGAATTTAAGAATAAAATGAGGAAAATTACTATGAGATCCTAGGAAGAAAATTAATAATTAAAATGCCTCAATAACGAATGTTATTTTGTGTAATGAAACTTGTCATTACATGCTACTCAATTGTTATCGTATTTTTGGGTGATTATATCCCTTCCTTGAGACTTTATTGTAATTCTTTCAATAAAATTTTAGATATATTAAGAAAATATAAGATTATATATGTAAAATATTAGTAAAAACATTTAGACTGTTTGATCAAGTGTGTATATAATTTGAGACGCCATGACGATAACATATTCTTTAGAAAAAGAAGATTCATCAGATCTGATTGATCAGTTCGTATATTCAATTATGTGTTTGCTTTTAACACAATTTGAATTCTTTGTAATTATAAAAGTGACTTTAGAATAATTCATCAGTAAAGAAGAAAACGGAGGACAGAAAAGAAAGTGGTTGAAAATAAGGAGAGAAAAAGTGGGTCATGTAAATAAATCAAAATAATAAATAAATAAAAATATCATATCAGCTTTCTATTAATTTTTTGAAATCTTTTTCATTGGTTTAATCTAATGATTGAGTATTGGTTGGATAAAAAAAATCTCAAGGCCGGAACAACATATATCAGAAACAATATAATCATACAAAAGAGAACAGTATAATTCATCATAAGAGAGTATCCAATGTGCTATTTTGTTTTTGACCACATAGCTTCTTCTTATAGAGAATCTGATTTCGACTTTAATTTAACTACTCAACCAATACCAAATTTACACTCTTATATATATATATATTGAAGATTATCCAATGGTGCAGTAGTTAAATAGTTAAAGGTTCGCATGTGTTAGAATTTTATATACAAGCATATACGTGAAGGTTATCTTTCTATCAAAATAGTTTAAGCTATTTGATAGAACTCATTTTCTACATTATATACCTTTAATCTTTTCTTTAATTAATCAATCTTAGACTTCTTTATACTTTTATAGCATGTGTGTTTGTGTTGTGTGTTTAATGATATAAGCCATGAACTAACAAGTTGTGGGTTAATGTGATAAGCGGCTTCACCTTCATAAGAAAGAGAATACAAATTTAAATCCTTATAAGGTACTTGTTGGGAGAGGTAAAAACTCGTTCCACTCGGATCCTCAAATGGGATTGTACTCTTGACCAAATTAAAAAAAAAATGATATAAGCCATGAAAATATGTAAAGGACGGTAATTGATGATGAAGAAGAGGAAAAAGTGATGCATATAATTAAATCTGCAAACTAGCCAAGAAAGACAGTATCATGAATGAAAGGTGAGTCTCATCTTATTTTTACTGTTTAGTTACGCAAAACGAAGGCTTACAATAATGAACATTATAGTTTGTTTTTATGTTTATATGAACACACATTGATGAGCTTTGCTTTTGCAAAAGGAAGAGAGACTTTTCTGATCTTTTAGATTTGATGCTTTGACTTTCTGGACTTTCACAAGCAAACTGCTCTTTTTGGATCTAAAAGATAGGCCTTCCCCACCCACATGGTTTGTTTCTCCCTTCATCACTCTTCAACTTTAATTTAATTTGCTTCATAACATTAAACTCATTCCTACTGAACCTGTAGTTGTTTTGACGGTCCTTAATAGAAGACATATTTACTTAATTTAATTAGATTAAGAAATTTAGTTAAATTAGTTAATATGACATCTATTATCTACAACAACTATTCATCTCCATTAATTCCCTCTTTCACTCTTCTCATTGATTATTGTTGATAGAGCATTAATAGGGGTAAATTATGAAAAGATTAACAAATATGAAAACTATGTTTTATATTTAGGACCAAGATCAACTCCTCAAATATGTCTTATATTAAGGACCAGATGAGTATTTGATATCGGTTTAAAATGAATTTTTGTCACTATAT
The DNA here is from genome assembly GCA_025563575.1 of Acacia pycnantha. Classification (NCBI taxonomy): domain Eukaryota; kingdom Viridiplantae; phylum Streptophyta; class Magnoliopsida; order Fabales; family Fabaceae; genus Acacia; species Acacia pycnantha. Next base: position 54,427 of record JAMWYP010000221.1, on the reverse strand, counting down.
ATGAGGTATAGTTAGAAATAACAATACCAATAGGGGTTGGATCTAGCGAAAGAAGCTAGTTCTTCACAACATGGCGAACTAATATTCGAATCCCGTCGGATGCCCACATTTAGTGTCCGATAATGCCTCGAATAGAATTATTTCCAAAATGAGGATAGTTGTGCATTTGTAAAGGAACATACGTCGTAATACTAAAGCTACAATCTTTATACACACACATGTATTATAAGGGGTAGGACGAACTTAAAACAGATAAGTGTAATAAGTTGCGTACTGATTAATTAATATATTTTCTGTTATAGTTTGTTATTAAAAATATAAATTCTTCACAATTAATTATAAAATTATATTAATTATAAAATAAAGGATGTCCCGGAATTTTAAAGAGGGCCCTATACAATTTGATGATTAGGGTTTGTTGGCCACACTTTTTTCTGATAAATTGCGTCACTTTAATTACCATATCGATACCAAAGTTTCTGCAAAAATTTAAAAATATATATAAAGAGGAAAAGTGATCAATTAATTCATGCATGGACCCTTGGATCCTTCCTTGCAAAGCATATGTCAATTCATGGAAAAACTTTTGTGTTGTAATTATCAATAACACCTTCGTTATCTCCCTTCTTCTTCTTCTTTCTTTTGACATGTTACCATTTATAACTTCTTTTTGGTCACTTTTATTTTGTTTGTTTTACTTTAGGTAGCATGGAAATTTCATTTTATCTGACAAGATTTGCATAAACTTCATAGACTATATATGTGTGTTTCCTAATCCTTGTCATAAATACACAACAAATCAATAGTACACATATTCTCTTATAATTATATTTATTTATTCTTCAATTATTGTAAGCTGTAATTATCATCATTGAATAATACTCCTTCAATTCTATAATATAAGAGATAAATTTATAAGACCCAAATTCATTTTATCTTCTAAATTTATTAGTTTTGCCCAAAAGTATCTTTATTGATTGCACATACATACTAATGGACATGATATAAAAAGAGTATTTTAGGGTATCTAACACTTATCTATAATAAATAACTAACTTAACTAATTTTTAACATCCACAAATTAACTATTTAACTCTTATATTAGAACTGAAGGAGATATGAATAAATCCTCTAAGTTAAGGGGTAAATTTGAAAATAAAATATTAAAACTAGTTTTTTTTTTTAGTGATTGGAGAGTCTAGTGGTGAATAATAATGATGGTTAGATGAAGTTGTGGGTAAGAATAAGCCCGTAGTTTTTGGGTGTTTGTCTTTCATGTGTGAGAGAAAAAGATGTGTGTGTCTATATATATATAAATGGAGAGGCACATGGAGACTAAAATGTCATGTTCCAATAAAAGAGAAAGAGAATAGATTACAACCAAAAAGATGTAAAGAGAAAAAGGTTGAAAAGAAGAGAAGGGAAGAAGGAAATAAAGGCAAAGATAGAACAACCCACGCTCCTCTGTCCTTCTTCTTCTTACTTCCAAGCACGTACTCTTTCCTTTTCTTTCTTTTGTCCTCCTTCGTTCTCTTGAAACTACTCTATATGCCTTCATTCAACTCATTTAAATCCCTCACTTTTCTCTACCTACCATTTACATGCACATTTGTTAGTGCAGACACACATATTATCTTAATTATGATCTTGTACGTGAGAGGATATTCATAAAGGGATATTCATTAGGTCCATTTGCTTGTATGAATTTGATTCAATTCTTCGGTCAAATCTTGTTATCATATGTGATTTTTATTCTTAATAAGTGTATTTAAAATTTTATACAAATGAATTGTATCGTTAAAAAATTATCTATGTAATGATATTTGATCGGATAACTTGCACATCATAGGAAAATGAACCTAAACTCTATCCTTACTCAATTAAGCATGTAGATGTGTTATCAAATTTTTATACAGTTATCTAAAATTCAATGCTACCAAATCAAATTCGAGCATGATAAATCTTAACTAACGTAGAATAGTTCTCCTAACGTAATTATTTTCAATTACAATATTCAAACTCTCAACATAAATATGTTAAATATTTTTTATATACATTTATTTTGGATTCAATGTATTATCATGTTAGATTGATTGAATATTGTTGTAGAGTTAGTTGGAGTTAATTCTATATACAGAATTTTTTATCTATAAGATTTAAACTAATTTCAATCTTGTTTAAGATGAATCAAGTTCCTTTTTACTTTATCCAATTATTACTACTAAAAATTACCTTATCCATAGGTGGGAACTATAATTCTATTGAGGTAACTATATATGATAAATTCCTATATGGTTTTGATGGAATTTTCAAGTAAATAGGAAAGCAAGCAGACCAAAACCAAAGCCAAGAAGATATAGTTGGGAAGGTTACAAGGGGGAAAGATTTCTAAACAAGTGAACAAATTAACATTTCCAAAGAATTCCTTTGATCTGATTGATTGATGTCTCTTTGACTCTTTCTATTTGGCATATCTCCATTAAGAAGAAATCATTCGTATGCATTGAATATTACATTAAGCTGCTCTAGGTGTCTATTTACTCCCTTATATCTTTAATATAAGACATATATAATAATATTTAAATATTAAAAAAAATTAGTTAAGTTAGTTAATTATTTGTAATAAATATGTATATTGGTTTGCCTATAACATCTTTTCTAATTACAAGCATTGTAATCATTTTTATGAAAACATCCTTCTTATGTGTAATTAATGCGGATATTTTGAAGAAAAAATTATACATATAGGGGATAAAGTGGATTACTCATGAGGTTTTGTATTTATGATCAAAGTGAACCCCTTGTCTAGCGCTTATATTCAAGGATGTCAAATTCGTGAGTTTAAGCATACTTGTGACAATGACGCAAACTCAAATTGTAAAGTTTACTTTTACATTAATTAAATAAGTATTAATAGTGTATAATTAAATAACTAAAATCTAAAAATGAGAATAATTTGATTTAAATATATTTTAAATATGAATAATTAAAATTAAATCCATCAACATTAATAATTTATCATACTTAACAAAGAAATTTCTATAAAATTTATATATAAAGCCACTGAGTATGATCAAATTGAAAAAGTTAACCCAAGTTTAAGAGTGAGGTAATATGTTTAGTAAGTTAGAAACGTAAAAACGATAAACTCATGTGTTTAAGTGAGTTTATGACTGACATGAATTTACTAGCGACTCAATACAATTTTATAAGTTAGAAATGTAAAAACGATAAAATCAGAGAGTCAACTTACGAGTTTGACAACAATACTTATATTTAGGACATGAGGTAATATGTAATTACTTTTATTGTTTTTTGTAACTGTTTAGGACTTAGTATTATTTAGACATGTTTGAAATGATAATCAAATTTGAACTACTACTTTTTATTGAAATATTTTTTTTTTCCAAATAATGACTTTGTAACAACCCGACTTTTCTAAAGCAGTATAAATTTTTTTTTTTAAACATCATTTCAAAATGATCAGAGTAGTGCACCGGAGCGATTGAGTAACTGATATATATATATTAAAATACCCATGGTAGCATGTCTTGTCAGATAAATAGCGGTACAAGAGTGTTTCAAAAGTATAACGAAAGAAGTCTTCACCGCTACTCCTAGGCGTGCCGCTTGTCCTTCTCTCGATCCTCGGTCCTCCCGAACTCCGACGCTATGTTAAGAGCCGAGGTCCATGCATCGAACCCCTGTAACTGTTAACCTCATGATTACATACATCATATATGTACAATGTACATTCAAATATCTTGGCAACATTTACTATGATCGACATAGGGAATACATAATCGATATGTATGGCAATAACAATACAATGGATGTAAGGTTAAAGCACAATGAGGAATGTACATAATCGATATGCACGGCGTAACAATACAATGGATGTAAGGTTAAAGCACAATGAGGAATGTACATAATCGATATGCACTACGTAACAATACAATGGATGTAAGGTTAAAGCACAATGAGGAATGTACATAATCGATATGCACTACGTAACAATACAATGGATGTAAGGTTAAGGCATAATGGATAGTGATACAATGGATTTATGACATGACAGAATAATACAATGGATGTATAATGCATAACAGACAAATAAGTACGTGACAACAAGACAATCAGAGTACAGACAAAAGTACAATCAGAGTACACACATGACAGAGGAAACACACATATTCATACAATAACCATCAGAGTTAGTGTTACAGTACGCGAACGTACCTTCGTTGACGGATTACGGTATTTCTAGCACGTTTACGTAAAATCGTACTTTTACTTTAAAATCGTGAAATCTCCAACAATGCTCGTCGGGCAACAGCATTCAAGAAAATCAGATTTCGATATCCTATAAGGGTAATATCACTTTCATTAGTGATTTGACATTATAATCGGCATTTTAGGTAAAATTACCATTTTGCCCTTCTACCCCTAATTGGCGGAATTTCGCCAGCACTTCGTTACTCTGACTAATTTTCTTCCCAAAATTTCGCCAGAACTTCGATGCCATTTTGATTTTCGAAAACAAAGACTAAAATAGCCCTCCCATATGATATCCAATCATACTTGAAAAATTAAAGGCTATTCTAGCATTACTACCCTTACTACTGAAAGAACTACGAAAGCTTAAGTACCGAAAAACTTACCCAGAGCTTCGCTACAGATTTTCCCAGAGCACCTCTCTCTAAAATCCTCTCTCTAGAATCGGATTTGCTCTTCAAATGGTGTGAGAAATGAAGAGGAAACTTGGCTATTTATAGAAGAAAATGTGACACTATTCACTACTTTTTCATATCTGGATATCGGCCACTGGATCGCACTTTGCCACATGTCACGATCCTCACCGCCACTTGGCAGCCGACATCATCATTTAAAGCCATGATGTCATGGTGGTTATGTCATCTACTTGTTTGAGAAGTTTCCTACCGATAAGTTCCCGATCTGCACTGATTCGCGTGATTTCGGAAAAATCTCAAAATTCGGATTTACAACTTTGAAAACATATTCTCACTTAGTAGAAATTTCCAAGTTAACCTATATTTTGATTCCATATAGGGCTCCAACAGTCCAAGTTGAGTCTTTCTCGAAAAACGTGTCCAAACGGGACCGGTGTCGAAACTTGTTTTCAGAAACACCCATCTCTTCGAAAAATTCATCGAATCCAAATATGTTCATGAAAATTCCCAATTCTTTTCCAAATGTCACAACATAACCTTTTCGTCCTTTTGGCTATCTGGCCTTTTCTCGAATTTCCTATTTCGTCTTATTAGGAAAAAGCACAAACGGCTTCGTAATTAACTTCCGCAAGAGTTTAACTAAGATAAAATCCCACCGATTAATATTTTACCTTGACTTTGGGAATCCCATTCCTAGATCTCTAGATAGGATCCGTTTCCTAATTCCCATTTTACTATTCACCCTTTTTCACTTTAATTAATTATATTATATTTTAATTGCAAGTTGCAAACTTATATACATATATATATATTTTTTGTTTTTCTCTTTTTCCTTTTCATTATTTATTTTTTTTTCTCTGCCCTTGATTTTCGTTTTTTTTAATTATTATTATTATTTTTTATTAATTATTTAATTAATTATTTAATTAATTAAATAATTATTTTCACATAATTTTTACAAAATTTCCCTATTGGTCCATTCTTGCATTTAGGCTTAAAAATACCTAATGTAATACCCTAAAAATCTATATTATAATTTGGTAAAATTATACCTATAAAAAATAGGTGAATATGGGGTATCAAATGTTAAGATATAATTATCTTATTTTCGAAGGAAAAATCTCTTGGAAATTAGAGAATTTAAGGGCCAAAGTGCCAATGACCAAAATGCCCCTAAGGGACATAAATGATTTAGGAAAATTGTGAAAAATCCTAAAAGTCAGTAAAATAATTATTTGAATAATGAGAGTATGTTATCTCTAATTAGGTAATTTAATAAATTACAAACTTGGAGAAATGAAATAAGAATGCTCAAAAAGCATTAAAATGACTAAATTACCCTTGTAATTATCAAATAATATAAGAGGCATGGAAATGCTAAGGTTAATGCAAGGATATGAAGGTAATAAGGTGTTCAAAGTAAGAAAATTATCAAAAAGTGATAATAAGGTAATTAGATAATTATTAGCTAATTACTTAAGTCTGAGCAAAAGAAATTATGAAATAATTATGTAAAACTCAAAAATTAGTGGTAATTGTCTTAAAATTAGTAAAAATATATTTACTAATTAATTGGAAATTTTGGAGAAAAATAGTTGAGTTTAGGTATTTTTAGACCTAAATACAAGAATGGACCAATTAGGTAATTTTGTGGAAATTTTTGGAAAAATTAAATAAATAAATCATTAAATAATTAATTAAATAAAAATAAATATTTATTAATTATAATTATGGGGCAGCCGAAAATTTAAGGAAAAATGAAGATAAGATCACATGTTTAAAATTTTGCAACTTGCATAATAAAATATATTATAATTAATTAAAGTGAAAAAGTGGTGAATAGTAATTTAGGAATTAAGAAACGGATCCTATCTGGAGATCTAGGAATAGGAATTTCAAAGTCAAGGTAAAATATTGATCGGTGAGTTTTTACCTTCAAGTGACCTCTTCCTAAGTTAAATCCGAGGTCGTTTGTGCATTTTCCTAATAAAACGAAATAGGAAAAATGCATATAGGCATATTTTTGATATAAAGAAAATAAATTCTAACTCAATATCTAGGAATGAGTTTGAATTTATTTTGACATATTTGGAATCAGTGAATTTTTCTCAAGAAGATGATGTTTCCGAAAAAGCTTTCAGAACCTGGACCGTGCACGGACACGTTTTCGAGGAACTTCAGATCGATCGTTGGAACCCGTAAGAGACCGAAATCTAAGTTAAAATAGATATTGTTGATGAGAAATATAAGATCTTCAAAGTTATGGATTTAGAATTTTGAGATTTTCCGAGATTACGCAAAACGGGGACCGATCGGGAAAATGTTTTTTTATATCCCGAAATTCCAAACAAGGCCTTATCAAAACCCTATAAATACCCCCCCCTCCTTCACAAATTCTCACACCATTCCTTGCTCCTCTTGGCCGAAAAACCTAGAGAGAGAAAGAAGAGAGCAAAGGCTCGGAAATCTTGCAAATAAGCCCCGTAGAATTGTCCTAAATCTTCAACGGTAAGTCTTTTGGTTTTTAGTCTTTAGTTTTTAGTTTAGTAGTTAGTAGAATTGTTAGTTAGATTTAGAAAGTAGGTGACAAGATTCCTACAAATGTTTTAGAGCCTTGTTTGCGTTGAAAAATATGCAGAGGTGTAAACATAGTAGGGATCGAGTCATTGAAAAGTTGTAGTTTTTATAGCTCTTTCACAAGTAGGTGTTATAATGTTAGGATAGCCTTTAAATTTCAAGTATGATTTGGGTATCATATGGGAGGGCTATTTTAGTCATTATTTTCGAAAATCATAATTGCGTCGAAGTTCTGGCAAAATTTCGGAAGAAAATTTGCTAGAGTAACGAAGTGCTGGCGAAATTCCGCCAATTAGGGGCATAGGGGCAAAATGGTAATTTTTACCTAAAATGCCTCGTTATAGTGTCAAATCACTAATGAAAGTGATACTACTCGTAGGACGTCAGAAACTCTGATTTGCTGCCGTCACGCTGTCCGACGAGCCGCTGTTGGACGTTTCGCCGTTTTCCGTAAAACGTGCCATTTCCGTCAAAAGTATCGAAGTACCATCAAACGAAGGTACGTTCGCGCGCATCGTAATACTAACTCGATGCTTATAGTCCGCTTATATATGGTACGGATAATTTCATAAGCCATGGGTGGAACTCGTTCGGGCCATGCACAAATGACTAAGGTAATAAACTTAGATAATCACTTACACCTTTACGGGTTATATTAAGTATAATACCGTCATGTTTTCCTAGCGCTACGGACACGACAAGACATCGTGGCACACAATTAAAGTGCAGACAGATAACTTTGCTTGTAGGCGCTTGTTATTTAATGATCATACATATCATTGCCGTAATCATAGAAATATCTCGTTGAACATAAAGTGTTATATAAGCATGAGGTTAACCGTTACCCGAGATCCGATGAACGTTGGATCTCAGCTCTTACTATAGCATCACATCAAGGTCTGGAGAGAGAGACCAAGGACGGAGGATAAGAGTAAGCAGAGCGGACATCACACATGAAGTTGAAGACCGCATGGAGACCTGATCAAGGACGTCTAGTATCTAAACAGATAATGTATTAATCTTTATGAACAGGCAGATACGCCACTGTTATTGTTATAATCGGTTACTCAATGTTTTTAATCCGCCGATGCTCTACTCTGATGTTTTAAAAAAAAAATTTTGGCTCTGAAATTGGGATGTTACATTTTATGGTATCAGAGCAGTTTTCCTGGCATGGATCTGACTATGTTATTACGAATAGATTGGTGCCGAAGGCAAGGCTAGTCTACGTGGGTGTGCCATAAGTCGCTGCTAACCCGGTGAGGCCCCCATGGTAGACACTTACCTGGCCATTCTGTTCGGTTAACTGAGTTAGATTCTTAAGCCTTTTAAACTCGAGAATATTTTTGAAAATGAGTACCGATATAAAGAAATGAGGTCCTTTGCATAAAATATTTAGGGCGAGGAAAGCGTACTGATACGTCTGATAATCCTTATATCAACATCTGATAGTCCTGATAACCCTGGTAATGTCACCTACCGACGACAACTTTGATTACCCAGGAGATCATAAATTTTGAAAATCAGCTCCGACACAAATTCTGATAACCTACTCGATAACTCGATAGTCGTCGCCAGGCCGAACGATAGTTCTATCCTAGCACAAAGCTTGTAGGTGGAGCTAGGCCACGCCGGACGAAACTCTAAGACCGACGAATAGAAATACATGCGGTATTTGACCAATGTTAAAGATGTCTATCGGAAGAACCATTACATAATTCCGTATCTCTCGGATATTGACTAGATCCACTCCTCATCACTCTCCTCGAAACCACTCCCGAGTGGAAAGCACAAACGAGCTTCTAGGAGAAGGACTATCTAAAGTTTTCATATACCATTCATCGTCTCAAGTGGCGGGAAACCCACAGATCTAGGAAAAAGGAATCGTGGATGACCTACGTAAGATAGATAAGGAATGGGAAAACATAGTTGTGATGTTAGATCCCTGAGACGTAATATAAAAGCAGATATAACCAAGTAGGGTTTGTACGTACAGATGATTATAACATCTTAAGCATATCTTGAGTATATATTCGTTATGGATATTTCAAATAACCTTGATAAATTCTGAAATCTCTTATCATTCCAATAACTTTATTTACTCTAAAAAGCCTGAAAATCCACATCTTTCATTAGTAGGCAAAGAACTTCAACTACCCGCAGAACGGAGGTCTCACACATCAACTCGAACCCGTACAAAACTTTGATTCTCGTGCCCTACCTTGTATCTATGGCTAGAATGCCTTCTCAATCAGAGAACCTATAGGATCGATCATTCTTCCGACGATGACAACCGTGAATATTTGCCGCAGCCTAAGCTATCAAGATGACTCCGAGAATGATTCTTTCTATGAACCAAATCTTCTACAACATGTCCCGGATACAAACAAAGAGTTGATCAGTGTCCTACGAACCGAGTATTTGATGGCAGAGCAACGAAGTGATACTAGCAGAGGGACGTATTTCCGGTTTCTGGAACAGGTCAAAACGATTTACGCACGGAGAAATAGGTGCCCTTACCAGCTGGATGACTGGGTGAAATCAACTTTATACCTTTTCCCCGAGACCGCTTCTGGATGGAGCAGACTAATAAAATCTTAGATGGAGAACGTACAACCAATTTCTACTCTTTCCTAAATCATCTTCAAAGGCTAGTTTTAGACAATATGTAAGCAAGTAGTTATAAATTTAGTTATAAGTTGTAACTACGGATGTTAAAACTAGTTAAATGATATAGTATCTTTTTCTATGAACAATGTGTGTTATAGAGGTAATACAAAGCTTGTTCCCTAAAGAATTATTAATCTTAAATAGAAAGACAGATGAAAGATTGGCAAGGAATCGAAGTGCTTGGGGGCCAAGATCAAGATGAAGATGCAGTAGACAACCACTAGTGATGCCAATCCCAAGACAACATCTTGAACACCAAAGTGAGTTGCAAGAGTCAAGGAACGACCGGTTGAGCAAATAACTCGAATGGACAAACCGATAGAGCAAGAGACTCAAGCGGGAAAAGTTGAAGGAGCAAACATCTATGAAAGAAAAGCCGAAAGAGCAGCAGACACTTATTGATACCCTCCTAGCCGAAAGACAAGAAAGGCAGATTGAGAGACAACCGGAAACCCGCCATCCGATGAAATGTAACTTAGAGGAGCTGCGTAGATCAAGGAATGCCAAAGCAGAGCGCATCAAGTCGTTATGGACTTAGGCCTACACAAAAGGAAGGCGCCTTGGCTCGAAATCAAGGGAAAAGCAAGAAGGTAGCTCGACTAAACAACAGAACCATTCACAAATGCCAGACTCCAACAAAGGTCCAAAATGCGGGAGGTACCATCCTGGTGATAGCTGTATTGGGAGACGGGTTTGTTTCAGGTGCCGAAAGCCAGGACACATTATAGCAAACTGTACTGAGGAAGCTACAGAGAAACGTGTTTGCTATCAATGTCTGGAGTCGGGGCACATTATTAAAGACTGTTTGGAGCACGGAAGGCACCACCAAGATATTAATTACAATAAACAACAGCTTCAACCTCGGAGGAACGGGACCCCGACCATGCCCAAAATGTGGGAGATATCATCGTCAAAGTACTAACCGTGATGGGAAGCTGTTATGCTTCAAGTGTCGCATCCTGACACATCGGTGTGCGCTGTCCCCGCAAAAGCTGTAGAGCTTGAGTCACAGAACATAGACCAGATATTAGCATCGCTCGATGCGGAAGTCGGAGAATCCTCAGAGATGGTTCCGGATACTATCGTTTAGTTAAAACTATTTCAGTAGGTATTATGAATCGATCCAAGTTCTAAACCGATCAATTCCTTTCGATGCTTGTACGGATCCTTTTGGGATGCATACGTATATTTCCTTACGTTGTATTAGTAGCTACACCATTGGGTGTGAGCTTATAGCTTGTAGAGCGTATTTTGAACCCAGTTTCGGATATAATATAAATCCTCCTACGACTTCATAACATCGACGACATTCTAAATAAGCGTTAAACAAACGGTGATGAAGAACGGTGACAAAAGAATATATGATTCTCACAAGCAGAGATAGAACTGATGCGGAAACCGAATCTTTATGCAAGTAAATTTCGCGTAACATGCCAATAAACAAGGCTCAGGAATAAAGAAATTAAATCATTTATGTTGAACAAAGACTGTGAGACAAGTTTTCATAAATTGAGTGAGAAGTTGATTACCGCACCAAGAAATTGGTTATCCCAAATCCAAATATTTTTTAATGGTACCTGAATTGGGATATGTCTAGTCAGCAGCATGACAAAGGTGTGATAACTTACCACTCTCAAGTCTCTTAAAGTCAAACCAATTCACACATAACGTAGTGATAAGTATTATCATATTTCTTAAGTAACTATAAAACATATCACGATTTTATCACTAAGTATAAGGTATCTTATGTTGCCACGGTGTATGGGAACCACGGGAACATAATATATCGAAGTACGGCATGATATCCATGAGTATGAGATATATGGTATTGCTGCGGTGTATGGGAACCACGGAAATACCGTATATCAAAGTGCGATATGATGAATGTGTAGTACGCGGTATTATGGGTTATGCCACGCCACTAAACGCTAAAACACTAAAGTACGAGGTGTTATGGGCGCCACTAAGCAATATATATAAAGTACGCGGTGTTTTGACGCCACTAAACACCGTATATATCAATTTAAAACATGATAAAAACATTATAAATCAAACCAAAGCAAATTTTCGATCACCAGAGGAAAGACTCAAGTTTTCGACATTAGTATCAACCGCCATCGCTTAAAAGGGGTACAGATCCAAAAACAAATGTTCACTTCCAAAGATCAACGATCTACTCTATTGTCTAAAATTCCTACATCTTGTCAAAGTTGACTTACGTCCGAAATACCATCAAGGTGAACCGAAACTAGCAAAGAATGTAGAAAATAGGTAGCAATCGGATAGAGAAATCTACCAAGAAGATACTCTACGTAAGAATGTACCGGTATTTCACATGACGATTCGAGGAAACAAAAGCTGCATGGATATGAAAACTTGATCTTGATAAAGGAAATTCCCGTGAAACCGTAAAATACGCCCGATGAAGCCGAACTTCCAAGTTTTCTTACAATCAAGATGGCACGTAATTGACGCCTTGAATGGGCGTAAGTGTAAATCACTTATATTGCTCGATAAAATTATCTGAGCAGAGATTTTCGTAGTTGGGATATGATTGATCACGTCTCTTAATAGTTTGTACAAGTCACAAAAGATCGTGAGAATCTTTTGGTGAATGAGATGATCGTGCATCCCCGCATGCCGGTGTCAAAAGAACACCTCAAAGACGAACATGTGGATCGCATTTCGTGAAATCATTCGAAATAGTTGTTGAAAAACAAACAAGGTACTATTAAATAACCTTATCCCCGAACCTCGTTTAGACTCCCATACGACGTAACAAGATCTTTATGGACAAACCGAGGCGAATTCTCAATCATCAAGGGAGCCGCTAATGTACAGAGTGAAGATCCGACGCGATAGTCCGAAGACCGAGTTGGACGAATTTTAAGATAATATCGAGTTTAGAAGGTAGAGTACAAATTTCGAGGACGAAATTTTGTTTAAGGGGGGAAGAAATGTAATACCCTAAAAATCTATATTATAATTTGGTAAAATTATACCTATAAAAAATAGGTGAATATGGGGTATCAAATGTTAAGATATAATTATCTTATTTTCGAAGGAAAAATCTCTTGGAAATTAGAGAATTTAAGGGCCAAAGTGCCAAAAATTATTTGAATAATGAGAGTATGTTATCTCTAATTAGGTAATTTAATAAATTACAAACTTGGAGAAATGAAATAAGAATGCTCAAAAAGCATTAAAATGACTAAATTACCCTTGTAATTATCAAATAATATAAGAGGCATGGAAATGCTAAGGTTAATGCAAGGATATGAAGGTAATAAGGTGTTCAAAGTAAGAAAATTATCAAAAAGTGATAATAAGGTAATTAGATAATTATTAGCTAATTACTTAATTCTCGAGCAAAAGAAATTATGAAATAATTATGTAAAACTCAAAAATTAGTGGTAATTGTCTTAAAATTAGTAAAAATATATTTACTAATTAATTGGAAATTTTGGAGAAAAATAGTTGAGTTTAGGTATTTTTAGACCTAAATACAAGAATGGACCAATTAGGTAATTTTGTGGAAATTTTTGGAAAAATTAAATAAATAAATCATTAAATAATTAATTAAATAAAAATAAATATTTATTAATTATAATTATGGGGCAGCCGAAAATTTAAGGAAAAATGAAGATAAGATCACATGTTTAAAATTTTGCAACTTGCATAATAAAATATATTATAATTAATTAAAGTGAAAAAGTGGTGAATAGTAATTTAGGAATTAAGAAACGGATCCTATCTGGAGATCTAGGAATAGGAATTTCAAAGTCAAGGTAAAATATTGATCGCTGAGTTTTTACCTTCAAGTGACCTCTTCCTAAGTTAAATCCGAGGTCGTTTGTGCATTTTCCTAATAAAACGAAATAGGGAAAAATGCATATAGGCATATTTTTGGATATAAAGAAAATAAATTCTAACTCAATATCTAGGAATGAGTTTGAATTTATTTTGACATATTTGGAATCAGTGAATTTTTCTGAAGAAGATGATGTTTCCGAAAAGCGTTTCCAGAACCTGGACCGCACGGACACGTTTTCGAGGAACTTCGATCGATCGTTGGAACCCGGTAAGAGACCGAAATCTAAGTTAAAATAGATATTGTTGATGAGAAATATAAGATCTTCAAAGTTATGGATTTAGAATTTTGAGATTTTCCGAGATTACGCAAAACGGGACCGATCGGGAAAATGTTTTTTTATAACCCGAAATTCCAAACAAGGCCTTATCAAAACCCTATAAATACCCCCTCCTTCACAAATTCTCACACCATTCCTTGCTCCTCTTGGCCGAAAACCTAGAGAGAGAAAGAAGAGAGCAAGGCTCGAAATCTTGCAAATAAGCCCCGTAGAATTGTCCTAAATCTTCAACGGTAAGTCTTTTGGTTTTTAGTCTTTAGTTTTTAGTTTAGTAGTTAGTAGAATTGTTAGTTAGATTTAGAAAGTAGGTGACAAGATTCCTACAAATGTTTTAGAGCCTTGTTTGCGTTTAAAAAATATGCAGAGGTGTAAACATAGTAGGGATCGAGTCGCTGAAAAGTTGTAGTTTTTATAGCTCTTTCACAAGTAGGTGTTATAATGTTAGGATAGCCTTTAAATTTCAAGTATGATTTGGGTATCATATGGGAGGGCTATTTTAGTCATTATTTTCGAAAATCATAATTGCGTCGAAGTTCTGGCAAAATTTCGGGAAGAAAATTTGCTAGAGTAACGAAGTGCTGGCGAAATTCCGCCAATTAGGGGCATAGGGGCAAAATGGTAATTTTTACCTAAAATGCCAGTTATAGTGTCAAATCACTAATGAAAGTGATACTACTCTCGTAGGACGTCAGAAACTCTGATTTGCTGCCGTCACGCTGTCCGACGAGCCGCTGGACGTTTCGCCGTTTTCCGTAAACGTGCCATTTCCGTCAAAAGTATCGAAGTACCATCAAACGAAGGTACGTTCGCGCGCATCGTAATACTAACTCGATGCTTATAGTCCGCTTATATATGGTACGGATAATTTCATAAGCCATGGGTGGAACTCGTTCGGGCCATGCACAATGACTAAGGTAATAAACTTAGATAATCACTTACAGCTTTACGGTTATATTAAGTATAATACCGTCATGTTTTCCTAGCGCTACGGACACGACAAGACATCGTGGCACACAATTAAAGTGCAGACAGATAACTTTGCTTGTAGGGCGCTTGTTATTTAATGATCATACATATCATTGCCGTAATCATAGAAATATCTGTTGAACATAAAGTGTTATATAAGCATGAGGTTAACCGTTACCTGAGATCCGATGAACGTTGGATCTCAGCTCTTACTATAGCAACACATCAAGGTCTGGAGAGAGAGACCAAGGACGGAGGATAAGAGTAAGCAGAGCGGACATCACACATGAAGTTGAAGACCGCATGGAGACCTGATCAAGGACGTCTAGTATCTAAACAGATAATGTATTAATCTTTATGAACAGGCAGATACGCCACTGTTATTGTTATAATCAGTTACTCAATGTTTTTAATCCGCCGATGCTCTACTCTGATGTTTTAAAAAAAAAAATTTTGGCTCTGAAATTGGGATGTTACATTTTATGGTATCATTCCGGCATGGATCTCGACTATGTTATTACGAATAGATTGGTGCCGAAGGCAAGGCTAGTCTACGTGGGTGTGCCATAAGTCGCTGCTAACCCGGTGAGGCCCCATGGTAGACACTTACCCGGCCATTCTGTTCTGTTAACGGAGTTAGATTCTTAAGCCTTTTAAACTCGTAGAATATTTTTGAAAATGAGTACTGATATAACACTAGTGATATGTTCTAGAGATGGACAGAAATGAGGTCCTTTGCATAAAATATTTAGGGCGAGGAAAGCGTACTGATACGTCTGATAATCCTTATATCAACATCTGATAGTCCTGATAACCCTGGTAATGTCACCTACCGACGACAACTTTGATTACCCAGGGGATCATAGATTTTGAAAATCAGATCCGACACAAATTCTGATAACCTACTCGATAACTCGATAGTCGTCGCCTTTGTGCCGAACGATAGTTCTATCCTAGCACAAAGCTTGTAGGTGGAGCTAGGCCACGCCGACGAAACTCTAAGACCGACGAATAGAAATACATGCGGTATTTGACCAATGTTAAAGATGTCTATCTAAGAACCATTACATAATTCCGTATCTCTCTCGGATATTGGACTAGATCCACTCCTCATCACTCTCCTCGAAACCACTCCCGAGTGGAAAGCACAAACGAGCTCCTAGGAGAAGGACTATCTAAAGTTTTCATATACCATTCATCGTCTCAAGTGGCGGGAAACCCACAAGATCTAGGAAAAAGGAATCGTGGATGACCTACGTAAGATAGATAAGGAATGGGAAAACATAGTTGTGATGTTAGATCCCTGAGACGTAATATAAAAGCAGATATAACCAAGTAGGGTTTGTACGTACAGATGATTATAACATCTTAAGCATATCTTGAGTATATATTCGTTATGGATATTTCAAATAACCTTGATAAATTCTGAAATCTCTTATCATTCCAATAACTTTATTTACTCTAAAAGCCCGAAAATCCACATCTTTCATTAGTAAGATCATTCTTCCGACGATGACAACCGTGAATATTTGCTGCAGCTAAGCTATCAAGATGACTCCGAGAATGATTCTTTCTATGAACCAAATCTTCTACAACATGTCCTGGATACAAACAAAGAGTTGATCAGTGTCCTACGAACCGAGTATTTGATGGCATTCAAAGGCTAGTTTTAGACAATATGTAAGCAAGTAGTTATAAATTTAGTTATAAGTTGTAACTACGGATGTTAAAACTAGTTAAATGATATAGTATCTTTTTCTATGAACAATGTGTGTTATAGAGGTAATACAAAGCTTGTTCCCTAAAGAATTATTAATCTTAAATAGAAAGACAGATGAAAGATTGGCAAGGAATCGAAGTGCTTGGGGGCCAAGATCAAGATGAAGATGCAGTAGACAACCACTAGTGATGCCAATCCCAAGACAACATCTTGAACACCAAAGTGAGTTGCAAGAGTCAAGGAACGACCGGTTGAGCAAATAACTCGAATGGACAAACCGATAGAGCAAGAGACTCAAATGGAAAAGTTGAAGGAGCAAACATCTATGAAAGAAAAGTCGAAGAGCAAAGCAGACACTTATTGATACCCTCCTAGCCGAAAGACAAGAAAGGCAGATTGAGAGACAACTGGAAACCTGCCATCTGATGAAATGTAACTTAGAGGAGCTGCGTAGATCAAGGAATGCCAAAGCAGAGCAGATCAAGTCGTTATGGACTTAGGCCTACACGAAAAGGAAGGCGCCTTGGCTCGAAATCAAGGGAAAAGCAAGAAGGTAGCTCGACTAAACAACGTAACCATTCACAAATGCCAGACTCCAACAAAGGTCCAAAATGCGGGAGGTACCATCCCGGTGATAGCTGTATTGGGAGACGGGTTTGTTTCAGTGCCAGCCAGGACACATTATAGCAAACTCGTACCGAGGAAGCTACAGAGAAACGTGTTTGCTATCAATGTCCTGGAGTCGGGCACATTATTAAAGACTGTTTGGAGCACGAAGGCACCACCAAGATATTAATTACAATAAACAACAGTTCAACCACGGAGTGAAGGGACCCCGACCATGCCCAAAATGTGGGAGATATCATCGTCAAAGTACTAACTGTGATGGGAAGGCATTATGCTTCAAGTGTCGCACTGACACACTTCAAAAGTGCGCCAAGGATAGGAAAAACCCTAAGTCGAGCTTGAGTCACGAACATAGACTTATATTAGCATCGCTCGATGCGGAAGTCGGAGAATCCTCGAGATGGTTCCGGATACTATCGTTTAGTTAAAACTATTTCGGTAGATATTATGAACCGATCCAAGTTCTAAACCGATCAATTCCTTTCGATGCTTGTACGGATCCTTTTGGGATGCATACGTATATTTCCTTACGTTGTATTAGTAGCTACACCATTGGGTGTGAGCTTATAGCTTGTAGAGCGTATTTTGAACCCAGTTTCGGATATAATATAAATCCTCCTACGACTTCATAACATCGACGACATTCTAAATAAGCGTTAAACAAACGACTGATATCAGGGTTATAAGAATTATCGGAGGCCGATATCAGGGTTATCAGAAACTGATATCAGGATGATCAAAATTGATGTACCGATAGAAAGTGGTACACCGGTTCAAGATGGTATACCGGTACAGACTGGTACACCGAGGTATGGTAGTACATCGACCTTAGGCTATATCAGTACTCATTTTCAAAACATGCTCCAAATTTTTTGAAAAGGCTTTGAACCTAACTCCGTTAACCGAACAGAATGGCCAGGTAAGTGTCTACCATGGGGGCCTCACCGAGTTCACGGCGACTGATTGGCACACCCACGTAGGCTAGCCTTGCCTTCGGCACCAAACTGTCAGTAATAACATAGTTAAATTCATGCCAGGACTACTGCTCTGATACCAAATGTAACAACCCGACTTTTCTAAAGCAGTATAAATTTTTTTTTTTTTTTAAACATCATTTCAAAATGATCAGAGTAGTGCACCGGAGCGATTGAGTAACTGATATATATATTAAAATACCCATGGTAGCATGTCTTGCTGTATAAATAGCGGTACAAGAGTGTTTCAAAAGTATAACAGAAAGAAGTCTTCAGCCGCTACTCCTAGGCGTGCTGCTTGTCCTTCTCCTCGATCCTCGGTCCTCCCGAACCTGACGCTATGTTAAGAGCTGAGGTCCATGCATCGAACCCCAGGTAACGGTTAACCTCATGATTACATACATCATATATGTACAACAGACATTCAAATATCTTGGCAACATTTACTATGATCAGACATAGGGAATACATAATCAGATATGTATGGCAATAACAATACAGTCGGATGTAAGGTTAAAGCACAATGAGGAATGTACATAATCAGATATGCACGGCCGAACAATACAATGGATGTAAGGTTAAAGCACAATGAGGAATGTACATAATCGATATGCACGGCCGAAACAATACAATCGGATGTAAGGTTAAAGCACAATGAGGAATGTACATAATCGATATGCACGGCCGAACAATACAATGGGATGTAAGGTTAAGGCATAATGGATAGTGATACAGTCGGATTTATGACATGACGAATAATACAATCGGATGTATAATGCATAACAGATAAATAAGTAATGCATAACAACAGACAATCGAGTACAGACAAAAGTACAATCAGAGTACACACATGACAGAGGAAACACACATATTCATACAATAACCATCAGAGTTAGTGTTACAGTACACGAACGTACCTTCGTTGACGGATTACGGTATTTCTAGCACGTTTTACAGAAAACTGTACTTTTACTAAAATCGTGAAATCTCCAACAATGCTCGTCGGGCGTAAATGTAAGCAAATCAGAGTTTCTGATATCCTATAAGGGTAATATCACTTTCATTAGTGATTTGACATTATAACTGGCATTTTAGGTAAAAATTACCATTTTGCCCTTCTACCCCTAATTGGCGGAATTTCGCCAGCACTTCGTTACTCTGACTAATTTTCTTCCCAAAATTTCGCCAGAACTTCGATGCCATTTTGATTTTCGAAAACAAAGACTAAAATAGCCCTCCCATATGATATCCAATCATACTTGAAAAATTAAAGGCTATTCTAGCATTACTACCCTTACTACTGAAAGAACTACGAAAGCTTAAGTACCGAAAAACTTACCCAGAGCTTCGCTACAGATTTTCCCAGAGCACCTCTCTCTAAAATCCTCTCTCTAGAATCGGATTTTCTCTTCAAATGGTGTGAGAAATGAAGAGGAAACTTGGCTATTTATAGAAGAAAATGTGACACTATTCACTACTTTTTCATATCGGATATCGGCCGCCGGATCGCACTTTGCCACATGTCACGATCCTCACCGGGCCACTTGGCAGCTGACATCATCATTTAAAGCCATGATGTCATGGTGGTTATGTCATCTACTTGTTTGAGAAGTTTCCTACCGATAAGTTCCCGATCGGTACCCGATTCGCGTGATTTCGGAAAAATCTCAAAATTCTGGATTTACAACTTTGAAAACATATTCTCACTTAGTAGAAATTTCCAAGTTAACCTATATTTTGATTCCATATAGGGCTCCAACAGTCCAGTTGAGTCTTTCTCGAAAAACGTGTCCAAACGGGACCGGTGTCGAAACTTGTTTTCAGAAACACCCATCTCTTCAGAAAAATTCACTGAATCCAAATATGTTCATGAAAATTCCCAATTCTTTTCCAAATGTCACAACATAACCTTTTCGTCCTTTTGGCTATCTGGCCTTTTCTCGTATTTCCCTATTTCGTCTTATTAGGAAAAAGCACAAACGGCTTCGAATTAACTTCCGCAAGAGTTTAACGGAAGATAAAATCCCACTGATTAATATTTTACCTTGACTTTGGGAATCCCATTCCTAGATCTCTAGATAGGATCCGTTTCCTAATTCCCATTTTACTATTCACCCTTTTTCACTTTAATTAATTATATTATATTTTAATTGCAAGTTGCAAACTTATATACATATATATATATTTTTGTTTTTCTCTTTTCCTTTTCATTATTTATTTTTTTTTCTCTGCCCTTGATTTTCGTTTTTTTAATTATTATTATTATTTTTTATTAATTATTTAATTAATTATTTAATTAATTAAATAATTATTTTCACATAATTTTTACAAAATTTCCCTATTGGTCCATTCTTGCATTTAGGCTTAAAAATACCTAAACTCACCTATTTTTCTTCAAAATTTCCAATTAATTAGTAAATATACTTTTACTAATTTTCAACCACTTTCCACTAATTTTGAGCTCTACATAATTATTCTGAATTTTCCTTGCTTATGCTTAAGCAATTAGCCCAATATTACTTAATTACTTTCTTATCAATAGTTGATAGTTTTCTTAATTATCACACCTCATTACCTCATGACTTTTACACTGACACATTTGTTTCCATGTGTTCGTATTATCTTAGCATCTACGGGGGTATTACAGTCATTTCAATACTTTTTGGGTATTCTTCTACAATTTCTCCAAGTTTGTAACTTAATAAATTACCTAAATTAGGGGCAATATCCTTCCCTATTTCAAGTAGATTTTTACTTGTTTCTTTTATAGCTTTCACAGGGTATTTATAACCCATAATGTGCTTGGGGACCTATTTGCAAATTCCCAAACTTCTAGGGACCTAATTGCAAATTTTCTAATCTCAAGAGAAATTACCTTAACAACAAGGTAAATTCAATACAAGGTGTTTGAGACCTCATATTCACCTATTTTTAATAGGTATATTTACTCATTTATGATATTTTCCCTAAGTCAGATTTTGAGGTGTTACATTTGAAATGATGTTTAAAGAAAAAAAAATTTATACTGCTTTAGAAAAGTCGGGTTGTTACAGACTTCTACATGCATATATATATAACACATTCATGATCTAGGAAATTAACTTATTAATAAAGATATATAAGTAAGAAAAAAAGAAACAATACATACATGGTCTTCTATTCATGTGTGTCAATGAATATAAATTGATTAGCTGGTAATTTAAATCAGAACTGCACATATAATATTAAAAAGGAAAATAAATAAATAAATAAATGAATATCCAATTATGGAGAAAACAACTAAAAGGACATATATACCCAACATGAAGCCCCTCCATTCACAACGTTGTCATGGAAAATATGATGCAGTGATGATTCAGATATGTCTGTCTCTTCTAAACTTATATATTTCAATAATATTGAGATATGGGTAACATGTGTAGTTTATTATTCAATTCATTGTTTAGTATAATATAATATATGAGTTTTTATTTACTTATATATATTCCATAAATTTATTATTTTATCAATTCATCCACTGCCTTGATTGAAACAATATTATTTTAAAATTTAATTAAAACAGATGAAATGATGTGGCAACCTGCAGGCAATTGTTAGATGATAAAATTAATTGTTTTTTCAAGAATTATTTTCAAACAAGATTATCTGAGAAAGTGACTAAGACATGAATGTATTAATATTATTTGGGATTTGCACAAAATAAAAAAAGGAGAGACAGAGAAGAGTGTGTTGTTGTAGTTGATAATTATTTATTTTGTGAATATATATTTGTCTTTGTATTTCAAACAAGAAAGATTAAACAGAGAAAGATAGGAAGGAAGTGGATGTAAGTATTATAGATCTAGCAACTTGAGAAGACATAATGGCTTCAAATCGATCAGTAGTACATCCATCCACTAATAAAAACAATTATATAATACACACACCAAAGTTCAAAATAATATATATATATCATTAATTAATTAATATTATATAAGGGAAGATAAGAAACAGGCTATTAAATTATAAATTAATAATGGACCCCTCTTGGAGACAAAGACAATTTAAGAATATAATGGCTTGGAAAAATGATCTCACCCCTTTCACTCAAATTCATTGTGGAAGTGTCCCACCATTATTAATTTCTACCCATTCATTTTTTTATGGTGATTAGTATCTTTCAACTAGCTTGATTATGACACTTCAAACTCCAAAAATAGAAATCAAGAAAAGGAAGAAAGAAAACATATACATATGATCAAAAGGTAAATTCTAAACAATAATTAATCAAGTTTTGGCATATACATGCATGCATGTCTCCCTTTTTTTTTTATATCATACACACAACAAATACTTATTTCAAGTGATTAAATTGAGTAGGAGGGATTCGATTCTCTTTAGAGATAACATTAATATATATATTTTTATAGAAAAAATGATTATATTGTTAAAATAAAGCATCAATTAATCAGTTATTTGGATACTTGGCAGTAAAATTTAGAGAGAGAGAAAACGTCAAATGTCGGGTGCCTTAATAAAAACAATTTATTTATTTTTTTTGCATGAAGCATCCGGTATCTTGGATCCACCTCCTTTAACTCGGAGGATTTATCAGAGATTCAGACTAATTTGGATCAAGTCCTCTAGTTAAGCTGGTACGACCCCTTACCAATTAAACCAAGTGATTGGTAGTATAAAAAAAAGAAAGAAAGAAAGAAGAAGAAGCATATTTTCATCTATCACCTTGTACCTATTAAATAAAAAGGAAAACATGAAAAATTTAACAAGAATTAAATTAAAAGTGTTAAGCTATCTAAATTAAATTTAAAAAACAAAATGTAAAGTTAAAAAAAATTAAAAAAAAAAATTATTAACTGTATAATGTAAATCACCATTATTTCAATGCCAACAGAAATCAGAATATAATGGTTCCTCTTAAACGACATTTTTTTCATGTAAAACTTTTTCATCAACATGAATATAATTGGACATTTTATTGGTGCCCTAATGTGAAGTTCTTTAATGTGATTTTTTTAAAAAAAAATTACAATACACAAATTTAAAATCTATCTTAATTAAAGAAGTCTTAAATACCTGATCACTCAACCCAATTATCATCACTATATTATACTCCTTCTGGTCCTAATTATAGGAACACATTTTGGAGTTGGTTTTGGTCCTAATTATAAGAGTAAGTTTTAACTTTTGTCATTTTTTTTTTCCTATAATACCCCTATTTATACTTATTATTAGGAGCATTTATATATATGTGTGTGTATACGTGTGTGTAGATAGATCTATATGTATACACATATATATTTATATAGCAAAACCATTATGTCAATCAGAAAGCGTGTGGAAAGAAAAATTGGTTGGAGAGATATGTGGCGGGGTTGTAATTCACTTTTACTTATGTCATTTTAAATTTATATAAGAGCATTTTAGGAAAATGAGTAAAATTAACTAATTTAACTCCTCTCCTTAATCCCCAAAAATCGGTTAAATAGCTCCTATAATTAGGACCGGAGGGAGTACTTAGCAAGACAATTAAACATTTCAACAATATTGGTTTTTGGTAGGGTGATCTATATTAATTAGTTAAACGATTCGTCTCTGCGAAATTTTATATATATATATATATGATTAGACTAAATTGTCTTTCTCATCTGAACATATCTATTAGTATTTAATATATCTGTCTTTTCCTAATTAATTGAAGTTATTATAACGAGTTAATACTGATTAATGGTGGACCAAAGAATCATGACAATGGCCGACCAAATCAAATATTCAACTTAATAATTAATAAAGTATCTTAATTTTTTGTTTAAGTTTTCTTCTGAATTGAAGTTTGATGATCATTATTAGTTCTAACTTCTAAATAATCTGTCCAAGCATCAATTCACGAGTCCATTCTATTCTATGAAATCAGACTTATATTCTTTGTCTGAATTGAATCATTGGAAAACGTGTGTATTCTATATTTCTTTCGTGAGAAAAATATAAAAAGAAAATTCCACCAACAAAAATACAAATTGATTATTTTGATGATGATTCTAATTTCACGTCAATTTCCTGTTTCTTAATTCATCATGATATATATAGTATCGTATTGTACTTTGTACCTATGTCGATATATAAAAAAGAAATATAATTTTAATGTTTAATTCAAAATACTAAAATTATATTGCAATATGGATAGATCATATCATATCATGTGTGTGTGTGTATAATGTATGTATAACTTTGAACTGAAAAAACAATTGGTGATTGAAAATAAAATTTGAGTCTTTTATTTTACCAAAAAATTTGATTCTTTTAAAATGTTATATTCAATCTCTTAGGAATTTTCTATTTTGATGGTAATATATAGGAATAAGGTGCAAATCCACCACAAAAATATTTAAAAATCTCACTATTGCCCTAGAGTTTTTTTTTTTTGGTTTTGATGTCACCCTCGACGTTTAAAAATATAGCAATGTTGCTCCTGACGGTTAACAAAGTTAATTTTGATTGTTAACTCTTTAATTTAACTGAAATAATACATATGGAATTCTTACATGACACTTAGTACCAACAGGATGACACTTAGAACAAAAGATTATGAGGTGGTGTAATGACTAATGAGTAGTGTCAGGTAGCCGGTAAAATAACATATGTGGTTAACAGTTAAAATTAATTATATTAGCAGTTAAGTCAACTAACATTATTATGTTTTTAAATTTCTGTGGTGTTTGGTGTTATTACTACTGAAAAAACTTCCAAAGTGACTCTAGAAAAATATTAGATATATAACTCTCGTCCAAGTCAGAATGTAATATATTTATACTAATGTTTAATAAAAATAATTATCCTTCTACTATATACAAATAACAAGAATTATTTTGTCTTATTTTCTTAACATGACTATTAGTATATTATGTATTTATCAGTTGATTTTTCTTCATAATTTTTTGGGTTACAACTATTCAACAAGCTGAGTTCTTACATATCTCCAGACAATAAATTTTGTTATGTAAGGAGGAGGCGATGGTGACAGCTATAGAGTATAGAGCAGTCGGTCAGGGAAAAAGATGGGGACCACCCCGTTGTAGGCGGAAACTGCCCATTTGACGGCTAACTACGTGGCATTCATCTATTGGTTTTTGTCATCTTCTTCACCTCTTCCTCTCCTTCACTCATTCTCACCAATCCATCACTTTGAATATGTACTTACTTAGGCTTTAAATACTCACTCCGTCCCTAATTATAGGAGCAATTTAACCGATTTTGGGAGAATTAAGGAGAGGAATTAAATTAGTTAATTTTGCTCATTTTCCTTAAATGTCCTTATATAAATTTAAAATGACACAAGTTGCCCTAATTATAAGTGTTTCTAATTTACCTTACGTTAGATATCCATGACATATTAGTTTATATATGTATATTAGTTGTTTTTTATATAGCCATGTGTATACATATATGTGTGTGTATATATGTGTATACATATAGATCTATCTACATACATAGAGACACACACTCATATATCTACACACACACACACACACACATATATATGTTTATATATGTGTGTGTGTTCACACATATATATCTACACATATATATATTGACACACATAAACACAAATCTACATATATATGTAAACACACATATATATAATGCTCCTAATAATAAGTATAAATAGGGGTATTATAGGAAAAAAATGACAAAATTTAAAAATTGCTTTTATAATTAGGACCAAAACCAACTCCAAAATTTGCTCCTATAATTAGGGACGGAGGGAGTATAAGATTTAGTTAAAAATGTATGTCTAAAATAGGTAATTTTTTAATAAAATGATTGTTAATTGCTTTACTATTCTTATTAATTTTATTACTATCAACAAGATTTTAAAGTTTAAGTAGTCTTTTTCTTTCATTCTCCCAAAATTTATTTTGATGTTAAATAAAAAATATCAATCTCATTTATCTCCCTTATATTATCTTAATTAATTTAATAATTTTCCCACTCTTGAATTTTTTTTTTTTTTAAAAAAGCACTCTATCTTTTTTTCATTTATCTCCCTTATATTATTTTAATTAATTTAATAATGTTTCCAACTCAATCTCCAAGGCCAGCCTCTTTTCTCAAGGATTCCACCGGTTTAGACTAATCTAAATTCGAATAATGCGGATACTCATAAAGAGGATGACCCTTTCAAACTAGGAGCTAACCCTGGACTAAAAGAATTCGCACTTCATGCTGCTAGACTAATTACACATTGGTCTCCACCCTCCTTATTTCTACGTTTGAGGGGTATTCTTAAAAAAGTAACATCCAAGTCTTACATATCACTTTGGTCCTATTTATAAGTCCAATTTGACCAAATCTCACATACCAAAGAAAGTTAGGTATCTCAATGATTATAGAGCAAATTTCCAACTTTACCCTCATTTATGAATGAGTACCTTTTAAAATTTATTGTCAGATCTCTCTCGTCTTTTTCTCTTTCCAATATAGCTAGTCAATCTCTCTCATCATCATTAATATGGGCAAAATTGTCACAATCTCATCTATTTGGTTAAAATGGACTTATAAATAGGACCAAATTTTTTGGTCAAACTGGACTTATAAATAAGACCAGAGTGGTATAACTGGAAAAAATAACCGATCTAATATTTTTTTTCTTACTATAAATTAAATTAATTAATTAGGTATTATATTTAGAATCAAGAAGGATGATGCATATAGTCCATTTGTACCGTGATCATTAATCAATATACACATATATAACCATCAAGCGCTTAGGTCAACTGGTAAGGGGTTGTCTTAGCTTAACCATGGGTCTTGAGTTCGAGACGTGGGAATGCAGCAGGCGTGGGTGGTAGAGGCTTCCCCCCGAAAGGGGCCAACCCGGTCTCGGTCCGGATTAGTCTGGGGCCGTTGATGTGCCTGAAAGATGGCCTGCCCTAGGATATCGGACGCTCTAAGCAAAAAAATATACACATATATAACATTAAGCTAATTTTGGTATAGCTAGCCCATAACACAACAACATATCCATAGATGTTACCCGTATACTCTTTCTGGATCCTTATTATAAGAAATTAACTAATAATTCTTATAAATCAATAAAAAAAGTTAAAGTAATTAAATTTATCCTAAAACTTAAGTAATTTTCAATATTACCTCTATTAATTGCACTAAACTTTAATATCATATTAATTATTACTCTCATTCACTATCCTTATTAATTATCGATATACAAGGAAAAAATATTTAATGCTATTTGGAAATAAGTAAATGCTTTATAAAAAATAAAAAAATACATTTATTAGTTGGTGCCTTAGAATAAGGATCAGAGGGAGTATATGCTTAAATTTCATACTCTAATAATTACTATTTAATATCGCTATGGAGAAAGAGAAAAAGATGATAAGAGAAACTTGACCCTTATAAACCCAATATATAAATGGGAATTCATGCACGAATAATCACAAATGAAAATTAAGTGAATTATTATTATGTATGTAATGGATGATATTTTCAAAGTGACTCTTGTTGGCTCTAATGTTGCGTTGATGACAACATGTGGGCACCCCAAGAAATAGGAATTGTAGATTCATATGTTCGTTTGATTTTGCAATGACAAAAGCAACAACCAAATATCTAACTTACAACCACAAAAAGACATATATAAACATATATTACTTAATTAAGCGCATTCTATTTTTAATTATTCTGCCTAATGCTTCCACAAAATTTAACATTTTTTAATTCCACAATTATTTCCACAATATGAAGTGAAAACTGACACATTCATTATTATTACTACTATTGTATTAATGGCTTTAATTTACACATAATCTATAATCAAATGATCTGGCTTATGTTTGAAAATGGAAAGTCCACGTTGAATATATATATGTATATATTAAAAGTTGATGCGTATATATCTTTTTTTAAATGATCAGCTTTTGGGGAAGAGGAATATTATAGAGAGTATAACTCTAGATTTCAAGTCAGACCTACAGCTATCGTTTTATTGATAAGGACGTAACTCACTTAATCATGCTTTGGTCCCAAAAAAAAAAAAAAACTCATTGGATCATGAAGGGTGAGAATATTTAACTCTAAATATATACACAAGGGAGTTGGTTGGCATACATGATTATTATCATTATTATTCAAATCCTGTGGTGTGTATCATAATTAGATAATTAAGTTATTAAGTTTGTTTAATTTTTTTTTAATTTACCTATATTTAGAATCATGAATTGTATCTTAGGAGGGATAGTAAAGAACTGCATTAAACTTAGCTTTAACCTTTAAATGGGCAATTACCACAAAAAGTGATTATGATGCTCTACTTGGTGACTAATTATGAAAACCACCAAGTCATTCTAAGATGTTCCTTATAATAGGGATTGAAAGCAATATTATATTTTATATGTGTGTGTGTAATTGGCCACTTTATTTTGGACCATAAATATTATAAACTACTACTTTTAGTCATTAATACAGAAGCTAGTTACGAAGTTAGATTTTGTTCTAAATATAAGACATCAATTCATTTTGTATTCCAAATTCATAATATTTTATTCAAATCATCTATTTTTATTACACATATTGAGAAGTTTTCATCCAAGAGTACTGTTATATATAATGAAATAGGTCATTTTAAGAAAAACAATATATATTTGTTATAAATAACTAAACTAATTTTTTTAGTATTTACAAATTAGTTATCTAACTCCTATATTAAGGATATATACTCATCATAAAACAAGTTTTATCCTACTAGCTGATGTTGGCTACATGGATTGCAACCAATTAAAAATAAAATTTGGAGGCTCATAATTTTAATATGAGAAGTGAGATACTATGAACCATATTCGCCTTATCCTTGATCGAAGATTATATGTGGTCGTCAATGTTCAAAATTGGGTGAAAAACCAAAAAGATATATATAATACTTCTACTACTACAATAACAATAAAGCATTATCTCACTATGTGGGGTAGATAACATAGATCACACGACGTTATTGTACTCTGTCAAAAATCAGATATTTAAATAGATTATTAACTAAAAAATTCCGCTCTATAACATCATTGAGTGTTCACCTCTGTTTTCCTTGACCTTTTTTCAGAGGATTCCATAATGCTTGATCAACCATTCTCACCGTGCACTCAATGGCCTTCTTGAAATATATCCAAACCACCTCAAATGATTTTCTACAATTTTCTCTGTAATAGAGGCCATTCCAACTCGTTTACATATATATATGATCATTACGAATATTATCTTTTCTTGTATGACCTTACATCTATCTCAACATCCTCATCTCGAACACCCCCATTTTATGTTCATGTTGTCTTTTTAAAACCCAATATTAACTACCATATGGTATTGCTAGTTTTATATATAGCCGTGCGAAAAAACTTCCCTTTTATATTATTAGGTACTTTCAGATCATATATAACTCTAATAGCTTTTCTCTATTTATAACAACTTGCTTGAATTCTATGATTAATATCTTCATCAATTTCACCATCTTGTTGTATAACTGATCTCAAATATCTAAACTTTGTCACTTGCAAAATGACTTCCCCCACCCCCTAAATTTAACTTCAACTCCACTTATAACTTGTCTCTTATCAAAATTGTAATGTATATATATTCAGTTTTGCTTTCACTCAGATGAAAGCCCTTCAACTCTATAGTCATTCTCCATATCTCAAGTTTAGAATTAATTTCTTCTCTAGTTTAAGCCAATAGAACTATATCATCTGCAAAAAGTATAATACCCGAATATTTATCTGGAATATTATAAATAAAAGTTGGATATTTCTGATAAGTGAAATTTCAATCTCCGGTCTTGTATAAATACAGTCTATTTTCTAAGTAGAATTTCTGCAAGAAATTAGGGAATTTAAGGGCCAAAGTGCCAAAATGACCAAAATGCCCTAGAAAGGGTAATTAACTTAGAAAATTTATGGAAAAATCCTAAAAGACAGTTAAATGACCAAGTGAGTTAGGAGAGTATATAATCTCTAATTTTTGTAATTTTATAAATTATGAAATTGGAGAAATTGTTGGAAAATACTCAAAAAGGAAGTGAAATGACCATAATACCCTTGTAATTTCTAAAAATGCAAGAAGCATGAAAATACTAATGTTAATACAAGAGTATGAAGGTAATGAGGCTTTGTAATTAAGAAAATTATCAACAGGTGATAATGTAATACCCCAAAAATACGTATCATAATTTGGTAAGATTATACCTATAAAAAGTAGGTGAATATGGGATATCAAATAATAAGATATAATTATCTTATTTTCTAAGGAAAAATCTCTTGGAAATTAGAGAAATTAAGGGCCAAAGTGCCAAATGACCAAAATGCCCCTAAGGGACATAAATATTTAGGAAAAATGTGAAAAATCCTAAAAGTCGGTGAAATAATTATTTGAATAATGAGAGTATGTTATCTCTAATTAGGGTAATTTGACAAATTACAAACTTGGAGAAATTGAATAAAGATATTCAAAAAGTATTGTAATGACTATAATGCCCTCACAAATTCTAAAATACTTTGAGAACACGGGAAACAGAAATGTCGGTGTTATAATTATGAGGTAATGGGACATTTTAATTAAGAAAATTATCAACTAATGATAATAAAGTGATTAAGTAATTTCTAGCTAATTACTTAAGTCTCAGGCAAAAGAAATTATGAAATAATTATGTAAAACTCAAAAATTAGTGGTAATTGGCTTAAAATTAGTAAAAATATATTTACTAATTAATTGGAAATTTTGGAAAAAAATAGTTGAGTTTAGGCATTTTTAAAGCCTATATGCAAGAATGGACCAATAGGAAAATTTTGTAAAAATTATGTGAAAATAATTATTTAATTAATTAAATAATTAATTAAATAATTAATAAAAAAAATAAAAAAAAACGAAATAAAATAAAAAAGGGCAGAAAAAATAAATAAATAAAAAAAATGAGAAGGAAAAAGAGAAAAAAAATATATATATATATATGTATAAAAGAATTTTGCAACTTGCTATTATAATATGATATAATTAATTAAAGTGGAAAAAGGGTGAATAGTAATATTATATTTAGGAAACGGATCCTATCTAGAGAACCAGGAATGGGAATTCCAAAGTCAAGGTAAAATATTAATCAGTGGGATTTTATCTTCCATTAAACTCTTGCGGAAGTTAATTCTGAAGCCGTTTGTGATTTTTCCTAATAAGACGAAATAGGGAAATTCTGAGAAAAGGCCAGATAGCCAAAAGGACGAAAAGGTTATGTTGTGACATTTGGAAAAGAATTGGGAATTTTCATGAACATATTTGGATTCAAGAATTTTTCTCAAGAGATGGGTGTTTCCGAAAACAAGTTTCGACACCGGACGCGTTTGGACACGTTTTTAGAAAGACTCAACTGGACTGTTGGAGCCCTATATGGAATCAAAATATAGGTTAACTTGGACATTTCTACTAAGTGAGAATATGTTTTCAAAGTTGTAAATCCAGAATTTTGAGATTTTTCCGAAATCACGCGAATCGGGTACCGATCGGAGAAATCGGTCTGAAAGCTTCTGGAAGGTGACACATGGCCACCTCCCATTGGCCAAACCCCTTGAATTTCGGTCAAGTGTGAACACAAAAGGGGGAAGAAAGGGTTTTTTTTGAAAAGTTGCTTTGGACGGCCCAGATCGCTTCTCACAAAGTTGATGCGACGGCCGAAATCCTACCACCGTTTCTATAAATACCCCCCCCTCCTTCACTTTTCTTCACACCATTCCTTCTTGCCTATTTCGAAATTCTAGGGATAGAAAGTAGAGAGAAGCTCTGGGAAGTTCTGCCGAAGTCTTCAACGGGTAAGTCTTTCGGTCTTTAGTTTTTAGTCTTTAGTTCATTAGTTAGTGAGGCTAGAGTAGTCTTTATTTTTATGTTTTGATATTATATGGGAGGGCTATTTTAGTCTTTATTTTCGAAAATCATGATGGCGTCGAAGTTCTGGCGAAATTTTGGGAAGAAAATAGCCTATGTAGCGGAAGCGCTGGCGAAATTCCGCCAAGTAGGGGTATAGGGGCAAAATGGTAATTTTTACCTAAAATGCCGCTTATAATGTCAAATTACTAATGGAAGTGACATTATTCTCATAGGATATCTGAAACGTTGATTCTGCTGCCGTTACGCCCCCGACGTGCGGTTGTAGGATTCTTGCACGTTTCTCCGTAGAAAGTACGTTTTCCGCGGTAGTACCTAACGTTGCCAACGAAGGTACGTTCGCGTCTCGTAACACTAATCGATGATTATTGAATGATTATATGTGATAATATGTTATGTGAATAGTTTGGTGCCGAAGGCAAGGCTAGTCTATGTGGGTGTGCCATTTAGTCGCCGTAAAGTCGGTGAGGCCCCCCATGATAGACACTTACCTGGCCATTCTATTCGGAGCTAGATGCTCCGTGTCTATGGAACCGTACTTAGATACCCGTGTCTATGGAACCGTACTTAGATACTCCGTGCCTATGGAACCGTACTTAGACACACTGTGATTAAGGAATCGTACTTAGATCACTATTACAGTTTTATGTTGTTGTACCGGCTTGATCAATCTTTGTGAAATTAGAAATACCTGTTGTACATATACTGTTTATAAGCATGAGGTTAACCGTTACACGAGATCCAATGGGGTAAATTGGATCTCGCCTATATCTTTCAGTCCTGAGGACCGGAGAGCCGAGAAGAGAAGCAAGCGAGCCACGTAGAAGATCCAGTTGAAGATTTCTTTCTGTTGTATTATACCTTTGAACCACACGGTTTTGTACCGTTGTTGTATTCAGCCAGACTTACGGCATTTTATATGTACATATCAGTTACTCAATCGCTCCAATGCTCTACTCTGATCATTTTGAAAGGATGTTTTAAAAAAAAAAATTTATACTGCTTTTGGAAATTGGGTTGTTACAGATAATGAAGTAATTAAGTAATATTGGGCTAATTACTTAGGCATAAGCAAAGGAAATTCAGTAATAATTATGTGAAGCTCAAAAATTAGTGGAATATTAGTAAAAATGTATTTACTAATTAATTGGAAATTTCTATGAAAAATCATGGAGTTTAGGTAATTTTAAGCCTAAATACAAGAATGGACCAATTAGATAATTTTGTGGAAATTTTTGGAAAAATTAAATAAATAAATCATTAAATAATTAATTAAAAAAATAAATATTTATTAAATATAATTAAGGGCCAGCCGATTTTCCCAAGAGAAAAGAAAAAGAAAATAAAAATGAATATAAGAAGCAAGTTGTGCAAGTTGCACATTATTTTATTATTATAATTAATTAAAGTAAAATATGTGAATAATAATTTTAAAATTAGGAAACGGATCCTATCTAGAGATCTAGGAATAGGAATCCCAGGGTCAAGGTAAAATATTGATCGGTGAGTTTTTACCTTCAAGTGACCTCTTAGGAAGTTAATTAGAGGCCGTTTGTGCATTTTCCTAATAAGACGAAATAGGGAAATTCTGAGAAAAGGCCAGATAGCCAAGAGGACGAAAAGGTTATGTTGTGACATTTGGAAAAGAATTGGGAATTTTCATGAACATATTTGGATTCGGTGATTTTTTCGAAGAGATTGATGTTTAGAAAACAAGTTTCGACACCGACGCGTTTGGACACGTTTTTCGAGAAAGACTCAACTGGACTGTTGGAGCCCTATATGAAATCAAAATATAGGTTAACTTGGACATTTCTACTAAGTGAGAATATGTTTTCAGAGTTATAAATCCAGAATTTTGAGATTTCTCCGAAATCACGCGAATCGGGTACCGATCGGAGAAATCGGTCTGAAAGCTTCTAGAAGGTGACACGTGGCCACCTCCCATTGGCCAAGACACTTGGATTTTCGGCCAAGTGTGAATGCAAAAGGGAAGGAAAGGGTTTTTTGAAAAGTTGCTTTGGACGGTCCAGATCGCTTCTCACAAAGTTGATCCGACGGCCGAAACCCTACCTCCTTTTCTATAAATACCCCCCTCCTTCACATTTCTTCACACCATCTCTTGCTCCTTGGCCGAATTCTAGGGAGAGAAAGAAGAGAGAGAAGCTCTGGGGGAAGTTCTGCAGAAGTCTTCAACGGGTAAGTCTTTTGGTCTTTAGTCTTTAGTTCGGTAGTTAGTAGAATTGTTAGTTAGATTTAGGAAGTAGGTGATGAGATTCCTATTCTTGTTTTAGGCCTTGTTTGCGTTGAAAAAATATGCAGAGGTAAAAACATAGTAGGGATCGAGTCGCCGAAAAGTTGAAGCTTTCGCAGTTTTTCAAAGTTAGGGGTAGTAATGCTAGAATAGCCTTTAAATTTTCAAGTATGATTGGGTATCATATGGGAGGGCTATTTTAGTCATTATTTTCGAAAATCATAGTTGCGTCGAAGTTCTGGCAAAATTTCGGGAAGAAAATTTGTCAGAGTAACGAAATCTTGCGAAATTCCGCCGATTAGGGGTAGAGGGCAAAATGGTAATTTTTACCTAAAATGCCGATTATAGTGTCAAGTCACTAATAAAGGTGATATTATTCTTATAGGATATCGAATCTCGATTTGCTTGCCGTCATGCCGCCCGACGAGCCGCTTGAAGTTCACGTTTTAGTGAAAGTACGTTTTCCGCCGGTAGTACCTAACGTTGCCAACGAATGTACGGACGCGTACTGTAACACTAATCTTGTGTTCCTTAAATGCATATACATATGATAGATAGTTCGTAGACCGTTATACAGACAGTTTTCACGGGTTATGGTTTTGATAACGCCGTTATGTTTTCCTAGCGCTGAGGACACGACTGTACATCGTGGCACTGGTGAATAGTGCAGGCTGTTATTGTTTTTACATTGTGGGGCTTACATATTGCTTGTTGCTTATGTTTTGTCGGCATAATGATCATGCATCTCTAGTATGCTTATGATATACTGTTGTATTAGCTCTAGAATATCTCATTGGTGTATATCTGTGTTGTTTGGGTATGAGGTTAATCATTACCTGAGATTCAATGCGTTGAATTGAATCTCAGCTGTAGCTTCAGGGTCAGGAGGACCACGGTTCGTGGATAGAGGCAAGTACTCGGAGTAGGCGTGCAGCTGAAGACTATCTCTATCTTATCGTATTTTGTTATTACACTATTTCCTTCCTAAACCTTAGGATTACTGTAATCATTACAATGTTACACAATGGTTGATGTTTTGGCTAAGAATCCAATTACTCTTTCGCTCTATTGCTCTACTCTGATTGTTTGTTTGAAAAAAAAAAATTCCGCATTTCAAACTTGGGATGTTACAAAAAGCATGCATTTAAGGATCTCCTCTTTGATTGGCTCATCAGTTGGAACATCTACCACGTACTAGGTTAAACAAATAAGGGCTCAAAGTTTATCCTGATGTAGGTCAATCCTTATATAAAAGTCCTTTATCTTATCTCTAGGCATTCTAACACTGGTTGTTACCCTCTTATACATGTCATGAATAACTTTAATATAATCGGTCCCAAGCCCAAGTGAAGGAAGAGATTGTGTTGGGCCCTCGACAACTAATGTAAAACTCTGTCGAATTTTATATGAACATAGATCAACGAAGAAAGTATATATATAATGTGATGGAGAAAATTAGTGAGCATATAATCCAGGTTTTGAAAGCTATAAATCTTCAAATTTTATAAAAATCGATCTTTTTAAAAAATTTCTTTAGGGTTAATAACCCTGAAATCTTCAATTTCTCACCGGTTTGGCTCTGGTTTAGCTCCGGTCTGATCCACTGACCTTTGGCTCAGTACCTCAACTGGTTTAGTGGCCGGTCTGGGTTTAAAAACCCTTGCATATAATACTATAATAGGAATCTAAAATAAAAAGAAATCATACTGACAATTTAATATGTATAAGTAAATAGCAAAGTGAATGAAGGGAGACATGGAGAATATGGCACGTGGGAGTGTAGAGTGTGTTTCCGACACTACCACCTTTGATCGCATGAACTTGCTCTTCCCATAATCTTTGTTTCTCTATCTTTCATTCTACACACAAATACACACACATATATATGTCCCTTTTCTTTCTTTTTTTCTTTTAATTAACTTGTACGTGTGCAAATATCATTACACCACGTTATTCCCAACTTAATTAATTAAAACCCCTTCTCCAAACACTACGATTCCCAGAAGATTCCAACACAATCAATAAAGAAAAAATATCAACTATTTTCAGATTGATCAATCTCTATCCAGTGCTTGATTAAACATTCTACATGAGCTAGCTACCACCCAAGAGTTTCTAGCTACAATATTAATCTATCCTATGTCTCTCTGTCTTTGTTTACTAAAGCTGTATCACCCGTGGATTGCGTATATATAATCAACAATTATAGTTTATGGGACAAACTTTATCCTTGTTATATGGAGTATTTAATTAATTATACTTGTTAACTTCAACATAATGAATCCAAGCTTTGATTACCTGGTTAATTGATAAATAATACACTCCACATGGTTCCAAAATAAGAGTTAGATAACTAATTTTGAGAAATTAAAAAAAATAGTTATATTATTTATAAAAAGTGTTTATTGACTTTTCTAGAATTTTGATAATTTTCATTGGAAATTATCACATTGATTGAAAAATCTCTTAATATGCACAATAAATAGAGAGATATTAGGGGCAAAAAATACCCTTCTGATCCTAGCTAAATGAGGACTTCGTTTATAGTTTAATTTGTAATACAAATTAGGTCATACATTTTGGGCTGAGGGTAGTACTCCCTCTTGTCCTATTTATAAGAGCCCGATAATTGAATTTCGCAGTTTAAGAAAATAGTTAAAACTAGTTAAACATAATAAATATGTCTAAAATGATTTTTTTCCTAAGTATGCCCTTATGAGGTGTAAGCATAAAAGATAATTAAATAGAGTAAATATAAGTATCACAAACATTTTAACTAATGCAATACAAATAATTAATGAGGGGTAAAAATAAAAGGAAAAAAAACTCATTAAATGTTCAAACAACTCTTATCAAACTCTTATAAAAAGATCAATGCAATTTAAATTTTGGACTTTTATAAAAAAAAAAAAAAAAACGAAGGGAGTATAATTTGAGAGACTAAGTTAATTGAGATTTCACCCGTTACTGGCTAGCTCTTATATCGAAAATCAGATTTAATTTCTTCTTAATTTTGGTGTAGTACTAGTAAATATACTTTGTAACAAGAACAAGGGGGTGTGGTGTGTGTGTATAGTATCATACCCAAGAGAAATTTGGGTTTTCATACAACGATGAAAAGTAAGACTTCTTTTTTTTTTTTTTGGTTGCCCATCCGGTTCACCAGAGCTTCGCTCTGACTAGTCCGGATCCGACCCGGGTCGCGCACCTAGCTGTGGTGGGTGAGTCTCCCAGTGAGGATTTTCTGCATTCACAAGGTTCGAACTCGAGACATTGTTTAAGCGACATGCCCGCTTACCACTTGAGCCAACCCCCGTTGGTAAAAGTAAGACTTCTTTATTACAATGCTGTAAAGGAATATAAATTTTGAAAAACCCTAAAAACCGGGAGAGAAAACACACACAGTCACACACACAATTATAATAGTTGTAGTAAGCTTCGAAATATACGAGCTATAAACAATGTAATTAGTCTTGAAATCTATGTAAACGTATGAAGCTTTTATTTTAGTTAATATATATTGATTCTTGTATGGTGCTTTATCGTCGTTTTTTAATATATAATATATATGAATTAACATGATACATACATACAGACACATAAAAGATCCCGCGGATCATGCAAAAAAATCTTATAAAATGTAAGGAATATATGCAGTACAATTATATCGCAGCTAGCATATATAGATATGGTTGAGAATAATTCAAAATGAGCATAATGAAAGAGATAGCGATGGAGTATATCCGAGTTTGATGTGTGGTATGGAACACATATACAAATACAAATACGACAAATAGGCATGGAATTAATATATAAACACATTTCCATTTTTCAAATAAATAAAAAGAAAGCACAATTTTTTAATAAATATTTAATTTAAATCATCTTCAATTTCCAGATTATGCCCCACATACACACATGTAGTCTTTACCTAGTACTAATCATTATATGCCCTATTTAAACTTTGAGGATTATATTACGACTGAATCCAAAAATTGAGTATTGAGTTTAATAAAAATATTAAATACTATTTAGAGCCTTTGGGCACTTACATATATATAGTACTAGTTATTTTTATTTCATGAATCAAGAAAAAAGGAAAAAAGGTATTTTGCAATTTTTGATTATCACATGTCCAATTACTATTTTGTTAAATTCCAAAATCAAGCGTGAATTTTTTATTTAATAAAATAAATATTTTAACTGAAGTAAATTTTCTAATTTAATATTTTTGGAAGCTTAATTATGTTGTTTGTAAAAATAAATTGACTGTTGCATCTACTTTGGATTTACATGATTATGCGCATTGTTATT
This sequence comes from Acacia pycnantha, assembly GCA_025563575.1. NCBI lineage: Eukaryota > Viridiplantae > Streptophyta > Magnoliopsida > Fabales > Fabaceae > Acacia > Acacia pycnantha. Next base: position 15,554 of record JAMWYP010000221.1, on the reverse strand, counting down.
GCTGGCTGCTTTTTTTGGATAATAATTCAAACCAGGATTCATCAAAAGCTTGAGACTTGATACTCTAACAAATTAAACTTCAATAATTAATTAGTTGATTCACAATGATTATCCATAATTTACTTTACTTATGATATACGCCTCAACTTTTTCAATCAAACATTAATTATGGCGAATATTAATTTTGAACGTCACAAGAGAGAATAATATAATTAATACATGCATGGGTAAGTCAATTCTCAAACATCACATAAGATATATAATTATGAATTGTCATGCATATAATTTAAAGAATATTTTCTTAGTTTTTTTTAATTAGATTGTTGATTATTGATTATGAATTACTGCTCGGGAGGGAAATCATGAGATATTATATACTTTGTGTATATTTGTGTGTCTTAAAGCCAGATCAGTGAGATCACAATCAAAATTAAACCAGTATTGATTGTTGTATGAAGTAGTTAATGATTTAGTTGAATTAATTAATTAACCAATAGTATGATTGATTGATCAAGTGAAGAAATTGCATAGATAGTGTATACATTTACTGAACTGTGCTACTCCGATCCTCCTTATTATAAGTTTATAAAAATAACTTTACATAAATTAACGAGGTAAGTTATTATTAGTATTTCTTGTAAAATATTAAAATTACCCTTAGCTTAGAGAAGTAATTAGTTAATTAGTTAGATTTTTATAAAAAGTTAGGGATATTAGGTAGAAAAAATTAACACTACAAAAAAATCATCATATTAGAGACGGAAATTATCGGTAGAATTTTTTCGGTAATTGGATTTGGGACGAATTTCAAATAGAAAAAGCCTGTCGCAGAAAAAATTGTGACAAAAGACATTATTGAGATGAAATTCTGTCAGTAATTTCCGACAAACGTTTTTTCATCTGTAATTCCGTCCCTAATCCGGCGTTTTTTGTAGTGTAATTGTTTAGACAAAAACATGTTATATGTGACATATATTGGAGTTCCCACAATAAAGACCGAAGGGAACCACCAGGGTTTGGGATTGACAGAATGGGATAGTCCCTCGTAACGGTGAACTTAAATTCCAATCTTCGTTGAGAGAATCACCCACATATTTAGTACTCAATTGTACCTCAAACAGGTCAATAATATTGTCTCTATATATGAGGACGCCTACGTGCCTTGCGGGAAAAAAAAGGACTAGATAGAGGGAGCGAATCACTTCCAACATATTTTATCGAAAGTAAAAAAAAAAAAAAAACTTTAAAACTCATTAACTCTATAAAAAAAATTAAAAAAAAAATTCTTACTTTGTTCATATTAAATGTATTATTTTAAAAAAATAATCCTTTTCAACATCAATATTATTGAATAGGGGTTAGAAAAATTATTGTTAATAAATAATCAAACCTTATAAAGAGGAGTACAAAACTCCTCCTTTAAATGGCTTATAAATAAGGACTAGAGGAAATATTAAACACGATTCAAGTGGAGAAGGACTAGTTCCTCTCACTCCCTCCCAAAATAATATTATTTAATCTAAAAGGCATAAATATATAGTTGATGTGTCATACCTACGAAATGGAAAGACAGAGACAGTGATATATGTGTGTGTCTAGCTAGCTAGATCATATAGAATAATGAATAAAGCTTGCAAGAAAGCAAGGCTATTACTTAATTAATTATCAAGTTGGTAGTGTTGAACTCAAACATGTTTAATTAATTAATATTCTTAAGATTTTGGATTGACTGGGCTAATCATGAGTCTGGGATTCTCCAACACATGACTCTATATATCTCTCTATCTGCAATCACCTTTCCGAAATGTTATTTTCACTCCATTCGTCATGTTAATTTAATTATTATTATGTATGTCTTATATTAATTACTTTCTATTTTTTGTATTTTTAAGAATTAAACTGCGATGTAATATTATTCTTTGTTTGGAATTTTAGGCGATTCATACTGTCAATTATAACTTTTATATATATATTATGCGACCTCTACTTTATCTGTTTAATTAGATTCAAATATTTTTGTTAATCACAAAAATTTAAATATTTTATATTTTAACTAAGTGACCTCATATTTTAGATGAAATATAGTAAGAAATAATCTGTATATACTAATACTATGAGTACTAAACAGTGCAACTTGTTATACATTTAATTTTTGATTAATAATTAATGCACGAATATAATCTTAGTTTGTACTTTTTTTAATTAAAAAACAATAAGAAGAGAAAGCATTGGCATGAACGTATATGTTACTGTGTGTCTGTGTGTGTGGTTTTTTTTTTTTTTTGGGGGTGGGGGGTTGAATATTATGTTTGAATCAACTCTTGATATTCATTATATACTATGATGCTTAATATAAGAGCTAGTTTACTAATTTAGGGAGATTGAGGAAACTAGATAAATTACTTAATTATAACATATGTTACATAATTTCTCTGAATACTTATACGTATTCTTATACGTATTAGTAGATCATATATTAATTTATAAGTCAAGCAAATTAGTTTAGAGAAAAATGATAGGTACATCCTCTAGTTCTTTATATAGGCCGTATTTAAGGATTTGATCTTAGTTCTAAATATAAGAAATTTGTTAACATTTTCTTAATTTACTCATATTGATGCTTCCTCAACAATAATTAAGAAAATGAGGAAATTAAGAAAGAAGACTATGGTGTTTTAGAAAATAGGTGTCATATTTACTAACTTAATTAATCTAATCAAATTAGGTAAATACGTTTTATATTAAGGACCGGATAAAGTATAAAAGATAAAATGGAAAAATGTCTTATATTTAAGATTAAAATTCACTTCTAAACTAGCTCATATATTCAAGACTGAAAGTAGTACTACATCCGGTCTTAATTATAAGAACACTTTTGTAGTGTAATTTACACTACAAAAATATTCTTATAATTAGGATCGGAGGGAGTATTATATTATCTATATACCGCTGCTACAATTAAGCTACTAATAAATTTTCCTTGCATGTTAATCCGCATGAGAATTTTACTTATCACATAATATTCAAAGACTGTTGTAAGGAATAATACATAGAATTAGGATAATGGTGAAGAATGGTTATATTAATAAGGATATTCGTCATTCTAAATACAATAATTTAAACATTAAGATTCAATTAAAATTTTATAACATTAATTTTTTTTTAAAAATTATATAGAGTAAATACTATTTTAAATTCTTATAGTTTAATTAAATTGTGGTTTCAATTCTTATAGTTTCAAATTTTTGTTTTTGCTTCATATAGTTTTGTAAGAATTTAGTCTGAATTTAAATATAGGGACTAAAAAATTTGTTAAAAGCATAGCTAGGGACCAATATAGTTAAACTCGGACACTAAATTAAGGGAAAATTCCAGATAAATACTAAATGAATTTGCAAAACCCCCATAAGTCTGTTGAATTTGTAAAAAGACTGAGAGGTACCAAGGACCTATGAGGGATATGCAAATTCGTGTGAAATTACCCTTAGTTTTAAATAAATAAATAAAAAAAACCAACCCCCCACCACCACCACCACCGGTGGCGGCCGGCCACCACCACCACCGTCGGCGGCTGGCCACCCGCCACCACCGCCGGCAACCGGCCGGCCGCCACCACCAATGTCGGCTGCCGTGGCGGTGGTGGTGGTGGTCGCCGGGCGGCCGCCGGCGGTGGTGGTGGTGGTGGTGGCCGGCCGCCACCGGTGGTGGTGGTGGGGGTTGGTTTTTTTTTTTATTTTTATTTGATTTATTTAAAACTAAGGGTAAAAGACTAATTTCACGCGAATTTGCATATCCCTCATAAGTCCTTGGTATCTTTCAATCTTTTTACAAATTCGACAGGCTTCTAAAGGTTTTACAAATTCATTTGGTATTTATTTGAAATTTTCCCCAAAATTAATGCAACTATAAGGATCAAACTAATGATTTAAAACTATATGAAGCAAAATTCGATCAAATTATAAGTATTAATATTGGTATTAACCCATTTAATTTAAATATATTTAAGAAGTAAAATGGTATACATATTTATGCATGTTCCAACAAAATCCGAAAAATAGTGAAGGGGGCGCACCATTGGTAGGGGATGTGGGGGTTGTCCCTGAAATTTTTTTTTAAAAGGATTTTTCTAAACGCATTAAAAACTAAAAGAATATAAACAAAAAAATATTCATGAAATCAAGTGAATATTGATGATGTAATAAGAGGGAAAATTATTTTAAAACCAGTCATTTAAAAAAGTAAGGCTAAGTGCGGTTAGAAATGCAAATATATAAATTACAATGAAAGATGAGCGCTCAATAAGTTCAAATACTTATATTTTAATAACAAAAGTATATTACAATAAAAATAATTACAATGTCATCCTTCTAAGCTTTATTTTTTGGAATTCCATCATAATTGTCTTATTATCAATGCTATCAAATATATCTTTTTCAATATAAGATACTAAAAATCATTCAACCATTCATCTCACATCCGATTATGAAGTGCAATCTTGATGTATTAAGGTAGACACTAAACAATCATGCAATCATTTAAATATGTATTATTTTTTTCTATTTTTTTTTAAGTTTCCTAAATTTAAGGGCCCTATACCTCGGTCCGCCAATGTGTGTGGGTGTGTCGGGCTTTTATTCTTTACTCTCCTAATTTTTTTCCTTGTTTTCTACTATGTTTGAAATTGTCATTTTCTTCCTCTAATAAATGGCCGTGTGACTTTTTGTTCTTAATATTACTTCTGATATTAAATATAAGATAAATTTTATAATATAATTTATACTATAAATTTTATCAAGACGAAGTAATAATTACTATGTCATTTTTGTTTGGTCTTATAGAGCATATATTTAAACAAAGTAATTGTAAACAGTACCGGGGCACAACAGCTTTTGACGTGGAAAGGGCACACCTTTTTACAATATAAATGACAATTTAATTACAGAATTGATTTATATCAGTTCGAGAGAAATAAATTTTAAAAGGGAACTAATTTTAGACTATTTAAATTAAATTTAAATAATACAAAATATTAAAATAAAAATCAATAAACATACTGTCTATTTGGATTAGTGATGGAAGCTACTTTTCCGACGTAATTTACGGTATATGAGATGAGTTTTATATCAACTTAGGTGAATATGCTTTTTAAACACCAAATCAAACATGATTTACAACGATTTGTCATTGTCTTTAATACAAGGGTTAAGGTGTAAATTTGCTAACGAACTATTATCCGAGGAGCATCTGACACAAAAAACAATTAAAGGAACCAAAATTATCAATCAACAATTAAAAAGTGAAAAAAACACAACAAGGTGCAAACTGGCCAACGAACTATTACCCTGCCACTGTCTTGGTGTCTCCGTCTTCCATTGACTGTTACAGTGTCGGCAACGTCGGTGTCTCCAAAGCTTCTATTGTTGCTGGGTGTTCTACTTATCCTCTTGAACTCATCAAGGTTTGTATGCAGCTTCAGGACGAGAATCACGCATCGAAACCAAATCCAGCAGTCCATAGGTTTTGACTAGCATGCGCCTTGCACCCTGTAATACCCTAAAAATCTCACATATGATAAGTATCATAATTGAGTAAATAATACCTATTAGAAATAGGTGAATATGTGGTCTCAAAACTAATGTAGAATTTATCTTATATCCTAAGGTAATTTCTCATGAAATTAGGATGAATAAAGAGCTAAAAATCCCTAAATGCAATTGTGGGTCATAAAATGCACTGAGAATATCATGATAAATCCTAAGGGGCAATTAAATATTTATTAAGAATTAGAAAGTGTGTTGTCTCTAATTTAGATAATTTTTGGGATTAATTTCATTGGAAAATAATGAGGGAAAATTAAATATTATTTTGGGGATCATAAGTGACCCCATGATTTTTAATATAATACATAGGATATAAAATACCAATGTCAGTGTAATAGTTGTGAGAAAATGATTAATCCTAAATAAGAAAATTGTCAACAATTAGTAAGTGATTAGATAAATAATTATTGGTTAATTGTTTAAGCATGAATCAAGGAGATATTCAAAGTTAATTATGTGCAACCTCTAATTGGAGATTAGTGACCAATGAAGGGTCAAGATTAGCAAAAAGGTAATTGCCAATTAATTAGACATGATTAAGTAATGTATAAGATGAACTACACTTAATCCCTAAAAGCTTAATTAAGCAACAAATGATTAAGCAATAAGATAATTACCTAATTAACTACTTAAAGCATGAATTAATTAGGTAAAGCAAAGTTGACAAGTCAATGGAAGAGGGAGCTAGCCGAAATTATTGACAAAAAGGGGAGAAAGGAAATGTTGAAAGTTGTAGTGTGAATGCATAAGTGGTTTAAGGGATAATATCTTGATATTTTAGGCATAAAGATGAGATATTTTGTGAAAAAGGGCAGATAGTATAAATGAGAACCAATGGAAAATAAATCATATCTTGAAATCCTTGGATTAAGTAGTAAACAAGTGGACATATTATGAATCAGTATAATTTTGTCCCGAAGTTGATGTTACCCGAAGTCATTTCCGTAACCGACGGCGTTTATCCTAAAATGATCAGCAGGCTAGGAAATACCCTTAATGGGATCGTAAATTTTGTAAATCAAAATATTTATCAAGAGTAGGCAGAGACCTCCAAGACTACGTTAATGAATTTTTGAGATTATTTAAGATTATGCGGTTAGAACACCGAACAGGGGATTTTATCGGTTAAATCAATAAAGTAGAAAGGGTGACATCATGGGGATGATGTCATATGGAGGAAAGAGAAAAGGATGGATAGTTGAGATCAAAACTTCTTCACTAAGTTAGATCCGACGGTCGAGAATCAAGCAGAAGAAGTTCAAAGGAACTACCAAAATGTCATAGACTTTTTCTATAAATAGCCACCACCTCTTCACTTCAAAACTCACCAATTCACTTGAGCATTTCAAATCTAGTGAGAGGTTAGAGAGAAGGAGGAGCTTTGGAGAAAGTTGTAGCGAAGTGCCTGGGTAATTAAGTTCTTCGGTCCCGAGTCTTAAGTTCTAGTATTTCGATCGGTAGTTATAGTAGAAATGTTAGTTTGATCTTTAATCTTCCAAGTATGGTTTAGATATCATGTTTTAAGGTTAAATATGATATTTGTTTCGAAAATATGTTGGAGAAAGAGATATGTCAAAATTTTGGAAGATTAGAGTCAAAGTAACGAAGTTCTGGCGAAATTCCGCCGATTAGGAAAGTCAGGGGTAAAATGATCATTTTTGACTAAAATGACTGTTATGATGATTGAGCATTAAAAAAATACGGTATTGTTCTTATAGGATAACTGTGATCACGTTCCATCGTCACACGTACCGTATATCGTCAACGAAGGTACGTTCGCGTACTAGTAACACTAACTCTAATGGTTATTGTATGCGTATATGTATTATGTGTATTGTATGCGTAGAGATTATATGTGTATTGAATGTATATGGGTGTTGGAAGATATCTGTATGCATGTTGGGAGCGATACATCTGAAACGCTGGGAGCGATATATCTGAAATGCTGGGAGCGATACATCTGATATGCTGGGAGCGATACATTTGCATTGGTGGGATGTGATTCATTTGTTGTGTTTATGTACTATTAAGGTGGTGATTATCTGTAATCTATATGTGTGTATGTAAACATGAGGTTAACCGTTACCTGAGGTCCGTATGCATTGGACCTCAGCTCTTAACATAGTGTTAGGGTCAGGAGGACCGAGGACCGAGGAGAGAGGAAAGCAAAGAAGCTTAGAGGTCCTAGAAAACTATCTTTTGTTGTCACGGCGTGGGGATCGCCAGGGAGACACTTTTGTTGTATATTACTTTTGAACCTCTCGTTTAATGTACCGCTGGTAAAACCAGCCAGACATGCTACCATGAGTATTTTGAATATATATCAGTTACTCAATTGCTCTGATGCTCTACTCTGATGTTATGATGAAAAAAAAATTATACTGCTTTTAAAAACGGGATGTTACACACCCTGGTTCCGCATCTCTCTGATGCCACAAGTAGCAGCCGCTGCTGCCACAGCGCCTGCTCGCATGAGTCCCATCTCTATTGGTGTTTGCCTTATCCAACAAGAAGGCTTAACCGCTCTTTTCTCCAGCGTCTCCACCACCGTCTTACGCCGCTTGCCTCATATTTTAACATAATTGTGATAGTTGTTTTTTTTACTAGTTATTTGGTACTTTTTTCCAACTTTTAATTGTTTATTGGTAATTTTGGTACCCTCAATTGTTTTTTGTGCCAGATACTCCTCGGGTAATAGTTCGATAGTAAATCTGCACCTTAAACCTTAATTCAAATACTATAACATATGAACTATGATCAATATGATTATATAAAAGAAAACATACATCCTTAAAGTTGTAGTGAAATGATACTTTCCAAGTTTCCATCAAGTGATGCATATATATATAAATATATAATAATGGATCAAAAAATAATTAAGTATAATAAAAAAATCTGTTTAAAAAATTTTATGGGTTAGAAAGATTTGATATGTTTTTTATACTCTGAAAGTAGTGATACTTTCTCTATAACTAAGAAAACTTTTAGACAGGCCGATTTTCTATAATATTGTTTACATTGTGAATTTATAAAAAAAAATTACAAATTACAGACACGCTTAGTCTTAGTCTGTTTGACATAGTATTAAAATGACTTAAAAACTCAATGGCATCATCTAAAGCACAACAGAGGAAAATTTGATGTTTAGGATGACGTTAGGTGGTGATGAGCTTTTGGTCAAAAAAATGACTTCTCAAAAGAAGCAAGTAGTGGTAGCTTATAAAAAAAAGTCACTTTTGTCATTACTATTATAAAGAGTAAATACCATTTCACACCGACAAAAACCGACCCTTATTCTTCTTTTTTATGGGATTATGAGGGATCAAAATATTCACCAATCGACCCTTATTCGTTCTTTTTATTGACTAAAAATGACATTTTTTTTGTCAGTGACTAAAATGGGATCCATATTTTTTATCAGGATCAAAAAGAATATTTACTCTATTATAAACACAAATCACTTCTATAATATAATTTGGGGAAATGTTGGTATGAATAGTTTTACGGTGAGTGTGAGAGATTTTCAAAGGCAAAATAATAATGATGAGAAGAGTGCCGTACAGTAAAATATCTAGGGGCTGTCAACAATATTGACAAGATTACGAACCTCACCTGGAAAAGACAATGTTGCATATTTTTTTTTCCTTTTTTAACCCCCCAAGAAATAAAGGTGGTGAATTGACTGAAATACCCTTGAGGGTGACTTTACATCTCATTATCACCTTTATAAAAAAGCTGACTCAACTACTGAAATTAATTGGAGTTCCCAGGTGCCCTGTGATCCCAAGCATGGGGGGGACTATACTATGCTCTCTCCTTATAATCATATTAGCCACACCAAATTAATAACAAAGAAGTCAGAGTAATCATTTTCAAAATATATTTACCTTTTTTAAAAAAAATAAAAAATAAATATCTAGGTGAGTTGGGTTTCAAAAATTAATTTAAAAAATTAAGCTTAAAGAGTTATTTACAGCTTATTTATATATTAGTAAACATGCTTTCCAAGTAAAAATAATGTACTTTAATTCTTCCAAGATTACATGCATGTCACTAATGTAATTTTAAAAATTTTAATACATTAAATTTAAATTGTTTGAGTAAAATAGTCAGTATATGCCAATTTATGGGTTCAAATTCTCCCATAAAATATGCTAGCCCTAATATATATATATATATATATATATATATATATATATATATATATATATATATATATATATATATATCTTAGAATTTTAGTCCTTTGCAAGTCTATATTAATATATCGAAGTGAATATAATTTGAGTTTGAATTTTCATTCCAAGATTTAGGATGTAAAAGGTTTTTGCTTCTCTTAATAAGCATGTATTTTGGATTCAAAATTATATTCTGCCCTTACAGAATGTAGATACTTATCAGTCACTTCAAGTCCTTAACGAATAGCTTTTTGGTTATATATGAGTATTTTAAAGATGCAAATATATAAATATCCTAAATATTATGGTAGTTTTTTTTATTTATAAAAAAAATATGATAATGCAATGGATATATGATATTTGCATTATATTGTTAGGCAAGGGTGAAGAAATTTCACCCTAGAAAATCTAAAGAGGGAGAAAGAGAGAGTGAGAGTAATAAAACGGGAGCTACGTGTGTACAGATGGGGTATTTTTGCATGCAAATCAGAAAATTTACTGTGCAATCAAATAAATAATGAGAAAGCTTTGTTTCTATTTGTGGCGATATATATGTGTGTGTCTTTGAGCAAATATATAGATATATGTGTGTATGTGAGTGTTTTATTATAATTAGCTTTCTTATTTTATTTTTGTTGGTTTTAATTTCTTATGATGGAGCCCATTAGAGCAGCTTGTGGGATCAAGTCTCGAGCTTTGGGATTGGCCTCTCTTCCTCTCTCTCTTCCTCATATGCAAAGTTCATTGCCGAGAGAGCTATTTAGGGACATCAGCCGTTGAAGAAGATGAGCCTTCAGAAAGAGAGAGAAACAGAAACAGCAAAAAAGAAGACCAAGAAGATGATGATGATGATGAACAACAACAAAAGCTGATCATAACTCTTCAATCTTCATCATCAAAACCAAAGCAGAATCCAAAATTAGCTCCTCCCTTTTATACCCTCCTCCCTATAACCTACCCTATACCCTAGTCTTTCTTCTTCTACTTCACTATCACCACCACCACCTCCTTCTTCTTCTCTCTCTCTAAATTCACCAATCTCTCTCCTTCACTGAAACTCACAAACTATTCGTTTCTATATCATGTTAGCCAACAACTCTCTCACTCCCGAGCCCTTTCCCTGCGCCGATAATGGCACTATTACGACCAACAAGAGAAAAAGAAGACCCGCCGGAACTCCAGGTAATTCAATATATATGCGAAATTCGGATTTTGTTCATTGATTTATGTGTGAGGGGGAATTGGAGTAAAATTGAATCGGAGAGAATTATAACTTGGTTGTGCAGATCCGGACGCGGAGGTGGTGTCGCTGTCGCCGAAGACGTTACTGGAATCGGACCGGTACGTCTGCGAGATCTGCAATCAGGGGTTTCAGAGGGACCAGAACTTGCAGATGCACCGTCGGAGGCACAAGGTGCCGTGGAAGCTCCTCAAGAGGGAGACGCCGGCGGCAAGGAAGCGCGTGTTCGTTTGCCCCGAGCCCACGTGCCTGCACCACGACCCTGCCACGCGCTCGGCGATCTCGTCGGAATCAAGAAACACTTCCGACGAAAACACAGCAACCACAAACAATGGGTCTGTCAACGTTGCTCTAAAGGCTACGCCGTTCAGTCTGATTATAAAGCTCATCTCAAAACTTGTGGCACCAGAGGCCACTCTTGCGATTGTGGTCGCGTTTTCTCCAGGTCCCTTCCATCACTTATACACACGCACACACACACATAGATCTATGTATATCCATATACCGATCTGTGTTTTTGTTCGATCCATTTCTTATGATCCAATTTCGCTTTGACTTGAAGAAAAGGCAAATGTATTTTATGGGAGAGGAAAAAAACAAGTCCTCAGCATTTGACTGATGGAACCTTAATTTAAATTTTTTTAGGAAAATAAAAAGGAACTGTTCATTTTGGCAGTTGTGAAACTCATTTCCCAAAGCTCAGTTTTCGTTGGTCGTATTATATATATATATAGCTACTGTTTCGTTCATGGTCTCAAAATTTTTTCATCAGCTACTACTACGTACTATATATTATTCTCCCTCGCATTATTAATGATGATGGACTTTGAGTTGAGGATTATTGAGATTAATTACATGACTAAGCATATTGGTCCTTGATGATGATGATGAATGAGTTATCTTGTCGTTTATGTGGTGGAACTCATTTCATTTTTTGAAAAACCAGTGGATACGGTCGGTCGGCTTTTTTCTTTTGGAAGAGAAGCAACTTTAGTCAACAAACTTTATCTTTTTCTCTGAAACTCCGTAACTTCTTCTTCATCTTAATAATAACCCTCCATTGTTGTCCTTGCATGTCTCATAAAAACAAGTTTCAGAACTTAATTATTAATGGTTTAAAATACGTATAAAGTTATGTACTGATTATCGTTTTTTTTTTTTGTGTTTTTATAAATATAGGGTGGAGAGCTTTATCGAACACCAAGATGCTTGTAACATGGGGCGACTCAGGTCGGACACACGGCCACTTCAACAGCAGCAGCCACCGCCGGCGTGCCTGTCGCGAACCGCTTCGAGCCCGAGTCCGTCGAGCGAAACCAATTTCAGCACTGGTCTAGTTTTGCCTAGTAATAAGCCGACAACGACGTCAGAACCGTCGGCAATATTATTGTTGAGCCCTACCATTAATAATAATAATACTAGTGTTGTTCATGAAACCTCATCGAGCAACAAGTATAATAAACTGTGTCCAAACTTGGATCTTCGTCTCTCTACCACCACCTCTACTTCCATGATTCCCTTTATTGATACTAATGCTTCACACCCAAATAAGAGATCATGAAAGCCGTTCGAACCACTTTCGGATTTTGATCGGGTCGTCGTCGTCGGAGATGGGCCAAAAAAATGTATCCAACGGCTGCTTCAATATTATTAATAATCGCAGAAATAATTCACCCAAGGAAAGCTGTAACAGCAGCCATAAACCAGAAGGTAAGCTTTTATGTTTATTAAAGCTGTCAGAAGTCATTTTTTTAAGACTATATAAAGCTTATATATGTATAGTCCAGGTCATATGTCTTTAAAAGGCACTTGGTTTATAGTTATACATATCCAAAACAAAACCCTTTGGTTTGACACACTTCAATCGTACTACACACACATGCAGAGCTAATTAATCTCCTTGTTGATATATGTTTAAGTTAGTCTTTCTTTACCGCAATTAATAACATACTTTTTCTTAAGCTAACCTAGAAAAAAAGAACCCTTTTCATATTGAACTTTGAAGTGTGAAAAATGCATGTATTGATTCGCCTTCTTTTAGTTGAATTATATCATTAACTGATCAACTGGATTTAGATCATCTATATATTGTATGGCATATAGATGTATAGTTGGTGAGAGAGAATAAATGATAGAGGTATGAAGAGGAAAAAGTAAATATTATTGGCCTCTATATCACTCTATTAACTCTCTAAACTTTCCCATAACATCATGAGGAATCAATGTTTCAAAAAGCTCATGATGGTTAGCTAAGCTCAGGCTTTATATGTTTCAGAGAAACTTATTAAATGTTGAAAATAATGAATGTGTGTACTAATAGTGTTATAGTCTAATGATATGTACGCTCCCTTGTAAGTGGGAGAGGAGGTCACGAGTACGATCATGTACATTTGTAACCTTAGGTCATTAATGCCTTGTTTGCCTCTTATTTAAAAAAAAAATATAAAAATAATGAATGTGTATGACAGGTACTAATGGAGGGATGAGGGTGGTTCATGAAGAAGGAGAAGAAGAAGCTCGAGAGCAACTGAGGTTAGCCATGGCGGAGAAGGCATATGCAGATGAAGCAAGGAAGCAAGCAAAACGACTGATAGAAGTTGCAGAGAAGGAGTTTGCTAATGCAAAGAGCATAAGACAAGAAGCTCAAGCTGAGCTTGAAAAAGCCTACGCCATTAAACAACATGCCATCAAACAGATCAACTCTCTCATGCTTCAAATCACTTGTCATGCTTGTAAACGACAATTTTCAGGCCAAACGACACCCACCACCACAATGATCAAACCGTTGGTGGTTCCTCCGCCGCCGCAGCAGGACGAGAACTCCTTGGCAGTCAGCTACATGTCGTCTGCTCTAACAACTGAAGCTGGCGAGGAAGAGAACTATAATAATAATAATAGTAATGAGAAAAATCATGGCAAAAATAGTAACTCTTTATCATCTCTCTAGCTAGCTATTTGAGTTTCCTTCTCTATATTTTCAAGGTCTCTTCAATTTAATTTTCTTTGCTCTAAAATGTGTATTTGTGAAATGAATGGGTATATACCGAGTGACATGTGATTATGTGAGTGGGATGGGGATGAAATGATTTTATATAGTGGGGGGAAAAAGAGTGCTATTTGTATTTTTTTTCAGCTTGTGCCAATGTTATTTTTGTTTAATTAAATTTGGGATAAATGCCAGCCTATCATTAATTTTATATGTTTTTTAATATCTTACATTGACGAAAATATATGAGTGGCTAAATAATGTAATTTTATTTAGGGTTAACATTATTTTTAGCCATTATAAATTGTTCAAATTTTAGTTTTCATCCTTGTAATTTTAAATTGTAAGGATTAATCATAGTATTAGCCATTTTATTCTATTTGATATATGTAGGTATATGGATATAGAAAAGATAGGAACTATGATGATGAGGAAGAGGGAGCAGAAGAGTAATGAATGATGGGGTCAAAAAGAGATTGAGGAATTCGGGAGTGTTTGGTAGGAGAGGGCGGGAGGGAAGACTTTTACTAAATTGTCGTTAATGGGAAGAAAAATGTTTTTGGTTGAGATTACAGTTGTGAAATATTGAAAAAAAAAAAAAGTTTATGGATGAATTGGTCAAAACAAGTTAAAAATTTTGTCTTCCCTCAAACCAAACAAACTTTAAGGGCTCGTTTGTTACAAAGAAGATTAGAAATGGAAATGGAAGATCTCAAAGTTCTCATGACTTTTGGGGGTAGACGGAAGATCTAGTCGATCTCTTAGGTGAGTGTTCATCTTCCCATATTTGAGGAAGATGCTTTCCATCCGAAAATGGAGGAAAGTTGCAATCTTTCTAGGAAAGTGTTTTTCCTTCCAAAATTGGTCCTAGTTCTTCTTTTCTCACTTAACCAATACCAAATTCTTCATACCAAACATATCATTTTCCCTCAACTTAAGTTTCATTCCCTTGTATACCAAACGACTCACATTTTTAAAGTTCCCTCTCAATCTTCCTTTCTTTCCTTTAAGTTCATTTCCCTTCTTAAATCTTCTTCATAATAAACAGGGCCTAAAGTGTGTTTTCCTCCCTTTCTCATCCTCCTCCCCTCAAACCACATTCACCCCTACAGTGTTGGGGTTTTTGGACGAAAGTGTTTGGAGCATACGAAGTGTGATGAGAGTGTGTGGGTTGGCCAAGAAAGGACGTCCGGTCATAGTAAAAGAAAGCATTCAAGATATTCTGACAATTTTAAAGACGGAAAAAGCCTACACCACAATCAATATGTGAGAGAAAGGCCGACTTCTTGTATAAATCACTCAAAAAAAAAAAAGTTGGATTTCTCTTATCATCATTTTCTTATCATCTTTCATAATTTTTAAATCACATCTATCCAATCAATACAATATTACTTTGATTTTCTCTCATTTTTCCAATCAACTCCTGCTTCATAGCATAACATCTCTAACCCTAGGTGGGCTAGGATGTGATGTAGGATCAAATAGCTCTCCCCAAGTATCTGGGACGAGATACCAAGATATTGAAATCACAGCGATGGGACTTGACCTAG